>VZRH01000393.1:296217-333520 GCA_013397555.1 Urocynchramus pylzowi | reverse complement strand
GCTCCTTCAGGCCCTGCAAGGCCACACTGAGCTCACCCCAAAGCTTCTCCTCTCCAGGTGAACATTCCCAGCTGTCCCAGCCTTTCCTCCCAGCAGAGCTGCTCCATCCCTCTGCTCATCCTGGAGCCTCCTCTGGCCTGGCTCCAGCAGCTCCAGCTCCTCCTGTGCAGGGCCCAGGGCTGGGGCAGCTCTGCAGGTGGGCTCTCACCTGAGCACAGGGACAGAATCCCCCCTGCCCTGCTGCCCACACTGGGCTCAGGGCACAGGGGGTTCTGGACTCGGCCGGGTCCAGCTCTACCCCACCAACCCTCCCAGGGCTCCCCAGCCTTTGGGGACTGTCCTCTCCCTTCCAGGGCCACAGCTGGCAGTGGAGTGGTTTGATTTCTGCAGGCACTGGGGCTCAGAAATGAGAAGTATTTTTGGCAGTGTCCACAGTTGCTATTGCCATGCACTCCGCTCCAATTTTTGTTCCTGTCTCCCACTCCAGCACCATCCAAATGCTGGTGGAAGGGGGTTAATTTCTTAATTTAGGAATCATTAGTGAGAGAAATTGCACTGCGCAGCTGTCTCAGGTCTTTAGGAAAATGCCTCGAGCAGCTGCAGATTTATGATTCGACTTGACCAGCTCTGTTCTCATCCGTTTGACACCAACAGCAACAGTCATTTGGGGTCAATTAAATGTTTTCTTCTTTGTTTATCACCATAAGTCTTAATAATACATCTGGCAGCATGCGTCCATCTGAAGAGGAGGCCACCACATCCACAATGGGTGGGAGCTTGCAAATCACAAACAAGTGGATAAACACCGAAAGGCCTCACATTCCCAGCTGAATTCCTCCTCTCCCCAGTGCTTTGCTTACTCACAGGGCCTCGCAGCAGCTTTAGGTGCAAGTCTTGGCTTCTGTAATGATTTTAAACACCGTTTTTAATTGCTTTTCTGTGGCCCCGAGAAGCCAGCGCTGTCAGCACAAAATTCGGGGTGATTACACAGCAAAGCAGAGGCTGCTGCTGCTGCTGCCTGTCCATCCCTGCCCCACAGCCTGCCAGGCAGGAGGGAGCCTGCTCAGGGGCTGGTGCTGGAAGTGTGGAATGCTGTGGGACTCCTCAGGAGCTGTCAGCAGGAGTTAATCCCGTGTTGGTGCCGTTGCTGCCGTGCCCTGCAGCCCGCGTGGCTCTGCAGCAGCCACTGCAATCTCTCCATCCTGGGCTGGTGGAGCAGGCTGGCTGGCATTTAATAACCCCACACTTGGCCTTCCCTCAGCAACCTTCAGGTTGATCGGGATTTGGACGCCGTCTCCCTCAGCGTTCTCATTTGGGAGCTGGGGAAGTTCAGGCTGGATGAAAGCGCTGTTAGAGGGCTGGAAAACCGGCCAGGGATCGATGGCTCCACCTCTGCTTGGCAGCCAGGAATCAGCAGAGCCTCGGGGGTCAATAGTGGGGCTGCTGTGGGTCAATAACTTCATCAGGAGCAGACAGAGCCACCCTCAGCAGCTCTGGGGTCAGAGAGGGGGATGGACACAGCTCCACTCCTGAGGGGCCTGGAGGAGCTGGAGGACGGGGCTGACAGGAGCTCCACGGAATTCAGCAGGAGCTGTGGATATTCCTCATGCCTGGCTTCATTCCAGGCTGGGAATGAGGGATGAAAACCAGCTCAAAATCATCCTGATAATCCAAACCCCACTCTGCACTGGGGGAAACATGGACAGGGACGGTCCCCATCCCCTCAGCAGCTCTGGGGACACCACGGTATTGGAGGGTGATGGACACAGCTCCTCTCCTGAGGGGCCTGGAGCAGCCTGGGGATGGGGCCAACAGGAATTCCACAAAAACTATGGATTGTCCTCATGCCTGGCTTCATTCCAGGCTTGGAATGACAGGCTGGTGAGGAAAACCAGCACAAAGTCATCCTGAAAAGTTCAAACTCCATCCAGTGCTGGGGAAACACGGATGGGGGTGGTCCCCGTGTCCTCAGCAGCTTTGGGGGCATTATGGAATTAGAGGGTGAGGGACACAGCAAACAGGGAGCTCCACTCCTCAGGGACTTGGGGAACCTGAGGAAGGGGCCAACAGCAGCTCCAACAGCAGCTCCTGGCACCATTCCAGGCTGGGAACCAGCCCCCAGCACCCTCATCCTGAATAAGTCAAACCTCATCCTGCTTGGGGGGAACAGGGCCAGGAGGGTGAAGGATTCCCATTCCCTGTGCTGGAGGGGGTGGGGGGTGTCCCAATTTGGGCACCACCAGTTTTGGCCCCTGAGTTCAAAGGTGATGTGGGAAAAGCAGGGGTGAGACAACAGAGGCCACCAAGGTGCTGGGAGTCTGTGGATTCCAATCCATAGAGTCCAAACACTTTTCCATATCCTTTCATTTCCACTGGGACAGGCCAGGGGACCCAGATGAGTGTGGCCACCAGTGGGCTCAGGGGTGACCTAACTGTGTCCTTCACCTTCCTGAAGGCCAAACAGCACCATGGAGACCCTCCTGGGGGGTCAGAGCAGCACTGTGGGCATGGGCTGGACCTCAGGAGGTTCTGAGCTCCTCAGAGGAGCAGTGGGAATTCCCTCTGGAGCTTTCCAGGGCTTGGCTGGACAACACCATGGCCTGGTCTGCTCCAAGCACTCCATTTGACCAGGAACTCCTCAGCAGCACCTCCCCAGCCCCTCAGTTCAGGTGGAAACTTCAGAGGTTTTCCATCATTATTATGGGCACCCCTGAGGCCCCCCCTGCTCACCCATCATCCCAGCTTTCAAAATCCAGCCAGTTTCCCCTCCTAATCCTCACCTAAGTGTCCTCCAGCCAGCCTTTCTGCCAGAAATTGGGATCGTAATGTGCTGTAATCACATAATTCCTGTCAGGAAAAGTAAACAGGGATGGCTGAGTGATTTCCAAACAACACACTAATGGCCAAAGTAGGGAAAAAAATCCTCCTGCTTCACTTCTCCTTGAATATTTCTTGAGCCACTCTTTTGCTGTTCATATTTATTGTAGGTTTTCGCCTCATTTTTAGGTTTATTTACCCCAAGCTAATGAATAACACGGTGAACATATGCTATAAACCACCATTAAGATGAAATTTGGAGAAAAGAAAATTACTTTAGTGGCAGAGCTGAGAGGATGTGTAACCACTAAATGCCCAGCGCTGATATTTGAAGGCTTCTTAGGAGAGGTCTCTCGGGATTTCTTGGTCAAATAAAATGAGGTATTTTGTAGGAATTCTCCTTTCAAAGTTAGACTCGTTTTTCTAACAGTCTGATGCAGATGCTGCTCCAAAAAAAAAAAAAAAAAAAAAAAAAAAAAAAAAAAAAAAAGAGTCAACTATGGACTTTTTCCATCTTGAAGGCTTTGAATCTCATTTTTCCTGATTATCACAGCTGTTCCAGGCAGCAGGGTGAGCCGTGCCAGCAGATGAGACCTTGTACACCAATTTTAGAAGGGGTTTGGGCCATCTTGCAGCAAACTCAAGCATGGAAATCTACAGACGTGGAAAACATTTGGGGAGAATTTCATCCAGCATGAGCACAAAAGTTGCTGAAAACTTGGAGTTTTCAGAGGAGCTGTGAGTGACTCGGTGTCAGAAGGAAAGGCCCCAAGGAGGCTTTTCCAAAGCACATCTGTCCAATGTTATTCCATTTTTCATTAGGGACCTGGCTGCTGCCCCGTGGAGACGCTCATTAAACGGGCTGGTTTAGTGTGGAAGGAGCTGCAAACATCTTGGAGGATGGGATTAGAGCCCAAAATAAGCCTGAAAAGGATTATTTGTTATTAAAATGACACCATCCAGTGGGATGAGGGGGAGAGTCTCCTCCACGACTGCACTCACTCCGAAGGAAAGGCTGGATAATGGGAGCAAAGCAGGAGCTGGAGCCAATTCCAGCAAACATCTGCTGACTTCCAACAGACCTTGAGAACCTGGTGGTCATAAAGGGGAAAAAACCCTTCAAGAAACAGGCAGGGAAAGCTAATCAGGCTCCAATGACAACGTTCCAGTCCAGGCCCAGAATTTTGTTGGAATACAAAACACCACGGGCACGAGGCGAGCCAGGAACAGCTGGAGCAGCAGAGCCACCAACATTAACTCCAGGATCAAAGGTGGAGCTGCCACAAACCCTTGGAAAGCAGCAGGAGGAGCTGCCAGGCACCTGCAGCCCCCATGGCAGGGCTGGGAGCTCAATCATCCCGGCAGGAACAGCCTGGGGAGGGCATCTGGGCACGGCTCGAGCTTGTGGACATGGAACATTTGGATCCAAGGCCTGGAAGGAGCCTCCAGACACAATTCCTGTGTGTCTCCTCAGAAGTGCAGCACGTCTGAGCACACACAGACCTTTCCTGAGCCAGCCAAAGGCATTTCTTGTTTGGGGCAGTGAGGTCTGAGCTGGCCTCTGAACAAGTTTTAAGAGAAGTTATTCCCTGCTTTTTGTGCTGGGGAGGAGCAGCCACATCTCTGAGGCTCTGAAAGGCCAGGCTGCATTTGCCTGGTGAACCCAGGGTGGATTTTGGTGTGATCTCAATTATTGATTCCTTCCCTCACCCTGAAATTGCTGCTCATGATTCTGGAGCCACATCAGTCACGGACCAGCAGGCACCTCTTAAACAGACTTCTCCTTTTTACTGGGAGAGGGAGGAGTCCCAAACAGCAGGATGTGATTGGGGTTTTCTTGGGATTGCAGGTGGCAAAGTCCAGGGAGCTCAATGTGTTTGACAGCTACAGAGGAGCTAAAGGGAGGAACATGTTCCTTGGAGCAACCTATGATTACCCCAAGGTTTAAAGGAGATGCCAGATTTAACTCCTCAGGTTTAAAGGAGATTCCAGGCTGGTTTTGCTCACTGCCACGCCAAACCAATGGCACTTTTGGCACTTTTGGCACTATTACCATGCCACTGGTAATGAAGAAGGCTAAAGCAGCTCAGTCCAGGGGAAGCAGCTGACACCACCCCAAAGGGGATCAAGGGTTCAGCCTGGGGAGGCCCAGACTGTCTCAGGAAGGCAGGAACAGCACCATGAGCTTTTCAGGAGCCTCCACTGCAGCCCCTCCACCTGCTGAGGTGGCAGGGCTTGAGGCTGTCCCTTGCCAGTCCTGATTCCACAATTCCAAACAATTCCAGTGTTTGGGAGCTGGTTCCTTCCCTGCCCCAGGACATCCCTGTGTTCCCAGCCCCCCTGCACTGCCTGCCCTGGTGTCCCAGTGCTTCCATCCTTCCCTGGATGCCTTTCCCAGGGTTGCTGTGGCTCCATCCCTTGCAGCAGGGAGAGAACAAGGGCTGTGAGCCCTTCTGTTCACAGAGCTGCCAGAGCCCTCAAAGAGCCCCAATTCCAGCCATCTCTGCAGTCTCTTTGTGTCCAGCTCTGATGGGTGTAGTACCAGCTGTTTGTGTTTCAAAGTTGATTTCTGCCAGCGTTGTCTCCTTGTCTTTTCCTCCAGCAATGCCATAAAAAGCTCTGGTTTCATTTTCTCCCTTTCATCCTGGCATTAGCTCTGCAAACAACTTCCTTGCTTCCTCCTCCTCCAAACTCTTTGTCTGGCAACCTTGGCTGTCTGGGACCTGCATTTTGTTTTCTCTGGTCTCAGTTGCTGCTTTGTTTGTTCATTAAAGACGCTCTGCTCTCTGCTGTGATTCCACAGCACTTTCTTCTTTGCCAGCAGGGTCCTAAACTTAATGACTGGGGAGTTTTTTCTGGAGGCTAAACAGGAGACTCAGGAAAAGCATCCAGCACAAGAGGTGCTTGTACCTGGAGAGGCAGCCAGGAGAGCAGGGCTGGCTGTTCAGGCAGCACTGAATGAGAAATAAGTTTGTTTTTTTTACTCTCAGTGATGTTAAATCAGTTTATTTTCAGAGCTGCTGTACCAGCTGCACTTCTTACACCGCTCCTCTGCTTTGCTCGAAACATCTTGTGCTGCTCTTCAATCATGGAATGGTTTGGGTTGGAAGGGACCTCAAACTTTGTCTTGTCCCACCCCTGCCATGGCAGGGACACCTCCCACTGTCCCAGGCTGCTCCAAGCCCTGTCCAGCCTGGCCTTGGGCACTGCCAGGGATCCAGGGGCAGCCACAGCTGCTCTGGGCAAGCTCAGGGCATCCCCATCCTCACAGGGAAGAATTCCTTCCATATTTTCCTTCCATTCCTTCCAACCTAAACTCTGTCGTTTTGATCCACTCCCTCTTGTCCTGTCCCTAAATTCCTGATCATCTGTGTGCTCCGTGGTTTTCAGCCTCCTGAGATCTGAGTTGGAGGGCCCCAGGAGAGCTCAGTGCAATTCTGCTGCCAGCAGTGCCCCCCCTCAGGAAGGCACCTCAGGAAGGCTCCTGCAGAGCCCAGGCCATGTCCCCTCCCCTCAGTGCAGCCTCTGGTGCCATCCCCAGCTGCCCCTGCCCAAGCAGGAGCTGTCCTAGGATGTGAACTGAAGTTTGGCTGCATCTGTGTGGGAAATGGATTCATAGAAAATGTTTAAAGTTTGACGGAAGGCTCACACAGTGTGCATCTGTATGCAAACCTTGAGATGAGAAATGCTGACTTAGAAATGCCATGGAATAGGACAGACATTGTTGAGAGAGAAATGGAGCTAGAAAAAAGTCCTAGAAAGAACTAGAAACTTAGTCCAACACATCAGGAGCTGTGTTAAAGCCTTTATAGCTGGGGAAATAAGCTGAGTTTGGTGTGGAATGTTGCCTCTGTGCTGTTTCATCTCCCCGGCCTTGCATGAAACCATCAGATGAATGAATTCCGAGCAGCTCTGGGAGATGCTCTGCTTATTCCTGCCTGGCCCTCTCCCTTTGAAACCCCTGGAAGCCAGGCAGGCTCTGAGCAGCTCATTAGCATGGCCTGAGCAAGGAAGCACCACCCTGCAAAGTGCAGCCCCGATGGACATGGCAGGAGGGAGCAGAGGAGCCCAGCTGCCCCTGGCAGCCCCTTCTCCACAGCCAGGGAGGAGATCAGGCCCTGGGGCTGCCAGGGCAGCACAGCCTGGCACAGAGGGTCCTGCCAGTTCACAGGGCTACAAGTTCAGCCCTTCTGATGCCCAGCAGCATTCCTGCCAAAAGGTTTCACAGCCTCTGGAAGGGCCAAAAAGCCTCCTCACCTCTTAATCTGCCCTGTGCTCTGCTCCCCAGGCCACTTTTCCCAGTGTTTCCAGCCCACTCCAGGTACCTGCTGCCTCTGGCAAAGGCTGCTCCTGCTTTCCTGGCCTTGGATCCACCCCCTGTGCTGTTCCCCATCCCCAGCACTCCCTGCTCACCCTCCACCAAGGGCTGCCCACATCCGTGGCACTTCCATTCCATGGGCTCCGAGGTCAGGAACATCTCCTCAGCTCTTCCTGCTGATTCCCAACCCCCCTGGCCCCACAGTGCCCTGGTTTCACCACTGCTGACCCCACTCAGTTCCCTGGAATGCTCCTCACATCCACAACCACCCCAAATCCATCCTCCAGTGGTGGCTGTGCCTGTTTTGGTGGCTTCCCTTTTCCAGCCCCACCCAAGACTGAAGGGAGACCCCAAACTGTGCCCTCGGGGTTCCCTCCTCTCCCTGCATCAACAGATGCTCCCTGTTTATCCCTCACCTTGTTTTGCTCCGGCATCCTCCCAATCCAATGGGAAAAGTCCCTCTATTCCCAAACACCACCTTTCTGGAGCCCTCTGAGCCCACCAGCTGCTCCTCCTTCCTCCCCAGCCTAAACCCTGCCAGCTCCAGCATGGTGGGGCAGGATCCTCAGCAAGAAATTCCAGTTCCTCTCCCAGCCCTGCAAAGGCTCCCAGCCCCATCCTTTTCCTTCCTCACCCCACAGGCTACAAGGAGCCAGATGAGGACACCCCACTAATCCATTTCCCCACCTGAGGAAGGTGGGAAATCACAGAGGGAGAGGAATGGGAACCCCCTTGGCACCTGGATGCTTTGGAAAGGGCACATTTAGATGGAGGAGCCACGAGGGGGAGGAATGGGAATCCTCTTGGCACCTGGATGCTTTGGAAAGGGCACATTTAGATGGAGGAGCCACGAGGGGCAGCCACCCTGAGTCAGCCCCATGGCATGGAGATGTGGATATTCACGGAGAAACATAATTTGAGGGGTGGGATCTCCAGGCCAGCACTGGAGGAGCTTCAGGGAACTCAGATTTTCTGGGAATGTTGGGAACCACAGGAGCAAAGCTGCTCTGAGTCCCACCTGCTCGGAGCAGGAGAATTATCCCAGCCAAAAATCACTGGTGCAGCATCCCCCAAAACAACGCCCTCCAAAAAAGTGCCTTTTGATAGAACCCAAACTGCTGCTCCTTAGTAGGGCCTGGTAATCACAAGCCTCCCCTCTCCATGCCAGCTTTCCTCCCGCCCCAGCAGCTATCCAGGATGGTTCAGTGCCATGGTGGCTGTCACCTGTCCCCTGGGGGTGCTTCCCCCCCAGCCCCAAGCCCACCAGGAGCGGGGCAGCAGCAGCAGAGCTCCCCCCTCGCTGGCAGAACGAGCAGGAGTCGCTGGCTGCTCTCCTCCTTTCCCTGGATATGTGCTGCTGGAATTTTAAACAGATTATGTAAGTGGCTCTCATTTAATCCAGCTGAACTCTCCTCTTTTCATGGCAGCGAGATCAAAGCAGCTGCTGGGAGATGAGCAGGGTGCAGCAGGGCTCTCCCCGTGCATCTGGCCTGCAGTGGGTGACAAGGAGGGGACACTTGCCAGGCCACCACGCTTCACCAGCTGCTTTTTAAAACCCTCCACAGCACAGCACAAGAGCTGCTGCCACTTTCTATGGATTCCTCGAGGCCTTCCCTTTGTTCCTCTGCATCCCAGAGATGCAGGACATGCCCACGGATGTGGAAGTTCCTCAAAGAGAGAGCAGCTCTCTCTCTCTCTCTGTCTCTCCCTGCAATTTATAGAGTTTACCTTTTTCATTCCTTCTCCTGAAGGCTGACATTTAAAAATGTGTAATTGTGTTTATCCCTGGCAAGCTGTGAATGGCTCCCCGGGCTGGCCGTGCTTCCTGCACTGCTGGATAAATTACACTGACAAGCCCTTATTACAAAGGGAAAAATAAGTTAATGGAAAAGCAAAGCAGAAAGAGATGCATAAAAACCCCTGAGTGGCCGAGTCAGCAGAATTGCCCCCACGTGAGAGTCATTGCCAGGGTTTAATTAAACAGAGATCGATCGTGGGGCTGAGGGGGAGCCGGGGGGTGCACGTGCAGGCCAGGAATTGGCACTTTTGGGCTGGATTTATTTTTCTGATAGCCAGGAGTTATTGATATTTCACTGAAGGCTGCCCTGGCAGCGTGGCTCGGGGAGGGAGAGGTGCTCCCAGGCTTTCTCCCTTCCTTGCATCTCTCCGTGCATCCCAGGGATGGCTGGCAGGGAGCTGGATTGCCTGGCTGCCCCCTGGGAAGAGTTTGGGGGCTGCAGAAAGGCTCTGGGAAGTGCAGAGCCTGGAAATGCACCTGCCTCGAGGTGTGAGCAGCAAATCTGCACAGCAGCACCGGGAAATAGGAATCACCTCCCCAGAAGAGCCCAGGATGCTCTGGGGAAAGGCACTTTTAGGTGGAGGAGCCACCCCGAGTCACTCCCGAGGGATGGTGATGTGGATATTCCAGGAGAAATATTGACTGACACAATTTGAGGGGTGGGATCTCCAGGCCAGCACTGGAGGAGCTTCAGAGAGCTCAGATTTTCTGGGAATGCTGGGAACTGCAGGAGCAAAGCTGGTCTGGATCCTGCAACCCATCCCTGTGGATGGCTCCGAGGGGTTCCAGGGGACACAGAGCTGGATCTGAGCTCCAGAGGGACCCTGAAATCCCACAGGATCCTGTGGGAGGAGGCTTGGAGGCAGGGAAAGCTGGCTGGCTCTGCCTGAACTCCCTAATTCAGGTCCTAAGGAAGAGTTGCCTGTGGGGTTGGGAATTGCCTGTTCATGGCAGATTTGGATCTGTCCTGAAGACCAGCTCTGCCTTCCTGTGTTTTTCCTTGGCCTCTGGGATGAAATGCCAAGCACCAGTCAATACTGGAGGAGAATACTGGAGGGGAATTGCTGCTGGGAATCCAAAGAAGATCCTAAAAAAAGCACAAAATGGCCGGGCAGAGATGGGAATGCTCAGCTGAAAATGCCAACAGGAGCTGGGAACGTTTCCTCTGGGGACACTGAGCCCCTTCCTGTGCCCCTGCCATTCCCCACAGGAACAACGGGCACACAGACAGCACCAAAATATTTTGGGAGGCATTAAGTGAAGATGTGCAGAGTGAGAGTGAGCTCCACATGCCCAGATCGATTGGAATTCAACCATCTTGGGAGCGGAGCGGGGAAGCTCCAGCTGCTGGAAATTACACACAGCTCCTTTCATTTCCACACATTTTTCCTGCCTAATTGGAGCGAGGTGAGCGCTCGGGAAGGAGCTGGACACAATTCCTCCATGACTCATTTCTGAGGGAGGGAAGGAGGGACGCAGGGATTGCTCCCTGGGGTACCAGTTGCACCAGTCTGCTCCTACTGGGCACAGAAGGAGGAACCCGTTATCTCCAGGCACCCATTTGGATCCACGGGATGAGAAAATTCCCATTTTTCCTGTTTCAGGTATGGCTGTGCTGCTTTTTCACACCTCCCCCTCAGCAGCACCATCCAGGCTGGGCTCCTGTAAATGTTAGCTGAGACTCAATGGAAAGGAAATAAAACTCCCAAACAAAACAAGAGGAATAATTCCTATTTCTGTGCCGCTTTCAGATCAGTCCCACAGCCCTGACATCTCCCAGCTAATGACTGAAAATCCCTTTTCCTTGCAGCCTGGACACCAATCAATACTCCACAAGCAATTTCCAGGGCTCGTTAAAGCCCAAACATTCCCGTTCCTGGGGAAGTGGGTGGCACAGTGAGTCACAGAGAGCTCAGCAGGACGCTGCCTCTACCTGCTGCAAGCCAGGCTGGAAAGCAGGAAGCATCCAGAAAAAGCTGTTTTCCCAGCCTAGGGAAGAATCTTGAATCCCAGTAACCACTGGAGAGGCTTCAGGAGAGCAGCAGGTCCCTGAGGTCCTGGCATTGCCACCTTCCTGGTCCAGGAGAGCTCATCCTGATCCCAGGGGTTCCCAAAATGTGCTTTTCCACGACCAGTGACTGCTCCGTGCAGGTTTGCTCTGTGTCTGGGATGTGGCCAGAGGGGCTCCAGCACCACTGACCCACCCAGCTGCCATCCCTGCAGGAATTCTGGCCCCTTCCTCATCCCTGCAGAGCGGGGAGAAGACCCAGCAGGATGGGGCAGCAGGCTGGAGCAGGAGCCTGAATCTCCGATCAGGGATGGTGGCTGGGCTTTTCCAGCAAGGAAGTCCCCCAGGAGCTCCTCAGGCTGCCCAAATTCATTTCTTTTAAAGTTGCTTTCCTTAATTACTCTGGGATACATCTGAAAATACGAGTGCCACGAGCCTTTGAAGTTCAGAGAGACTCGAGCAGGTGCTGTAATCCCCTTATCCTAATCCTGATGGCCAAGATGCGTTGCCTGCCCTTTCTCCTGGTCAAGGTTTAAAATCTGGAGTCTTTGTCTGCTTCCCTGGGATAATATTTGGAATCCCACTGACCTGCCTGGTGTTTATGGACACATTGGCTTGGTTGGGGCTCATCTAGATCTCCCAAAAATCTCATGGGAGCATCCAGGAGGGCAGTGAGTGTTTTTCCAGGTCTTTTCGTGCCAGGGGGTGAGAAACACTTGATCCATCCCTGGAAGTTGCCAGAGCGGGTCAGGGGCTGCATCCTGGGGCATGTGGAGTTACCAGGACCCTGTGGCTCTGGGAGAGGCCAGGAGAACATTCCAAAAGCTGAGAGTTGCTGCCATCCTTCAGCCAGAGTGAGCATGGAAAGAAGGAATTCCTCTTCCACAACCAACAGGAGTGATGGGATCACCCAAAGCAGAATGTCCTGGGTTGTAAAATGTGGTTTGGGGGTGTGTATTCCATTCCTACCTGTCAGAGCTGGGGCAGTTCTCTGCTGCTCACTGGGCAGTTTTCTTTCTCTCTCCCACAGCCAATCCTCCCTCCAGCAGATCTCTGCTGTCCATGGCCACTGAGTGTCCCTGCATGGCTGATCAAATTCCAGCATCCCTTGGGAGAGGCTCTGCCCAGGGGAGGAGCCAAGCATTCCTACCTGGATCCAATCTGCCCTTGGCAACACCCCAGCAGCCTTTGCCCCCTGCATTCCCAGAGGAGCAGCTTTCTTCTCCCCTGCATTCCCAGAGGGAGCCCAGGCCCATCTCCAGCAGCCCTGGAGCTCCAGAGGAAAACTCCCCCCTTGTCCAGGATCCCTGCTCCAGCAGAGCCACAGCTGGCACTGCAGGAGGGCTGAGCCACCCTGGGATGGCCCTGCTGCCACCACCCTGACCCACAGCCTGCCAGGGCCTCTTCTCACTCTGGCAGGGTTTTGTTTGTACTATTGCATTTGTATTTTTAGTTTTCCTATTAAAGAACTGTTATTCCCATTCCCATCTCTTTGCCTGAGAGCCCCTTAATTTCAAAATTAAAGCAACTCAGAGGGAGGGGGTTTACATTTTCCATGTCAAGGGAGGCTCCTGCCTTCCTTAGCAGACACCTGTCTTTGCAAACCCAGACACAGAACAAAGGATGAGCTGAGGGAAGCACTTGGAAAAGCAGCAGGGATGGGGATTTGTCAGAGGGGTCTGGGGACTTGTCTGAGGGCAGGAAGAAAACCAGGAACAATCAGGAAGCTCAAGGTGGCCAAAGCAATGCTTTGTTCAGAGGAAGCAGCTGGGCTGCCCGGGAGGTGGTGGAGTCCCCGTCCCTGGAGGTGTTGAAGGAAAGCCTGGATGTGGCACTCGCTGCCATGGTTTAGTGGGGAAGGTGGTGTGGGGTCAGAGGTTGGACTTGATGATCTCAAAGGCCTCTTCCAACAATAATTCCATGATTCTGTGATTGGAAAAAGGCTTGGGAGGTCTGGAGGCCTCGATCTGCTGCCACAGCACAGCTCAGCTCAAGGGTAGTGCGTTCCCAGCAATGTTTTCCGTCTGAAACGAGCTCCACCAGAAACACCTGGCTCTGCTGCAAGTTCCCTCCAATCTGGCAAGAGCTGCCAAAAGTCGAGGCTGGATCAGAGCTAAGTGCTTCCATCAAATTCCATAATTGCAGGATGGTGAACGAGCTGGGAAATAAAGTCAATTGTGGAGCAACAAATGAAGTATTCACTGCAAGAGAGGTGCTCGAGCTTGCACCGCTCACAAAATGTCTTCTCTCTTTTTTTTCCCCTTTCTTTTCCCCAAATTAAATTTTCCTTGAAATCAATGTATTCCCATGGAAATTCTTTATTACAACAAAATGCCATTGAAATGCCATTTTCTGCTGGCAATGCTCTGTTGGTTTATTATTGACACGCTTCAGTGGCTGCACTCACAGCAGCCCCGTGCCAGCAAACAGCACCCAGGGCACGTCCCCCTCATCCTCCACTGGCATTTGTGTCCCCACAGCTCCAGGGGCTGGAATCCAGCCTGAAGGGATTCCTCTGGAATGTCTTGATGCGTCCTGGGTGCAGAAGACCCCCTCCAGATTCCTGAAGGCTCTTGTGATGCTTCATCCAGGACTATTCCCATGAGGAATCATGTCCTGTCCCAGGCTTTTCCCACTCTGGACCCCGGGAGAGACACCAGGGCTCAATCCATCCCCTGAGTGCAGGAGAGGCTCCAGACCTGCTGAATTCCTTCTCCAGGCACAGGAATCCCTCATTTGACTCCCATCTCCTGCTCCACTGGCCATGGATTTGCATCTTCTGCCTTTGCATGGCAGCCATGAGATTTCCCAGGCTCCGGAGATCCCACAAGTGTGTCACCAGACTGGTTTATAGCCAGACTGGCTGGGTTTGTCCCAAAATTCCTGTGGGAATCACATGCTGGGCTCTGCAGCTTCTAGCTCCAGGCAGCTGCTCCCTGTGTTTTTTAACCCAGCAAACCTGGATAAACATCCCTGCTCCTTTGAGAGGCATCACACCATTCCCACCTCCAGCAGAAAGCCACCACTGGAAGCCCTGGAATAGTTGTACAGGGAGAAAACATCTCCAGTGAGGTCACTGTGTCCTGTCCACAGTTCCTCCTGTGGCTGGGAGGAACTGGGGCAGCAGGTGGGACAGAGGGCAGGGAAAAGGGAATGGATTTAAGCCAGAAAATGGGAAATTTAAATGGGATATTGGGAAGGAATTCCTCCCTGGGAGGGTGGGCAGGCCCTGGCACAGGTGCCCAGAGAAGCTGTGGTTGCCCCTGGATCCCTGGAAGTGTCCCAGGTCAGGCTGTCTCAGGAGCAGCCTGGGACAGTGGAAGGTGTTCCTGCCATGGCAGGGGTGGGACTGGATGGGCTTTAAGGTCCCCTCCAACCCAAACCATTCCATGATTTCTTAAAACACCTGATGGACAAATTGTCCCTCAGAGGGACATCCACAGGCTGGAGAAATGGGCTGGTGGGAGCTTTGTGTTCCCAGTATTCCCAGTGCTCCCAGTGGCAGGCCAAGAGGCAGCAGGCACACCCAGAAATGCAGGAATTTTCTCTCATGTGAGAAGATTTTATTGGGAAGGGCATTCCTGGAGTTCACAGGTGGCCATGAGAGGTTGTGATGTTCCCATCCCTGGAGATTCCCAAAGTCCACCTGGATGTGGGAAACCTGCTCCGGGTGACTCTGCCTGTGCAGGGGTTGGGCCAGGTGATCTCCAGGGGATTTGGGAATACTGAGCCCCTGTTTGTGGCTGCCCTCCCCAGGCCCCTGATGGGAGAAAAGCTTTTCCCAGCTTCCCTGTGCTTGGGAATTTATCTGGCACCATCTCAGTACTCCTTGTACAGAACTGGAGGGAGTTTGGAGTGATGGATCTGTTGTCCTGGATCAGCTGGGGCTGACCTTGCCCTCCCATCTGGGCAGGATGTTCCCTCTCCAGGTGTTTTCCTTGCTTTGCTGTGGAAGCATCCAAGGAAATGGAATCAAACCTCTTCTTTCCCCTCAGATCCTTAAAGCAGATCCCCCAGTTCCTTCCCAAATTAGACTGATGTCCATTTTGGCATCAAATGTAATCTCCTGAAATGCTCCTGAGAGGCTGAAGGACCCACCCTGCCATTCCCCCTCAGCCAGGGCTCCCCAGGAGTCAGGACTGAGTTGTTTATTCCCTGCAGGATTTATTCTGGAAGTGCAATCCCTGTTTTCCTGGGAAGTGCTGCCAATGCTGAGCTGTCCCAGCCTTGGGATTCAGCTGCCATCCCTAAATCCTGCAGGAACCTGCCCAGGCTCCTCTGACCACACCACAGCCACCAAGGCCTGGATCCAGCCCTGGGAGATTCATTCCCACACAGGGATTCATTTCACCCCCTTGAAGTGGTCCACACTGATTTTTCCTCCCCTTTTCCCATATTTCCTCCTGGTTCTCTGCTGCAACAGCTCTTTTCTCTGAAGATGAAGGGTCTTGGAGTTTGTCCTCGCAAAAAACTGACCAACCTAAAGCAAATTAAAAGCAGATCTTTGCCATGCAGATACACTCAGCTTCAGTTTTATTTTCAGGCTTGGCAGTTCATTAGTAACAGAGAAAAATATCCCACAACCAAAGAACCAGCAGCACTCAGCGAGGATCCTGGGATGGGGCAGGAAAAGGGGATGAAACCAGGCACTTTGGGCCACAGAAATGCAGCTTTCCCTGGCAGGCAGCTCAGCAAACTCTTTATTGGGGTCATTTCTCTCCTGATGAAATATTTGCAGTGGTTTTTTTTTTGGATCCAGCATGGTTGGTGATGAAGCAGCTCTGTTAATCACTCATGCCCAACCATTCCTGTGTGTTCTGATCCCACTGCTTGCCTCAGGAGCTGGGAATCCAGCTCCCTTTGTGCATCCGTGGGCAGAAAAACGGGCTTAGGTCGTTACCTGAGGGCCAGGAATGAAAAGGAGTCCAAGGAAAAGATTCCAGTGGGGGATGACTGGTTTTTATTTAACACATTACTTTTTCAAATATAGGCTCCAGCTTACTTAAGGCAAAGTTCAAGTTAATATTGATATTTGAAGGAAGCAGCACTTTCATATTAATCAGCCACCTATTAAATGTCTGTTAGCAGACAAAGCTCGTGGGCTCTGGCTCCAGACACATTTTCAAGTGGTTCAAGCTCACTTTGATCCTTCTTAATGACAGAGAGCAATTAGAAAATGGGTTCAGAAACTCTTTTCACGCACAGCATGCATGGGTGAGGGGGTTTTTTTGGTAATGTTGTCAGATAATATCTCCATAACATTTCTGGGAAGCCAAAAATGTCCCTCCTTGGCTCATCCTGCTCGGCAGTGTCAGGTTTGCAGCAGCCTGGAGGTGAAACGGTGACAAAAGTGTGAGGGGAGCAAATCCTGAGGGTTCTCCCTCAGCCTGGGATGCAGGAATTGTCCAGCAGGAGCAGGGAAGGAGCTGGGGATGCTGTTCCCCACAGGACCTTGGGCATGGATTGCCATGGCAACCACATCCCAGGGCAGCAGGGATGGTGGGAAACCCATCTGACCCCAAAGGCAGCGTGGAATGGGGTCTGACACCACGGGCAGGGCAGGAAGGGTTTGTGACAGATGAGTAATGCTGTGGCTCACTCACAGTTAAAAGGCAAATATCCTGTCTATGTGTTAGAGAAGTTTTATAGATTTATAGTTGTGTTTTATCCCCCTTGTGCTGTTATCAGGGGTGGCCTGGGTTTGGGACATTTGGGAGGGTGGGGTTGTTACCATGGCAGCACCTGACCTCCAACCAAGGTGTCAGGCAGTGATCTCCACCCCTGGACAGCGAAGAAGGAGTCGATGGACAGAACTTTGGGGGGCTAAAGGGTTAAAAGGCGAAACCTCCATTGTGTGGGTGAGCACATGGTGGGAGAAATCCTCTGCTCCCAGCGCTGTGATATTTTCTTTATTCAGACTTCTGCTGTATTTTTGATAAGGTTTTAATAAATCTTTTAAATTCTTGGAAGTGTGTATGGTTTTTCTCACAAGGGGATTCCACATTCCTGCCCTGCTCCAGGCTGGACAGCTGAGCAGGTTTCTGGGGGTGCTGGCTGGGGATCAGAGATGGGAAAGAGCAATGGGTAAAAAGGGCTGGAGGAGCCAAAAGTGTGCAGAGCAGAGTGGGCAGCTCAGCTGAGGAGAAAGGCCCAGCAGAGGCTGTGGCTTCTCAGGGCAAGCCCCAAATGTGCTGGAGCTGGACCCTCCTGCAGGTGCCTCAAGCTCCAGGTGGTCCCCAAAGGCACCTCTGTGGATCAAGGAGAGACCAGGGTGAAAAATCTACAGGAGAACCCAGGCCCCTGGAAAAACTTCACCCTATTCAGCCCAGTCCACATCTCTCTCCTCTCAGAGAACTCTCAGGAACTGCCCCTCTCAGAGCACCTCATTTCCAGCAGTCACATCCTAAAAACAGCACAAAACAGGCTGGAACTATCCCAGGAAGCCACAGCATCCAATTTCCCCCTTTTCCCTCTCCCACATCTACCTGGCAAGAGGGCAGCTGGGCCAGTGGCAGCTCTTGGGGAGCAGCTGGAAAATGGGAAAACAGGAGGAAATTTTGTGGGGCTGATCACACAGATCCCCTCTGTGTCTGTGCTGTTGAGCCCTTCCCAATTTTCCCTCTTTGAAAAGGGGAATGTTTCATTCTGCTCCATCTTGGCATCTTTTTAGTCTCAGGTTTCCTGGACTTGCTGGCTGGCTCATTAGGGAGCAGCTAACGAGCTTTCTCTGCCCACAGTGGATGGGTGCAAAATCCCTGACAAATCTCTTGTTTTCCCCAGTATTCCTCAAGGTCTGGGTTTAAATTGGTGTGAACAGAACAGAACAGATAAAGGATTTCAATAGTAATAAAGTCTCTTTGTTGAGGAGGTGTCAGGGACACCTCACCACCCCTCCAAGGGGGATTCCAGGGTGAAAATGGTCCATATCCTGCTGAGAAACCCCACAAATCATGTGGAGAACGGACAGAACGCTCCTGCCCTAAAAATCCATTAGGTGCAGCTACATCTGCTAAAAGTACAGGAATTAAAATCTCAGGAGCCCAAATTCCATCCACACCGAGGCATCTGAATGAGAAATTTGGTTTGCAAAAATAGGGAACGAGGCAGGGGCTCCTGATGTTCCTGTGCAGCCCCACGGCACAAAAGATGTTCCTTTCAGCTGGCCAAATTAGCAGAGTGAAGGGAAAATTACAGTTATTAAACCCCTCTTTTACCTGAAATGCAACCTTTTATTTAGATAACAAAGACATTTTTGGATATTATGGGCACTTTCAAGTGTAGCAGTTGGAACAGTGACATCAAGAGCACAATCCCAGCATGAAAAATCAAAATATAGAAGTGACTCCACGGTCCTCAATGCCCCTCCCAGTCAAATTAATTTAAAACCAACTCTAATCAATCTGGACCTGACTCAGCTGCCTCTCCCAGGACTCTGTGATGGCACAGCTGGGCTGAGAGCTCCACGCTCAAATTCCATAGGCAGGAGAAGGAGATGGTTTGGAAAAATCCAACGTGGCATTTGTCAGAGGGGCCCTCTGGCCTCACCTGCTGCAGCAGCAAACAAGGCCCCTGCCAGGTGCAGATTTGCAAGCCCCAGTTTTTGTGTTCCCATCTAAAAAAAGGGGGGCTCTGGGAATGCTTTTGAAGCAATTTTGGTTCACAGCTGCTCAGCTTTGCTTCTCTTTGGGTGGCAAGGACACGGGATTGCAGAATTCACAAACTCCTCCAGTGCCTTTGGAAAACCAGGGTGTCTTGGTTTGAACAGACAGGTGTCTGCTAAGGAAGGCAGGAGCCTCCCTTGAAATGGAAAATGTAAACCCCTCCCTCTGAGTTGTTATCATTTTGAAATTAAGGGGCTCTCAGGCAAAGATATGGGAATAGGAGTAACAGTTCTTTAATAGGAAAATTAAAAATACAAATGCAATAATACAAACAAAAAGCAAGCCAGTGCCAGAGTGAGAGCAGGCCCTGGCAGGCTGTGGGTCAGGGTGGTGGCAGCAGGGCCATCCCAGGGTGGCTGCAGCCCTCCTGCAGTGCCAGCTGTGGCTCTGCTGGAGCAGGGATCCTGGACAAGGGGGGAGTTTTCCTCTGGAGCTCCAGGGCTGCTGGAGATGGGCCTGGGCTCCCTCTGGGAATGCAGGGCAGAAGAAAGCTGCTCCTCTGGGAATGCAGGGGGCAAAGGCTGCTGGGGTGTTGCCAAGGGCAGATTGGATCCAGGTAGGAATGCTTGGCTCCTCCCCTGGGCAGAGCCTCTCCCAAGGGGATGCTGGAATTTGATCAGCCATGCAGGGACACTCAGTGGCCATGGACAGCAGAGATCTGCTGGAGGGAGGATTGGCTGTGGGAGAGAGAAAGAAAACTGCCCAGTGAGCAGCAGAGAACTGCCCCAGCTCTGACAGGTGGGAATGGAATACACACCCCCATTTCCAGCCTAAGGCACAGGGAGACTGGAGAGGCTCCTGTGCTGAGGAAAATGGTGCAACCTTTTCAAAGTCTGCAGAAATGAAGAGAAGCAACATCCAGCAATCCAGACAGGTCCTTTTGTCCATGGGGTTTCCATCCTGAGAGCTGGCCAGGCTGTGTGTCCCAAATCCCACATCCCTGGTTGGTTGTGGGGTTTACAGCCCTTCAGGTCCAATGGGACAATGCAGAGAGCCCTCTCCACCTGCAAACCCAAACATTCCTTGCCACATTCCCTGCTTTGATCCCCTCTGCTCCCTACCTGGGTGGAAATTGTGGAGTGGGGCTCTGATGGATGTCACCAACCTGGGGACACACCCTCACCAAGGGGTGAATTTGTATCTTAGCCTGAAGTTCTCACCTGGATCCTGAGTTTTTAAGAGAGGAGGAACCCAACCAGGAGGAATTCTCATGTCAGCCTCCAAAAGGAACCTCCCAGATGCCCAAACAAAAGGAATTTTTATGGATCCTGCTGCTCCTCATGTCACTCAGAGATGTCCAAGTGACAGGAAACAGCCTCCAGCTGGGCCAGGGGAGGCTCAGGGTGGGCATCAGCAGGAATTTCCCCATGGAAAGGGTGCTCAGGCCTTGGCAGGGGCTGCCCAGGGGGGTTTGGATTGCCCATCTCTGGAGGTTTCCAAGGAATACCTGGAGGTGGCACTCAGAGCTCTGGGCTGGGGACAAGGTGGGGATGGGGCACAGCTTGGACTCGATGATCGTGGAGGGCTTTTCCCACCTCAGTGGTTCCATGATTTTTGTCTGCACAACGTTATCAGTGGCATAAATCCATCTGTCCAGGATGCTGCACCCTTGGGAAGGTCTGGCAGGGGCTGGACATCCATGGAATTAAAAACAGCAGCAGACCCCTGGTCACCTGCAGAGATGACAGGCACCAGGGCTGTCCCCAGGACTGAAGGGGCTCCTCTCCACAACAGAGGAGTCTGGAGAGTGATTTCTCCAGGCTGGCATTCCACATCTCCAGTGCAGGGAGGGAGGAGGCTCTGGGAGCTCGGCCTGTCCCCTGGATGGTTCTGGGATCAGGTGACAGGGAGGTGCAGAGCACAGCCAGGGCATGAGGGGCTCCTGAGCTCTGCAGCCATTCCACAAAGAATAAGGAACACTAAGATATCCCTGAGGATTTTTCCCCTCCCATCTGAGCCTGGGCAGGACCAAGACTAGAATCACAAACCCCAAACTGGGAGCTGCACTTTGGGGAAGTGTCCTATAGGAAGGAAAGTATTAGAGACAGGTTCTTGTCAGCAGCACGGGGTTATCCCAGCACTGGTCCTGCAGGAATGGGGGACAGAACCCTCTGGGAAAGTGTACCAAAAAACCCCTGTGATGCTCTCAACCACCAGCAGCAGGGAGGGGAAAGTCTCCCAGGTGACACCACTGCCCTCATATCCTCATGCCCAGAGCTTTGCCTTTCACCAAAAGCTTTTGGGGAGCTGCAAGTGCCACTTTCCCCCCAGTGCCACTCCCTGGAGCTGCAGGAATGGGAATGAGACCCCAAGGCTGTGCTGTGGGGCCCCTCCCCGGGTGGCACCGCTGGATCCAGGCGCTCCTTGCGGGAGGGAGGAGCTGTCCAGGAGGGAGGGGAGTGTCCCACGTGAAGGTGAGCGAGCTTTAAGCCCCGTTTAAAGCTGTGTAAGACCTTAAACCCTCGGTGTCACCCGGGGGCTTAAAGGCCTTAAGGCTGCAGTGAGTCCTGAGGCAGAGCTAAAGCAGCTTAAGCCTCCTTCAGCCTCCCTGCTCCTTGAAGGGCAGTCCTGCAGCATCCCAAGGGCTTCTCCTTTAAAGGTCTCCAAACCCAAGCTCTCAGAGAGTGGCACTTTCTTCCAGGCTGCTCCAAAGTTTCCTGTTCCATCCTGTCTGGGCTCAGTGCAGGAGATCTCTCCTTTCTTCCCCGGGTTTAAGACAAAAAGGTTTCTGGAGCTGGTTTTCCTCTTTTCCTTGGCTGGGAGGTTGAAGGAGCAAGTCCTGGGATGCTGCAGGATAAAGGCAGAGTGTTCTCCAGCTGGCACAGCCCCAGAAATCCGGGCTGCACAAGGGCAGGAAGGGCAGGAGAGGCTGGCAGAGGACTGTGCCCTCTGCAAACATCCATGCCCTCATCCCCAGGGCTTCTCAGAGCCTACAAAGCCCCGTCCTGTGGCAGACCCTGTGAAGATACTGGCTGCACATCCCTGCTTTAAGCTCCTACAGCAACTTAAACTGGCTCTAGTGTTAAGCCTTTGGAGTATTTTAAACTGCTTAGGCTGCTCAAAAGACCAGCTTAATCTTAAACTGCAGAGCAGCTGCTTAAACAGTTTAAGCTGCTCTCAAAGCTGGCAGGAACACGGGGCTTGAACTGTGCTTAGCCCTGGTTGTTGACTGAAGCGCGGGGCTGGCCCTGTCACACCCAAAGTGACACTGGAGCTGGTCTCCTGGACAGACCTTGCACAATCCAGGGGGAAAAAAGACCTTTTGTTGTCCCTTCCTAGCAGCTCCAGGTGTGCTCATCCTTCCCTCAGCTCCCCCGGGAGAGGGAGAGCTCCAGGCACAATGGCCCCAGCCAGGGAGGGCATGCTGGGAATTGTCACCAGGTGTCTGTTTGGTCATTACAGCCACAGTTTTGCAGGGAAAAGAGCTCAGGAGCTGGATTATTAATGGTGCTCTCCTGCACAGCCCAGCAGGAGGGAAGGTTGGCATCTTTGTCTCCCTAAAATGAGGAATTGCTGTAATCTCCAGCTCCATCCCTGAGCAGGATGAAGCCACATCCAAACTTTCCATGGCTCATCTCAATCCTCTGGATCTCTCCCCAAACAGGCTAATTTTTTCCCACTCTCCCAGAGAAATCCCATTGTTTGTCTGGGGTTTATTAAATATACTCTGATTTTGAAATTTCTTTGTTTTTTGTCTATTTATACCCATGATGCAGCAAAGGACTTGTGCATTGGCTTGGGAAGAGGAGGGAATTCTCCCTGGTGGCCTGTCCAGGTTTGAGAAAATGGGTAAATGTTGCCCAAAATAAAAATTATATCGGGCTTAGCTGATACTTTACCTCATAGACTAATTCACTTCATACATTGGTGATGATTTGGGCCTTTCACATGAAATTCTCAATTTTCATATCATCATGATATTAAAAACCACAAAACCCCCAAGAATTACCTTCCCAGTTTTGCCAAGAACGGATGGGAGGCTGCAAACCCTCACCTTGTGCTGTAATTGTTCCCCTCTGGAATATTTACCATCTAGATGCCTGGATGTGGCTGTTGAGGGCAGAGACTGCACAAGTTTCAAAGGGATTTGCACCTTTTCTTCCGTGTGAGACTTTGACAACCTGTGAGGGCACCAGCTGTAACTATTTTGACAGATTTATCACTCAGGGAGCTGAAATGGAATGTACCTGTTGGTTTGTTTCCCTAATGGATGTCATTCCAGGCCTGTTCCTCCTGCTGAGGCTGTGGCAGACCTGGAGGATCTCTGTGCTCCTGTGGCATTATCCATTTCCTAATAATTCACTAGAATATCACCACAGGATCATGGAATGGTCTGGGCTGGAAGGGACCTTCAGGATCACTTAATTCCAAACTCCCTGCCATGGACAGGGACATTTTCCACTATCCCAGGTTGTTCCAAGCCCTGTCCAACCTGGCCTTGGACACTTCCAGGGATCCTGGGGCAGCCACAGATTCTCTGGGAAATCTGTTCCAGGGTCTCCCCACCCTCCCAGGGAACAATTCTTTCACAATATCCCATCTGAATCTTTCATTCTTCAGCTTAAACCCATTCCCTGTGTCCTGTCCCTCTGTGCCATGTCCCCAGTCCCTCTCCAGCTCTCCTGGAGCCCCTTTAGGCCCTGGCAGGGGCTCTGAGCTCTCCCTGGAGCCTTCTCCTCTCCAGGGGAGCACCCCAGCTCTCCCAGCCTGGCTCCCTGGCAGAGGGTCTCCAGCCTCTCTGGATTTGCTCCAACAGCTCCACATTGTCCTTCCCGTGCTGGGTACATCCAGCAGCACCCTGGGGTGGTGCTGGCTCGTCACACGGTGTCACCCAGACACGGGCAGGGGTCCCCAGGTCACCACTGCTGAGAGGAATTGTCCCACACTGCAAAGGTTGTGAAACGCCACCGGGCGCTGGGGATGACAGCAGGGACTGTCCCTGGCAGCATCCAAAGCTGATTCCCAGAGCCTCGTTGAGATGGGGAAATCTAAAAACAGGATCTGAGGAGAGGCCTGGAGGAGAGGCCCCACGTGTCCCTGGTGCTGCTGGCAGCGCGCACGGAGCCGATCCCGGCCCAGGGCTCACATCCCCCCGCTGCTCGCACGCACACAGGCCCTGCCTGCCCGGAATTCCGGAATTTTCTGCCCCATGGAGACCCAGCCTGCCAGACCCAGAGCCCCAGCACGGCCCCATCCCTCCCTGCCGCCCTCTGGGAGCTCTCCCTGCTGCGCCAGCAGCAGCTGGAACTCGGGAAGTTGCTCCTGGTTTTCTGGCTTGGGGATCGTTATCATTTATTGATAAGCTGCCCTTTGCAAGCCTCGGGGCACTCTGGAGCCTCTGGGGCTGGGCACAGCGGTGGTGGCTGCAGCAGCACAGAGACAAAAGTGTCCTGGCCAGGAAGCAGAGAGCAGCTGCAGGGAGTGAGCGCTGTCAGGAACACCTCCACTCTCCTGTGAACAGTTAAAACGTTTAATAAGGGACAACAGGGGACAAGGACCACAGAGCAAAGGTTATCACGGCCAGGAGCATCTTGGCACTCAGCCAACAGCACCCTGGCCATTTTGGAAACACCTTTTACATTCCATTTCCATTCCATCAGCCTGTTGCATATTCATAGACCCTTATGCATGGTAAACTTTTCCCCAAGCTAGTTTACACATTCCAAGAACTGTTCAGCACAGCTCCTCCTTGGATCTGCCTTTTTAGAGCATGCAGATTCCTTGGGTGTGGTGTTAGTCCACTCCTATCACCTCCAGTTTTTGGGCCTTGGCCCACACTGCCTTCAGAGGGTGAGTGCTGGTGGCTGGCAGATCTGTACAGGTGTGCTCATCCTGTGTTCATGGGGTTATATCCCATCCCAGCAGGCATTTTAACACAAGCACACTTATATCAGCTACTTCACTAAGCTTAGTTAACAACAGAAATAAAAACTATATCTTTATAACAAAGTTACTTTAACACCACACATATAAAATCCATTTTAATACCTGCGAAAAGCCAATATTATAATATGTACCTATAACAGCATGGAACTGCAGCAGAACTCCTGGATCAGCACCTGGATGTGTGTAGGAATGGCACACAGGGATGTGTGGGAATGGCACACACAGGGATGTATGGGAATGGCACACACAAGGATGTGTGGGAATGGCACACACAGGAAAGTGTGGGAATGGCACACACATGGATGTGTGGGAATGGCACACACAGGGATGTATGGGAATGGCACACACAAGGATGTGTGGGAATGGCACACACAGGAAAGTGTGGGAATGGCACACACATGGATGTGTGGGAATGGCACACACAGGGAAGTGTGGGAATGGCACACACCATGTGTGGGAATGGCACATGTTCCCAAGGCTGGGAGTAGGGCCCTTGGGGAGCACCCTGGGCTTCTCTCACCCACTGCAGAGCGTTATTCCAGCATTATTCCAACCTCATCCACACCATTCCCAGCTCCTGGACACCCCCAGCCTGCCCACCTTGTTCTTTCCCCCCCAGCCACTCATACCTGGAGTTAAGTCAGTACCAAAGGTTAAAGCAAGAAGTTCTCCTGAACAGGAGGGAATTCTTCCCTGTGAGGGCAGTGAGGCCCTGAAGGAGCCAACAAAAAAGATGGAGAGAGACTATGGACAAGGGTCTGGAGTGCCAGGACACAGGGAATGGCTTCCCACTGCCAGAGGACAGGGAGAGATGGGATGTTGGGAATTAGGAATTGTTCCCTGGGAGGGTGGGCAGGCCCTGGCACAGGGTGCCCAGAGCAGCTGTGGCTGCCCCTGGATCCCTGGCAGTGCCCAAGGCCAGGCTGGGCACTGGGGCTTGGAGCAGCCTGGGACAGGGGAAGGTGTCCCTGTCCACGGCAGGGGGTGGAATGAGATGATCTCTAAGGTCCTTCCAGCCCAGGCCATTCCATAACTGCACAAGGAACAGGAGCTGGCCCTGTCACCCCTGAGCCACCTCCCCTGCCAGCAGCACGTCCTTGCCCGGGCCCAGCTCCGGCATCTGAGCAGCACAGAGACAATGTCCTCCCCTAACTGGGTTAGAGGAGATTGGATTAGCAATTTCTGAGTTAGTAAAAGTCTAAGGATGGCAGATAAAACAAAGTGTGACAGCCTAAGCAGCCCCTGTCAGCAGGGATTGATCACAGCGCTAATGGCCAGCGACAGGCACACATTAATAACACAATAACCCAGCTCGGGATATTGGCACTATCACAACCCTTTAACCTGGCAATAACTCATGGGGAAAATGCTCCCAATGGCAGAGCCAACGTGGCTGTGCTGCTGCTTCCCCCTCCCACCTGCCGGGCAGCTGCAATTCCGGGGGGTCACCGGCTCTGTCAGCTGGGCAGGTACCAGGTGCCACCCCGAGACCCCAGTGTCCCACCCCAAGACCCCAGTGTCCCATGCCAAGGCAGGGATTTACACCAGGATGCCCCTTGGGGGTGTGGGCACAGCTCAGGGAGGGACCAGGAGATGTGCTGGTGTGATTCCAAAGTGGTGGCAGGGAATGGGGAATACCAGGAGTCAAGGAAGGAGGGACTTCAAGCTCAGAGCACTCAGTGAAGGTCTCTGAGGGAGCTGGGCAGCAGGTGATTGGGGGAAATTTGGGGATTTTTTAAAAGATATTCTGAATTTTAGTCACACAAACCATTCCCAGTTTGCCTGGAAGCCTCCTGCTTCTACTCCAAGCTATGGTGGGAGAAGAGACACTGAGGAAATAACAACAACAAAAAAAAAATCAGGACTGTTTAGAAAATTAAAAACTGAATTAGAGACTGAATTTTTTGAAAAATGTAACTTAAAATTTGGAGAGGGTGAAAAAACTAAAGCCTGTCTCAAGGTAGAGAGCAGCCCCTGGTTTCCAAAAGCTTTTCCAGAGTCTGTTCAGTGTCACGGAGCACGAAGAGGGAGGAGAGATGGAGAAATACCCCTGCTGTTTCTCCTCCCCCTGAGCAGGAGCTGCCTCTGCTCTGGCTCCCTCCCAGCACTTCCATCTCTTGGCTGAGCTCGTCAGAGCAATGCTGAGAGCAACCAATTCCAGGGATTCAAAGGGCAGCAAATCCCGAGTGAGAGCAGGGCTGCGGCACCAGGATCTGCAGAGGAGCCTTCCCTTCCCTTCCCTTCCCGGGCTGGATCTGCCAGCACCTCCAGGCCCCAGACAGGTGGAATTCCTGGGAAATGCTGCTGCTGCCCCAGTTTGGCCGGGTCAGGGGTCTGGGATGCCCATGGCTGGTCACAGCCATGCTCTGAGCCTCCTCCATGTCAGCCTTTCCAGCGGACCCAGCTGTCCTTGGGTTTGGCTCAGACACTGCTGGGAATGTCCATGAGTGCCAGCCATGGAGCAGGAGGTGCTGGGGAAGGAGAGGGACCTGTGCCTCAGTGCAGGAATAGTGTCCTGTTCCCAGTGTCCCCTGCATCCCCTCATCCATCCCTTCCAGGAAAAAGGGAGATTAACCCACTCCTACTGTGCCAAAAAAAATTTCAATTTAAGGACACAGAACCCCCTCAGCTGTTATAAAGTGCATTAATTCCAGCATGGATTGCTCTGTTCCACCTCCCAATCCATGGCTGAGGAGCTGCTCCAACCGTTCTTTGGAGTGGTGACCACTTGTTGCCCAAAACATCAAGTCAGTGACTATCAAGAGGAAAATTTGGGAGGCCGGGGTTATTACTTAGGGATGCAGGGATGTGGCAGTATCCCAGAAAAATACAACCCCCTCCTGAGCACAGCTCCCTTCAGGAGAGAGGCAAATCCCTTCTTTCCTAAGGGGTTCCTGCCACCTGCCCCCCTCTCTTTGGGACATAAGTCAGAGCCTAAAACAAATATCCAAAAAAAAAAAAAAAAGTGGAAATGTGATGCAGCTTTGAAGGACTCCCTGACTAATAATTTTGGGAGCTGAGGGAGCTGATCACAGCCAGCCTGGCCTGCAAATCAGACCCCTGAAAGATTTTGGGCGTTTCCCCAGGTAAGGAGCGAGAACATCCCGACGATCCCATCACCCAGCACTCTTCCCACCGCAGCTGCCCCAGCGAGGGCTTTGCTGCAGCATTGCATGCGAGGGCCATGCATCACCAGTGCAAAAAGGAGGGCTCAGCCTGTTGGGCTTAATTAGAATAATGAAGCTGTGAGTGTAATAGGAGGAGGGTGGGGATGCTGCGGCTGTAATTGGCAGGGCTCGGGAAGCGGGAGCTGGCGGCTGGCAGCCATATGGAAGCAGCAAAGTGAGGGGAGTGAGTGACAGCCCGAACCTGTGGCGCTCTCATTAATTCCAACAGCAGAGCCGTGATGGATGTGGCAGCTCCCTGCTGCTCCGCGGCTCCGGCGCCTCGTTCCAGCGAGCTGCTGCCGCTCCTGCTGCAGCCAGGGCCGGGCAACGGAGCAGGGAGAGGGGGGAAAGAGAGGGAGAGGAGGAATAGGAAAAGGTTGTGGGGCGAGATAGGTGTGTGTTCTTATCCATATCATCCAGGGTCAGTTCAGGCTTTCGCTCCAGAGTCACATTTTCCACCCAGGATTTGCTCCCTGTTGGAGTCAGAAGTGTTTCAGAGCCCCCAGGACCTGGCTCTGGTCCTGCTGGTGTCCTTGGCTGTTTTTCCAGCTCCAGGCAAAGTGGCAGGGCCAGGCTGTGCCCTTGGTTCCTGTGCCAAGGATGTGCTTCTCAGTCCCCACCTCCTCACCCTGCTGAGTGCCAGCCCAGTGGCCCAGTGGCACCCGCCAGTATCCCCATCCCAGACTGGCACTGGCGTGTCCAAGGTGTGGGATCTACAGAACCACCAGGAGTTTGTGCTGCAATCCCAAGTCTGAACAGGAGAGACTCTCCCTCTCTCCCACCTTCCAGGATCCACACTGGGAGCTGACCCACAGCTCAAATCCCTTCCTTGCTCTAGCCCAAAGCTTCTGCCAGGACCCCACGGGAATTACGGCTCTCCCAGCACTCCGTGCAGAGCCAACTGACCACGTTTAACTTGATCTTCTGCAGGGCTTCCACCTTTCCTTCAGCTCCAGCCACATCCAAACAGAGGCAGTCCATGTGGGATACCAACCAGAGGCAGCTCCCTCATGGATAAGAGGTGGATAATGGGCATTCCCACATTCCATGTGCTCCTTGGAGCAGGGGGGGCCATGCCTGTGCTCAGGGAGAGGTGTCTGCAGGATCCAGCTGTGGCAGGAAGCTGTGGGAGCAGGGAGCACGGCTGGGAAGAGTTTGGATCCCATTTCTGAGCACCGTTCCCAGGGAAGGGACTAGGAAGTGTTGGCTGGAGCAATCACCCATGGATGGGCAGGGATGGGTATGGACAAACCCTGTGTAATTCCTACTCTGGCTGGCCCAGGAATTTGGAATATTTTCCATTGGAACAGCCAATTATTGTAGTTTTCCAGAAGCCAGGTTTAATGGTCTGAATGTCCTTTTCTCTCACTGGAGGGAAGGGAAAAGATCTGGGCAGCTCCATCTCAGAGCTGTGCCTCAATGGGTCTCTGGGCACAGCATCCAGGCAGTTTTCCTTCATGGAGAGTCATGGCTGTGGGAAGTTGTGGGACAGGCTGGGAGGGCCCTGCCTGTGTCCCCATGAGCTGCTGGTTCACAGAATTCACAGAATTCCCAGAATCACTGGGTTGGAAGAGGCCTTCAAGACCATCGAGTCCAACCCAGCCCCAACACCTCAGCTAAACCCTGGCCCCCAGTGCCACATCCAGGCTGTGTTAAACACACCCAGGGATGGTGACTCCACCACCTCCCTCCCTGGGCAGGCCATTCCACAACTTTATCACTCTTCCCATGAAAAACTTTTTCCCAATATCCAACCTATCTTTCCCTTGGTGCAGCTTGAGGCTGTGTGCTCTGGTTCTGCCAGTGCTGCTGGAGACAGAGCCCAGCCCCAGCTGAGCACAGGCACCTTTCAGGAGCTGTAGGGAGTGATAAGGTTTAGCCTTTTCTCCAGGCTAAACACCCGCAGCTCCCTCAGTCATTCCTCACAGGGCTTGTGTTGTTCCTCATAGGGTTCACCCAGCACTGCCTGAATCCAGACTTTCCTCCCTCCCTCCCTCCCTCTGAGGGAAGCAGCTTTCCATGAAGGGGAGCGGGGGATGAGGTGCCAGGATGAGAGTTCATTTGGGTGAGGCCATCAAGCCTCATTTGTTTTGCCCCATTGCCTTTGTGAAGGAGTGTGCACAATGAAGGATGGGGTGTGTGCAGAGAGCAAAACTCCAGCTGTCCCCTCTCCAGACATTCCCAGTGGGGAGAAGCCGAGGTGATGCCTCACTCCAGGCTGGCTCCCACACACTGCAAAGCTAATGGGGAAAAACAGGGAGTCTCTTTCTCTGGGCAGCTCCACTGAAAGCACGAGGCTGCTCCACCCATTTGAAGCAAGAAAAGCAAAATGGAGAAGGAAAAATTGGATTTTATTGCAGAGTTGCAGGCGCAGAGTTCCTCCAGCAGGAAAACAAGGAACAGTCAGAGCAGCCAGGAGCTTTGTAGCCTGTACAGTCATTTTGCAGTGGGTATTCATGCTGGAGCCCATCAGGTAAGGGATCCCAGAATAACAAATCCCCCTTGCAGCCTCCACGGTGAGGAGGAGGTTTCTCAGCACCTGGTGCCTCCCACACTGCCACTCTTCCCGGAGTGGGACGAGGCTTTTGCTCCACAGAATGCTGAGATTTTCTCCATGATCCCTCCTCAGTGTCCCTGCCCTATCTGGGCATGCCACATGGCAGGGGCCACCACCCAACTGCAGGAAAGCCCAGAGGAGGTGCCAGGCTGGCCTTGCTGTCACGGTGTGCGAGGAGAAGCCACAAAGCTACAGCAAGGGACTCAAATTCCCGCTGGGTTTGGGTGGAGCGTCAATCTCCAGCAGTTTGTTCCTCAATAATTGGTGACCCAGCAGCTGCTGCCTCCTCCAAGCTGGGACAGCCCAGGCTGCCCTCGGGCCGTGCCTGCACAGCTGTGCCAGGGCAGCACCAGCCCCGCTCCTCTCGGATCTGTCCCTGGAGCGAGGGATGTGCCGTGTTCAGCCTGGCCTCGGTGACCCCTGGGGGTCTAAGCAGGTCCACGAGCCCCCAGCTGGCCCTGCTGTGACCTGTGGGAGGCCAGGCTGTCCCTTTGGTGGCCCCACTTTGGCCCCGAAGGCAGCATGCAAGCCTGGCTCATCCAGAGCCCTTGAGGTCCCTCTGGGAGCTCCAGGTTGGAGGTGCAGGAGGTGCTGGAGCCCCAGCTGAGGGAAAGCATGGCACAAATCCCAGGGCTGAGCAGCTCCAGCAGAAAGCAACTCTGATCCTGGACAGGAGCTTTGCTTTGGAAGAGCAGCAAAGAAATTAATTAGAAGGATGTGCCAGCAGTCAAACACAGCAACCCTGTCAGCTTTTCCCACATATTTCCCTTCCTAAAGGTGTTTCCAGGGGCTGAAATGTGGAATTAAGCTGGCTGCAAGGCTGGAGTGCTGTTTCCAAGGCTCTGTCTCTGCAGCTCTGCAGAGCCAACCTGTCTTTGAGCTGCTGGGGCTGAGCAGATGAGAGGAGTGCTGCTGCCTCGGTCTCTGGAGCTTCAAGGGTCCTGCATGGGTGGTAGACAGCAGAAGGCAGCATTTGTTGAGTAGTCAGGAGAAGAGAAATGACTGCATGATGGCCCCTGATTTGTCCTCTGTGGCCATCCCAGCGTTTCCAAGGCTCCCGAGCGAGCAGCCGAGGATGGGGAGTGGGGATGTGCAGGGAAAGGCTGGAGATGGCTGCGATGCTCTGAGCTCCCTCTGCGGGGCTGGAGGGGACCTGGGGACTCGTGGGCAGGGGGCAAAGAGCCCATCACTCATGGTGGCCACTGGAATAACAAGACAGAACACTATGGGAGTGTCCCCAGCATCCCAGGTGCTGGCCTGGTGACAAACCCCAGGGGCCTGGGGCTGTGTCCCATGTGGCTGCAGGCTTGGAATGTGCCTAAGGGTGAGAGGGAATGGCCTCAGGCTGGGCCAGGGGAGGCTCAGGGTGGGCATCAGCAGGAATTTCCCCATGGAAAGGGCGCTCAGGGATTGGGAGGGGCTGCCCAGGGAGGTTTGGAGTGCCCATCCTGGAGATGTCCAGGATAGGACTGGAGGTGGCACTCAGTGCTTTGGGCTTGGGGACAAGGTGGGGATTTGATGATCCTGGAAATGTTTTCCACCCACAGTGATCCTGGGATCCTGTGACTCTCTAAGGGGATATCAGTGATCAGATATGGTGGCCAAGCTCAGCCCCCTCTGTTAGGGGGAGGCAGCAGCACCTCCAAACCCTCACTGGAGCTGCTGGGTGCCAGTGCTGAGCTGAGATGGGGATTTGACTCCTCCCTCACCTTTTCCATCCTGCTTTGCCATGAAATGGATGGAGAAGCAGCTCCTCAGGTGCTGCTGGACTTCCCAGACGGATTCCCTGCTCCCATCCCTGTGCATCCATGGAGTGAAACATGGTTGTTTCATTTTCCCTGGAAATCCATACCCCTGGCTCCTGCTCCAAAGTGTCCCATGCCAGAGGTGGCTATTGGCAGAGCTCACACACTCTGCAGCAGGGGACAGGCAGGGGAGCAGCACCTGGGAATTCAGCCTGCACTGGGTTGGGATACCAGGAACAGGGCTGGCATGGCTGAAGCACCCAGGGATTCTATCCATGGTGCTAGAAGGTTCTGGATTCATGGGAATCCTTCACAAGGACACTTTCCTCTGCCAAAATGTTGTCACCTGACCATTGTGACCAGAAGACAGCCTGCATTTCCAGAGCAGTACTGGCACAGCAGGGTCATTTTCCATTTTCTGCTGTGCTGCTGAACATCCTCCTCCTCCTCCCCACCATTTCTGCCCAGAACAGTGTCATTTTTCCTGCTCTGAGGGCTTCCACGCCCAGGTGTTCAGAGCTGATGGTGCCTTTGCTGCAGCATAGCTGAGAAAAGCTCCAAGAAGGTCATGCTGAGCTCCAGAGCTGATCAGGGAGCTTGGATCAGAGTTTGCAGGGTGGGCCAGGCCAAGAAATCTCCATCCTACTAAACCCAAGCAGGGCAATCATCACTACATGCCTGAGCCTCTCCCAGCATTTCCTCCAGGCTCAGCATCCCACGGTGCTGTGATCATCTCTTCTGTGGGTTTTTTTTTTCACTTTAAAGCTTTCCTCTCCTCAGTCTGGGGCTTTATGAACCTCCCTGGCTGTGCTGGATAACTCTGTGCTCCCAGCATCGCCTGCCTGCTCAGCTGGCCCTGCTTGCTGGGTGGATTAATGTCGGGCTGAATTTGGGAAATGGGACACTCCCCTCAGCCAGGAGCTGCTGGATGATCCCTCTGGGGCTTCATGATGTTCCTGATTCCGACCTGGGAATGTTTTGACTGCAAACAAGCCAGGTGATGTGGATCTGCTTCTTAATCACATCAGGCTCCTCAGGTTTCCGAGGCGAGCGCTCATAAGTTCAAAATTCCTGTCTGAAACACATGCTGCTGCATCTTTGTGTGGAAAACATTCCTGTTGGCAGGCTCTGCAGGAGTGCTTGGAGAGAACAAATATCAAAGTGTGACAAGCAGGGCTGATTACAAATAGCAGGAACATTTGCAGAGCACTGCAGAGCCAGGCCCACGCAGGAGGCTCCTCGGCAGCAGAGCCCGGCTGCTCCCCAGGGATTGTCCAGCTCCTGGAGTTCTGCCCATGAGCTGGCTCTCCACAGGCAGGGGAAATCACCTCAAAGGGTGGCAGAAAGGGATGGGACAGAAATATGCACCAGCAAATATTAGTGGGGAAGCAGAATTTGGGTCTCGCTGCAGCTTCACAGAGGGATGGATGTGCAGGAGCGGTTGTTGTGCTGCCTTTGTAAAGAAAAAACCTGGAACAGGTTCAACAACCTTTTCCCATCAGGGCTGCAGAACCTGCTCCAAGACTGCAAATCCCACCTCAAAACACCACAGTTTGTTCCTACAACAAAACAACCCTGCTTTTGGTCGTGTTTCTGGCCACATTTGCGTGTTGAGGTTTGATATCTCTGCAAGGAGGGTTTGCATCCATGACAGGCTATTTGTGAGGATCCTGGTCTTCCTTACATCATTTCCAGGATGGTTTTATGGGAATGGTGAGGTAATGCAGAGAATGTCTCCCTGGATGTCAGGGATTCAGTGATGGTGCAGTCCCAGCACCCAGCCTGCTGGCAGTCAGCGTTCTTGGATATCAAACAAATGTTCATGGACAATTTTCAGGGTCTGCATTGTGCCATCTGTCAGAGCAGCACTGGGAGGTTTTAATTATGGTTTACACTCTGTCTTCAAGCACCTGGATTCGTTTTTTTCCTCCTGTCAATTATTGATGGGGATTTGCTAAAAAGTGCCTTAATTCCACTTTGTGTTCTTCCCCTGCAGCAGCTGGGCCAGGAACGGAGATGGGAAGAGGTCAAAGCGTGCAAGATGTGAGGACACTTCTTGCTCAGCCTCTTCCCAGTGTGGGGGCCAATTCCATGACCATTCCCAGGTTTATCTTTGGAATAATTTTCTGAGTGACTTATTTGGGTGAATGATTTGTGAGGGAAAAGGGATCAGAGCAGCTTCCCAAGGAGGAGGGAGATCTGGATGGGAAATTCTGTGGCTGTGCTCAGGTGAGAGCCCACCGCCAGAGCTGCCCCAGCCCTGGGCCCAGCACAGGAGGAGCTGGAGCTGCTGGAGCCAAGCCAGAGGAGGCTCCAGGATCAGCAGAGGGATGGAGCAGCTCTGCTGGGAGAGCTGGGAATGTTCACCTGGAGAGGAGAAGCTTTGGGCTGAGCTCAGTGTGGCCTTGCAGGGCCTGAAGGAGCCCCAGGAAACCTGGAGAGAGACAATTGACAAGGGCTGGAGGGACAGGACACAGGGAATGGCTTCCCACTGCCAGAGGGCAGGGATGGATGGGATGTTGGGAATTAGGAATTGTTCCCTGGGAGGGTGGGCAGGCCCTGGCACAGGGTGCCCAGAGCAGCTGTGGCTGCCCCTGGATCCCTGGCAGTGCCCAAGGCCAGGCTGGACACTGGGGCTCGGAGCAGCCTGGGACAGTGGGAGGTGTCCGTGCCCATGGCAGGGGGTGGAATGGGATGGGCTTTAAGGTCCCTTCCAATCCAAGCCATTCCATGATTCCATGAAATCCCCCCTGAGCTGGTGACTGCTGTCTCCAGGCTGTGCTGGTTGGAGGAGCACAGAAATCTCAGAGTGGGGGTGGCAGGGCTGACACAGAACCTGCTGTCTGCACCTTCCAGTGGCTCCTCCAGCCCCAGACACAAAGCTCTGGAATGCAGCATTCCATGCCCAGCACCCTGCAGGGCTCCTGGAGCGAAGGTGTGGCCTCCAACACTCCCAGAAAAAGCCAATATATCTGATTTTCCAAAGCAGCCACTCGGTTCTCTCCAATCAAAGCGTGGCCGTGGAACAATGAGGGCACAGCCCCAAAAGGGGTGGGAGCAGCGAGCTGCCAGCTCTTCCTGCATCCACGAGCCCGCAGTTTCCAGGAGGAATCACTTGCCAATACATATGGTGTTGTGTGGATGGGAAATGTCACGGAACATAACGTCCTGATATGTTTAAAAATAAATCGCTGGGACGGCTGAAAAAATAAATGACTGAAGGGAGGGGACTTGTGGTGGCTTCTGCTGGGGATTAATTTTGTCGTTTGGTTTGGGGAGAGCTCGATTCAGGTGTCAAAGTCGGTGTTGCTTTGATAAACTGGGGGGTTTGGCTCGGTCTCCGAGGAGTGCTGGGGAACGAGGTCAGTTTCTTAATTAATTTATGCAAATTGCTGCTTCCTTCTCCTCTGTCTGAATGTTAGTGACACCTGTCTTATCTCCTCACAGCTAATTGCAGGGAACAAACAGGGAAGCACGGGCAGGACTTTGGGAACGGCACCAGCAGGAGCGATGGAACTTCCACAGTCAACCCAGCAAGCTGCAAAATGATCATAAGGATTATTGATGATTGATTACTATTGACACATTCTGTACAGCATTGATCAGAGCCGTTCCTGGGCTCCCACTCCGTGCATGGAGCAGGAATATCCTCACAGGGGCCTGGAGCAACAGGATGAGCTCCAGGCTGGATGTCACACTTGGAAAATCCACCCCAAATCCCCTTCCTGGCTTTCCTCCATGCCCTCTCCCTCCCTGCTCTGTATGATCCTCCCAAATGCAGAATTTGCCCTCCAAGGGAGATGGATCCTTAAGGTCCCATCCAAGCCAAACAATTCCATGGTTGGTGATCCCAATTCCCTGAGCCTCCCGGAGTGGTGGGAGCTGTCCCTGCTCACTGGGATTGCACTGGATGGCATTAAAGGTACCTCCCAACCAAATCATACTGGGATTTTTCCATAGAACTGGGCTGTAAATGAAGGGATTCTTCATAATAATAATTTTAAAATAGTGCAAACTCCTGCCCAAGAGGGACGGGAATAGTTAAAATCGGCTGGGAAAAGACTGCAGTTACTGCAATGGGAATGGTGCACCCCAAAGTTTCTCCTATCTTTCTGCCCTCCCCTATTTATGGGTTATTTGGGGAAGGTAAAGTCTTCAAGATTCCAAAAAAAAAAAAAAAATCCTCCCTGCATTCATTTTGTTGTTAACATTCCAGGTAGATTGACTTGAATTTATTTTTAAAGGAATTTCCCTGGTTTTGATGAAGGCACAAGGAAGAAACCAAAGCTGGGACAGCAGGAAAAAATCCCAGCAGAGGAAAGGGAGATGAAGAATGTTGGTGCCTGCATCAAAGCACCAGCTTGGTCTGAATGCCAATATTTGAGGTTTTCTGATCGTTTTATCACCCAGACAGGACAAACTGGACCAGCTCATCCTGGGCCCATGCAGATATCCCAGGAAAATCCTGTTTTTCTGGTGGAAGATGCTCCAGAACCAGTCAGCACATAGCAAATGCCTATTTCCAGGATAATTTATCACAAATTCCTTTGGATCTTTTGTTTCTTTGGTGAGTGATTAAAAAATGCAGGTTTCATTTAATTAAAAAAAACCTAAAAAACCCAAACATTATTTGGGCCCAAAATTGGAGGGTTCTGCATGAAAAAAGCCATGTCCAAATTTTAAAGCAGTTCTAGGTTGCTTGTGTAGGTTTTTGTGGTGTTTTTTAGTGAAGAAAACCTCTTTTGTTCAAAACTCCAAAGCCTCCAGCATTATATCCAATAGGTTCTTCATGTTTTATTCCCTTCTTTTTTCATATTTTTTTTAGGAGAACTATTGGAAAATTTAGCTGGGGTGAAAAAAGCAGAATCACAGGAGCCCTGCCTGGCATGAAAGTTCCTTTTCCTGGCAAAATCCAGCCCAGATATGATGAAGCAACACCCTCTTGGGGGAGCAGCCTCATCCCAGCAGGAGAGCTGCAGGTGGGACTGGAGGCTGGGCTGTTCCCACTCCTGGGGCACAGCAGGATTCCTGCCTTTCCATGGCTTTTCCATCAGTGATGGAAAAACAGGCACTTTTCCCTAGGAAAAATATCCAGAATTTTTCCAAGTCATGCTCCTGCCTCCCTCCTCTCCAGCACCGGGGTTCCCTCCTCTCCCACACTTCTCCTGCTTCCCCCCAAAGTCCAGCCTGGCTGGATTTCCCTCCAACCTCCCTGCCTGGAGGTGCTCTTGGGGCTCCTGAGGAGTTTTCCCACCAGGCACCCACTGAACATAAATTCAGGTGTCCATGTGGGCTGCAGAGGGATGTGGGAGGATGGGGATGGGGATGGGGATGGGGATGGGGATG
>VZRH01000393.1:285204-295216 GCA_013397555.1 Urocynchramus pylzowi | reverse complement strand
CCCAGTGTCCCTGTCCCCACTGTCAGTTTGGGGACAGGGCTGTCCTGAGGGCCAGCAGTGCCCAGTGCTGCGTGCAGGTGCTCCCACGGGTGGGTGCAGAGCTGCTGGAGATGTCCTGGTGTCCAGCTGCAGCTCCAGGAGCTAGCATCCCGTTTGTCTCCTCCATCCCAACATCCCTCGTGCCCAGGGCTTTTCCTCAGGCTCTGGACCTCCAGCCAGAGGACTGCCACCTGCGGGCCCCGGCCACTGGTGGAAGATGCTCCAGAACCAGTCAGCACATGACAAATGCCTATTTCCAAGATAATTTATCACAAAAAAATGATCACAAATAATTTATCACCTCACAGGTGCCTCGTCCCTGAGCACTTCCAGCCGGGATGAGCCCGGAGCAGCCTCTGGCACTGCCCAAGCACGGGAGGAAAGCGGCTTCTCCCAAAATAGCTCCCAGCGCCGCGCCGCTGGCGGATCCTCCCTCCTGGGATGTGTGGAGGGGCTCAGCACCTCAAACTCGGCAGAGAATTCGGTGCTCGAGCGAAGTGTGAGACTGTGGGAAGCGTCTGGAGCGGCGGCGGCTCCGCTGTGCCAGCCTGGCAGCAGCTGCCACCGCCCGTATGGCTCTGCCCACATGCACCCCCTCTGCAGTGCCTCCCGAATGTGCAATATCAACATTGCGGGAGCAGAGGATTTCTGCATGTCATTATCCCGAGGTTTATTTGAATAAAAGGCTGGCGGGGGGAGGCAGAGCCGGCTCCGGCGCGGCTCCGGCGGAGTCTCGCAGCTCGGCTCGGAGATGCCGATAGACAGCGGGAGCACAGACACAGCCAGGGCTGTGTTTGCTTTGCCGAGTGCTGCTAAAACATGTTGCCATCGAGATTCCCAAGCCCCACGTTTCTAAAATATTCATCGCCACAGCCCAGATTCCCTCCCAAGGAGCAGAAATCCAGGCAGAGACGAGAATCTATCTGGCATCCCCTTGTGGCTTTGCTTCTCCCTGCTGCGACGGGAGAGGAGCACAACCGCGGCAGAGCCCAGGTCTCGGTGGGTTGCTGCCAGGCCTCGTGGCAGGCACAAGAGTGTCCTCACGTAGCTGTCCCCTCAATATCTGCACCACGGAGTCTGGGATGAGGAATCAGTCATGAGGAACCCATGAAAAGGGGATGAGGAACCCATGAAAAGGGGATAAGGAATCAGTGATGAGGGATCCATGACAAGGGATAAGGAATCAGTGATGAGGGATCCATAACAAGGTCCTCACATAGTTGTCTCCTCAATATCTGCACCACGGAGTCTGGGATGAGGAATCAGTGACAAGGGATCCATGACAAGGGATAAGGAATCAGTGACGAGGGATCCATGACAAGGGATAAGGAATCAGTGACGAGGGATCCATGACAAGGGATAAGGAATCAGTGACGAGGGATCCATGACAAGGGATAAGGAATCAGTGACGAGGGATCCATGACAAGGGATAAGGAATCAGTGACGAGGGATCCATGACAAGGGATAAGGAATCAGTGACGAGGGATCCATGACAAGGGATAAGGAATCAGTGACGAGGGATCCATAACAAGGGGTCTGTAAGGAGCAGCCACACGAGCTGCAATGAGGAACAACAACCAGCAGCATGGGCAGAGCCTCTTAGTGACACTTCAGAGTGTCCTGAGCACCTTCAGAGGTCTCTGGGCTCTGTCCAAGGGTAGGATGGACATGCAGAAAAAGCTCTCCAGCATGGATCTGCTGTTCCTGAGGTCAGGAATTCCATCCCCTGCTGCCCTTTGGGATCTCATCCAGTGCCCCACTGCTGTCACGTGGAGGTGCCACCATCATGGCGGCTTTAAGTAAGAAAAATACACTCTCTCTCCTGACCTCGTGGAGTTTTACTGTCCCTGAGGTTCTTGAAGGCCCTGGTCACAAAACTGGTCACAAAAGCTGCATTTTGGAGTGACTCCATGTGCAGAGCTTTGCCCTGAGGCAGCAGCAGCTGCTCCAAAATGAGCTGCTCTGGGGGCAGGGGTCCCGTTTCAAAGGACCAGGGAATGTTCAGGGACCAGTTGAGCCGCAGCTCCCTGAAAAGGCTGAGCTCAGGATGAGCTCAGGAGGTGCCCCCAGGCTCCAAACTGCGCCTCCAAATTCCCAAGTGCAGATGTTCTTCCCACCCAGCTCTCCCAGCACCCTGCAGCCCAAACCATTGCGTTTGTGGGTCAAATTTCATTAAGGAGGGCCGGATGCTTGGAAGACATCGAACGTTTGTCTCTGGTTATTGTCCGGGTGATTTACATAATGGATTAGCACAGATTAGCCCGGCACTGGGAGAGGCACCGGCTCGCTTTGCATGCTCCACAGGCGAAGGATTCCGGCTGGAAATGGGATGATCTAATAACAGGGATAATTGCTGCTTTATGGACTATAAGTGCTGCCGTGTCAGGGGCTCGTCCGCCTCGACAGTGAGGCCATTGTACAAATTTAAATCCCCTGGTCACCCCACAGCTCACAGTGACAGCGAGTGGCCCCACAGTGACTTCCACGGGGACACTGAACACCTGCACCACGAGATACCAGCAGTGAATTAATTGATCCAATCCCTTAAAGCTGCTTTCACGGGATCCCCCGGTGCTGGTATTCCCGCCTTCCCACCCCCCAGAGCGATGCTGGAGCAGGGGAAACTGAGGCAGGAGCAGTTTCCCCTTGCACAAGGTGGAGGGTGGGCTTCCCTTATCATCCCCCAATCTCAGTGCTTTTATCTTTGATTCCCTGAGGGTAAATTCAGGGCTCGACAATTAATTTCTGCCGGGTGTTTTGCACTGCTCAGGAGCCAGCCAAGCCCATACTGTGAATATTACAAAGCTTTTTAGAACAGGAGAGCTTGGCAATTGCGACAGCACTTTTGAATCATTCATAATTTTGCACAGGGGCAACTTCTGTAGGTGTCTCGTTTCCTCTATGTTCGTAATGTTTTAGGACTAAAAATAACAAGGAATTGCTGTTTGAAATGTGAACGAGGAATTAGAATTGCCAAGGAACTCGGGAGTCAAACTGTACTGGAGGACATCAGAGCCTTCCCACAGCCGCAGCTCCAAACCAAATTAATCCCGGGTCAGGCACGGGAAAACGTGTGGCTGGGAAGATTGGGAACCACCTTCCACTTCCCAGCCAAGCAATATGCAGATGAGTGAGGAGAAGGGGATTTTGGGGAAATGGGTTGGAGCTCCTTTGTGCCCACAAACAGCGCAATGCTGAGGCCAGCTGAGCGCCTGGGTTGCATCCCTCTCAAATTCTCGGGAGGAAAGCGCTGCCTTGGGACAGCAGAGCTGCACTCCTGCTCCTGGTGTGAGTCTCCTGCCTCGTGCTTCCCATGTGAGGCAGCTCCCACGGCTTGGGGCAAAATCCTGGAGAGGCTTAAATATCTCCTGGGGCTATTGGATCCCTTGCTGCAGAGGGGCTTTGCTGGAACTGCCTGGGACATTCAGTGGTGACAGTCGTGGAGCTGGGATGGGGCTGCTGGACAAGAAGGGCACAGGGAGGAGCTGGAGCCGCTGGAGCCAGGCCAGAGGAGGCTCCAGGATGAGCAGAGGGATGGAGCAGCTCTGCTGGGAGGAAAGGCTGGGACAGCTGGGAATGTTCACCTGGAGAGGAGAAGCTTTGGGGTGAGCTCAGTGTGGCCTTGCAGGGCCTGAAGGAGCCCCAGGAAACCTGGAGAGAGACAATTGACAAGGGCTGGAGGGACAGGACACAGGGAATGGCTTCCACTGCCAGAGGGCAGGGCTGGATGGGATGTTGGGAATTAGGAATTGTTCCCTGGGAGGGTGGGCAGGCCCTGGCACAGGGTGCCCAGAGCAGCTGTGGCTGCCCCTGGATCCCTGGCAGTGCCCAAGGCCAGGTTGGACATTGGGGCTCGGAGCAGCCTGGGACAGTGGGAGGTGTCCCTGCCATGGCAGGGGATTGGAATGGTATGAGGGTTAAATTCCCTTTCAACCCAAACCATTCTGGGATTCTCTGACCAGGATTGCTCTGGGCTGGGCTGAGCCAGAGCTGCCCTCAGACCCCTCACACTGTCCNCAGCCTGGGACAGTGGGAGGTGTCCCTGCCATGGCAGGGGATTGGAATGGTATGAGGTTTAAATTCCCTTTCAACCCAAACCATTCTGGGATTCTCTGACCAGGATTGCTCTGGGCTGGGCTGAGCCAGAGCTGCCCTCAGACCCCTCACACTGTCCTGGCTGGCTCAGAGGGAGCAGCTGACCCTCCCAGCTGGTGGAGTTGTTGTCCTAAAGCAAAGGCCCTGCTCTGACCCCCTTGGGTTTGGGATCCCCTCAGATTCCTTTCCAAAAGGTCACTGCTTAGATCCTTCCCTGCCTTTCCTGAGCCTTGCCCAGCCCCCCCGAGCCCTCCTCCATGGCAGGGGTCTGCTCCACCCCCTTGCATGATGATTTCTGTGCTGAGCTCTCCTCTGAGCCGAGGGGATGAGGAGAATTCACGTCCTGGAAGTTTCAGCCTCTTCTTTCGGAATTAATTTTGCAAGCTCCTCCTTGGCCCGAGCTCTCTGCGGGCTCAGGCAGAACAGGGCCAGCGAGAGGGAAAAGTCATGTTGCTGGTTAAATCTCCAAAGCAAAAATAATCCATTTTAATGAAGGTTCACAATCTGCAATGAATGTGAAACAATGTTGTCAGCTAAGCTGTTGCATTATTCACTTTTATTTGTACAAGGTCCTTCCATTAATATTTGACTACAAGAGAATGCAATTAAAAATTTTCTACTTGAATAAACCTCTCACCACGGTGTTGGTTAAAGGATAAAACCCTTTTAGGGTGGTGGAGAGGGGAATTTAGCACACTGGCACGTGGGTCACACACCAACTCGCATCCTCCTGCACCCCAGGTTTTGTTCCCTGCTTTCATTTTCTGCCGTGTCTTCCCTTCAATCCTCGCCCCACATCGGCTCCTCTGGGCTCCCCTGCTCCCTTCCCTGGCATTTGGAGGATCCCAACGCAATCATTTCCTTCAGAACAGAGCCAAGACAGGCAGGGCAGGGAGGGGGGATGTGCAGGCAGGTGGGAAGCAACCCCAATCCACAATTCCCCGAATTTTCAGGCTGAGGCAGAGCCCCATTTTCCCGGGAAGGAGTGGGGCTTTGCCTTCGTGTCCAGGGGTGTTTGCTGGCAGGGAGAGATGATTTATTATTTAAATTTTGGCATGCATGGCTGGGCACTGAATTAGTTGTAATCTCCCAGGATGGGAGGAAAAAACCTTCTAGGATCAGGGAAGAGAGTTCAGACACGAGCTCAGCTCGTCACAAAAGGGAAGATGTTGGGGACAAGGGACTCAAGGATGATATGCAAAGCATGGAGTCACATATAGAAGGATTAGGCACTAATTCCCTTTCCAGAGCATCCAGGAACAAAAGGCCTGTGGTGAAAATAAAGCCACTGAGTTGAGGTGGGCAAAGAAGGATGAAATATGGCCAGGTTTGTACGGATTGGTGGCAGGGAAGAGGACAATCCATGAGCTTGGAACTGCTGGGCCTTTGGGAGATGCCTCCCTGCTCCCAGGCTCTTTCAGGGAGGTGGGAAGTGCCACCAGGAGATGGACATTCCATCCTGTGCTGCTTCACCTCCTGGAGAGTCCAACACTCCCTGGGGGGATGTTGGGAAAAGCACGAGGGAAGTTTGGGAGCCTGGAGGGCAGAACTGGATGGGATAGAAGGAGAAAATATGAGTGGATATGTGGAAAAGGAGCCTCTGGCCTTAAAAAAAAATTAAGTCTAGGAGATGTTTGGAGCTTCTTTTGGAGCAGAAATTTGGGGGCTGAGAAGGCCAACCTTGTGGGGGCGGAGAGATGGCCAGAGAATGTAGGAGTGTCTCCTGGAGCAGGGGAATAACCTTGGAGAGTGACTTTTAGAGGAAAAGAACACCCAGGAGAATTTCCACCTCTCCAGGGACTTCCACTCTAGCAGAAGAGAAACCAGAGAGGGTTTTGGGGAATAAATGCTCTGGCTCAGCTGATCCACGTCCATCACCTTTGGTTTTTTGGGAGAAGATCTGCCAGGGCACACAGTGGGCAGAGATCCAACCCCATCCCATGGCATAACCTGGCTGGTCCCTGTGGGAATTCCACACCCTCACCATTAAACCCCACCCAGGAACATTTGCACACCTACATCTCTTCAATGGTTGGATTTGATGATCTTAAAGGTCTTTTCCAACCTAAACAATCGGGATCTGTCTCCTTTCAGGACCAAGCAGGACCTGCTGTTGTGCCATAAAATCCAGAAAAGCTGCCAGCACTGTCCTCCTCTTCCCAGGATGAACATTTTCTCATTTCTGGGACAGCCACAGCTCCTCAGGAGATCTCCTCACCGGTATCATCGCTGAGGCTGGAGCAGCTCATCCACAGGGATCCCAGGGAGCACAACAACCAACCAGCAGCAACTGCAGGGAGGATTCAGGGAATGTTCTGTACATTATCCTGCTCTTCCCTTCTCTCCTGCTGGGCTCTTCCTTGGCTGTTTGAGGGGAAAGTGGCAGTGACACTCAGAGCTCCAGAGAAGCCACTGGCACCATCTCCAGGCTCTCCTGAGGGGCCCTGGCTGCACCCCCTGGAGTTCTACATCCCACAGCTGCCGCTGCAAGGGGGGATCAGCTCGTCCAGTTTTCAGGAATCTGCCCATGGAATGCTAAGCAGTACCTCAAGCAAGGCCTGGGAGTGCACAGAGAGGGATCTTCAGACCTTCAATTCACTACGCTTCAACTCTCCCCAGATAAAATAAGGATTAGGAAGCCCATTCATCTTCGGGAGTGCTGTGGAAAATCAGTCCATTATTTGTGTCCCATTAATGTTCTCTGGGCTGGGGAGATGAATAATTCCATCCCCAGCAGCAGATTTGTACAGTGAGGAGTACAGAAGACAAGGGCTCATCCCAAACAATCAGGCTGGAGCAGGATGTGAGGGATGGTTCATGGAGTGTGTGCCAGGATTCCAGCCCAGGCCAGGCTGGGACTCCCAGGAGATCTCCCAGGAGGAATGGAGTGCAGCTGCATCCCAATCCCAAAGCATTCCCAGAGAATCATGGACTGGGTTGGGTTGGAATAGTCCTTAAAAATCACCCAGTGCCACCCCTGCCACGGCAGGGACACCTCCCATTGTCCCAGGCTGCTCCAAGCCCCAGTGTCCAGCCTGGCCTTGGGCACTGCCAGGGATCCAGGGGCAGCCCCAGCTGCTCTGGGCACCCTGTGCCAGGGCCTGCCCACCCTCCCAGGGAACAATTCCTAATTCCCAATATCCCATCCATCCCTGCCCTCTGGCAGTGGAAGCCATTCCCTGTGTCCTGTCCCTCCATCCCTTGTCCCCAGTCCCTCTCCAGCTCTCCTGGAGCCCCTTCAGGCCCTGGCAGGGGCTCTGAGCTCTCCCTGGAGGCTTCTCCTCTCCAGGGCAGCACCCCTGGAGAGGCTCCATGGCAGAGGGGCTGGGAAAGGGGCTCAGCCTGGAGAAAAGGAGGCTCAGGGGGGACCTTCTCCAGAAGGGTGGAAGCAGGTTGGAGTTGGGCTCTGCTCCCAGGGAACAAGGGACAAGACAAGAGGAAATGGCCTACAAGCTCTGCCAAGGGGAGGCTCAGGGTGGACATCAGGAGGAATTTCTACATGGAAAGGGTGGTCAGGCCTTGGCAGGGGCTGCCCAGGGAGGTTTGGAGTGCCCATCCCTGGAGGTGTCCCAGGAGGGGCTGGAGGTGGCACTCAGTGCTGGAGTTGGGGACAAGGTGGGGATTGGGCACTGCTTGGACTCAATAATCCTGGAGGTCTTTCCAGCCTCAATGGTTCTGGAATTCTGTGAAATCCTTTCCTTTCATCCAAACCCTTCTCCTCAGTACAGACCCATCCTTTGAGCAGAGACCAATCTGAGGAAACCTCAGAGACAGAGCCTGGACAATTCCAAGCAGCTGCAAAAGGCAGTGGCTGGACAGGAGCTGGCTGCTCCTCTGGTGCCCGGTGAGGCTCCTGTCCCACCCCCAGAGCTGCTGGGAAAGCCTAAAGGTGCTAAAATCCGGTTATGGAACGATCCGGGAGTGCTGCACTGCTGCTCAGGGAGATTTATCCCCCATCTGTGCTTGTTTTCCTTCCACCGGCACACCTAATAAATATCCCCTTTTAAACCAAAGCACCTCCATTTACAAACCTGTTAGCAGAGTCTGGCATTTCCCAAGGATTTTGCCTCCAACATCCCCGCCTCGAAGGCCACGTGTTAATCCCCAGAACTCGCTGGGACTTCTCAGGCTGGAGGTCCCTCGAGTTTTCTCCTCTGCTAAAAAACAGATAATCCAAAATCTTCCAGATGCCCATGCAGGTGAGAGCCAATAATCCTGGAAATTTGAGAGAGCGATTACAAACTGAAATTCCCATTTTAGATGAGCACATCAAGGCTCAGAAACCTTTGCTGTGCATGTAGGGAAGGGGAAAAAAAATTTAAAAAAATTTAAAATCACCAAATCCCAAAGCCCTGCGAGGCAGTAAGTAAAGTTTGGCAACTTCCAAATGCATTCCCTGTTGTTCCAAGCTGTTCCCTGTGGCTCCCCAGAGGGCTGGTCCATAAAGGATAACAACCTTTGCCTGCTGGGAGCTATTAGCTTAAATGGAAGCGGGCTGCTGCAGCATTTAAGGCTGATTAGAATGGTGTCATTGGATTTGTATGCACTGGGATCCATGCAGATGGATTTCACAAAAATTCTGAGAAATTACATCCAGGAAAGGGAGTTAAAGGGATGTCTCAATGCGTGGCAAGGCTCGCTTGGCTGACTGAAATTGCAAATAGTGGAGCAGGAAAAAGAAAACCACAAGGAAGTGAAAATGAGGCTGGGGAATTTAGGAACAGAATTCCAGGCTCTGGAATCCGCTGGAATGGCAGATGGATTAGGGATCAAAATGGCCACATATCTCTTCCTCATTTTTCATTAAATTCAAATTATTTTCACTAGATGTGTGAGCACATTAAATCATTGCTGTGTTACACGTGGAATTACACAAAATTTGGGATGCGTGGTGACCCTCCATGCAGGTGTCACCCCTGGACTAAAACTTCTCCCATCCCAGCATTTCCAGGCATTCCCAGGACACACTTCGAGCCAGGAAAGCTCATCAGCTCAGGTAGCCACCCCCAAATTTCCACATCCTGGGAACAAGCAGGGAATTTGTCGCTGGATAAAGCCCCTGACCCAGAAAAGCATCGACCTCTTACAACTCATTTGTCTCTCTTTGACTTGCAAATCTCAGCCCAATCAACTCAGCTCTCACCTCCCCCTGAGAGGGCAAAGCAGCTCCTGCAGCATCTTCTGCTCGAAGGTTTTTGGTTTCTCTCAAAGGTTTTAGCGGCTCCTCCGTTTGGGGGTTTTCTCACCCCTGGAGCTGCTGGGACATTCCCAGCGTTCCCAGATACAGGGAATGAAGCTGGGCTTCCCCAGCCACCCGGTGATGCCACAAAGGGTCACTCAGCCAACCCCAGAGTGCCCAGCACGGCACAGTCGGAGCTTTCCAGCAGCTTCTTGGCTCCCAGAGCCACTGGTGAGCTTTCACTTCATTAAAATAATCGCTAATAAGTCTGGCATTCTTCAGGCAGGCTCAGAGTCTTGCTGCCTGTGCCCAAAGCCATGGCCTTGGCCTGGTGGGGATGGACCAGGGATGCTGGAATGAGGGAAAGGACAAGCAAGAGTCTTTAAACTGCCTGAAACAGCCTGATGAGTGTGGCCATCTTCATCCCATCATGTTCATCTTCCTCCCATGCTTGGGAAGAGCTGGGATACAGAGGGGCACTGTAAACATCCCACTAATTCCACTGCCAAGGCAACATTCCTTGATTTTCCAGCCCTACCCAGGCCCACTTCCCCAGCTCCAAAAGGTTTAACCCTTCCTTCCCTCTCCAAACCCTCCCTGCTTGGATAAACAGCACCTCAGCCCCCAATAATCCTTTTTTAACATTTAACAAAATCTTTCTCTCCTTCTTAAGGCTTAAGGAGAACAAAAAAAAAAAAA
>VZRH01000393.1:236510-285033 GCA_013397555.1 Urocynchramus pylzowi | reverse complement strand
AAAAGAAAAAAAAAAAAAGCGCTTTCCCTATTTAGCAACATTCTTGTGATGTTTATTGGAACGGGCTGAAAGAGCTGAGGTTTGAAAATTAGGATCTGGCAAGGAAACAGTGTCCTCAGGGGCCAGAGAACAAACCTCTCTGGGAGGGAAGTGATGGGACCAGCCTTTAAAGGCTGGAAAATTGCAAACCAATGTGCTCAGCAGTATTTTCCTTTATGCAGTTCTTTTATTCTTAAGATGAAAATTGCTCGGGACAAAGGCATCAGTCTCATACCTGGGACAGTGTGCTCCTTCCTCTCCTCTTCCCTGTGAAAATGTCTGCTGCTTTGAAGAGCAGCGATGTTCAGCACCAAGCAAATGCCAACGTGACCATTTTTAATGCAAATTCGCTGCCATCTCTCCCCTCTCCTCTAATGCTGCCTGGGAATGTGTGACAGTGCCTTGGCAGGGCTGTCACTCGGGAGGAACAGGGGCCTGCAGTGCTTTTCCAGGATGAGAAAGTGCCTTGTTAGGTTTCCAGCCTCTGATCCCACCTGGACATGACGGCAAAAGCCTTTTCCAGCCCTCCCTGGGGCTCGCTGCTCAGTCACTGCGAGGTTTTAATGAGTGGACAAAGCTGGTGCTGGTGGCATCACTGCGAGGGTGCTCCTGTGGGCAGGGCTAGCAAAGTACCCCTTGCACAGGTAGGGGTGGGCAGGGGTGGCCCAGTGTCCCTTGCACAGGTAGGGGTGGACAGAGGTGTCCCAGTGCCCCTTGCACAGGTAGGGGTGGACAGAGGTGTCCCAGTGCCCCTTTCTTGGGTATGGACGGACAGAGGTGTCTATTCTTGGACAGGGGTGGGCGAAGATGTCCCCAGTGCCCCTTTCACTGGCAGGGGTGGGCAAAGATGTCCCAACGCCCCCTTGCTTGGGTAGGAGCAGGCAAAGGTGTTCCAAGTGCCTCTGCTTTGTGGGGGCAGGCACCGAGTCACGTCCCGCATCCACCCGAGCCCGCACAGGGTTAACCCCCCTCTGCTCTGCCGGGGGTGGGAATTTGGGAATTGCGCTGGAGCCGCTGCCCTGCCCCCGTCCCTGCTCCGGGGGGACGCGGCCGTGCCTTTCCCAGCCCTTCTTCCCACACTTTCCCGAGCGCGGCTCCATCGCGACCCCGCTGCGGGGCCGGGGCCGGCGCTCCCCGCCCACGGAGCGGGGCGGGCAGGCCGGAGGTTCCCACAGCCCGCGCCGGGAGCAGAGGAAGCGCAGCCCCCAGGGCCGGCTCTGGGAGCCACCCTGGCCACAGCCCCTGCCGCCACCCGCCTGGCCCGGCTGGGCATGGGGGGCCCGCTGCCGCACCCCCGGGCACACCCGCGGCTCTCTCGGCGGCTGCGGGGGGAAATGCACGCAGGGGGAGAGCGTGCCTTTCCCATGGAATTCCCTCCCCATCCTGCCTGGAGGAGCCCAGGAGCTCCTGCCCTGGCCTTTGGGGCTGCACACCACTCTCTGCAAGTCCTTCTCCAGTTCTGCACCCTCCTGCTTCCTGGGGGGACTCCTGTGCCACAGAAATGCCCATCCTGGCTGCAGCTGCCAAGGGAACACGGGGTGTGAGGGTTCAGCCAGTGAAGGGTCACCATTCCCAAAGCCTGGGAGGATTAACGAATTCTTACTCAGTAATTAGTCCTGTCACATGCTACATGTGCACACATGCTACAGCAGGCATGGGGGAAAGGTCATTTCCTCCAGGTGCCCTTACACCTGGGCTTTGCTGTGGAAACAACATTCCCAAAGCAGGGAATAGGAGGGTGGAGAGAAAAGAGCCTGGGAACAGCATCCACTGGTGCCCCAACCAGGAGAATCCTGCCTGTGGCATCAGGTGACCCCACCTCACACCAGGGCCACCCAAGCTGATTTTCCCACCTGAGGCACACCAGAAGATGGGAGGAGAGCTCCAAGAACCATTCCTGATGCCCAGGGATGATGGGGAGGCCATGGGAAGTGGCTGGGAGAGGCAGCAGGCGGGAGCAGCCGAGCTGTAATCCCACACCCTTGGCTATTTAATGCTGCTTATTGCAGCCCTCAATTTTCCCTCTCCCTGCAAGACAAATGTGATCAGTGCTCCGTGAGCTTGCCCAGCCCTCCCCAGCCCCGCTGCAGCCAGCAGGGAGTTTTGCTGGGGGGCAGGATAAGATTGTGCAGATATAATAACTCCATTCATCACCGGCGAGCGGGGCCGGGCGAGCGGCACTTTGTAAATGGCTCGGGAAGTTTGGCAGCTCAGATGCCACCAATCTCCCTGACAGGCAATACCAGGGTGCCCTGGAGCCCTGGGGCAGCACAGCCAGGGCAGGCAGAGCTATGGGCACTGTGCCAGCAGGGACTGTGCTGCCCCATGGGGAGAGGATGGAGGGGAAGGCTCTCCCTGCCTTCAGAATCCCAGGGAGATGCTCAGAGCAGCAGGAGAACAAGTCTGGAGGGGCTCATTCCCCAGGAATGAGTGATGGTCTGAGGCCAGAGCACCCACAGCTCCCACAGGACCCACCCTCAGCGTCCCACAGACTCTGGAAGCTTTGCACTCAAAATCACAAAATCACAGAAAACCTGGGTTGGGAGAGAACTCAAATATCTCATCCCACCCCTGCCATGGACAGGGACATCTGCCACTGTCCCAGGCTGCTCCAAGCCCTGTCCAGCCTGGCCTTGGGCACTGCCAGGGATCCAGGGGCAGCCACAGCTGCTCTGGGCACCCTGTGCCAGGGCCTGCCCACCCTCCCAGGGAACAATTCCTTCCCAACATCCCATCCATCCCTGCCCTCTGGCAGTGGGAAGCCATTCCCTGTGTCCTGTCTCTCCAGCCCTGGGAAATCATCTCTCTCCATCTTCCTTGTAGTCTTCCTTCAGACCCCTGGGCCCTGTGGATATGTTGCCTATGGAAAACCTGGATATCCAAGGATTGGGTCTTTCCCAGCTCACTCACACACACAAGCACAGCACTGGTGGGTGCATCCCTCCAGTTCCCTCCTGACTCAAAAAAATATCTTCCGTCAGCCAAACTGTAAAAGGAATTACGGATATTTTTAAAAGAAAAGGCACTCCAGCTGCATCCCACATTCCTCCTTGTTGCCTTCAACCCCTGGGAAGTGCAACCCTGCTGCTGACACAGGGCTTAGATTCAGGAGCTTTATTAACCCAAATTCCCTGTCCTGATTCCCTCTGCTGATTCAGGACCTGCTGATTTTCTGTGCCCACCCAACAACCTCCTGAGCATCCCACTCTGAAAATTCCGGATTTGCAGAGACACCAGCAAGGGGCAGGGCTGTTAAACACTGCAGAGATTGTCCATTCCCAACTCAGTTTTTTTGGCCTACATCCATTTTTAGGGTTTTGGATTCCTTTTCCCAGTTTTTAATTACCAAGTTGGTACAGAAGGAACATTGAACCCTACTAGTTTTGCTCCTATCTGTGCTTTTCATTAGAAGCCTGGCATCTGTGGATGAAAATCCAAGGAAGACTTTGTCTTCCCTGACACAAAACAGCCTTCCTAGAGCTTAATAGAAATTTGAGTGAGGCTCTTGCTGCCAAGGATGCAAAAAAAATTGATTTTGTGTGTTCAAATTCATGCCTTATTTTTTGCAAAATATTTTCCGAGGGTGAAATTTCCCGTGCTTGCTTTCAGCAGAGTTTGCAGGAATGTGTTGAGCAGCTTCTCCATAGAACAGTGATTACCAATGTTCATTTTCAGGATTAAAATAAAAACAACAAACAAACAACTCTTGTCATTCCACAAAGAATTAGGGAACTGTTGCAGCTTCCTACACACACGCACAGTGTGAAGATTTCTCCACAAAATCCTTGGCACACCGAGGCTGGGTTAAAGGCAAAATAAATAAATAAGTGTATGACACAAATAATTATCAAAATGCCTTGGAGCAGCCCATATTTCAGCAGAGTAATGAAGGCAGGTACTCATTGTGCTCTGTCAAACCAAACAACTCACTTTTAGTATTCCTGCAGTGCTTTCTTCCAGGTAAGCACTATATTTACTTCTAGAATGCTATGGAGGCACTATATCTACTTCTATATTCCCCCTGCTTTTTATATTTTAAGGGAATGGCATTACAGGTCCATTAAATATGGGAATGGAGGAGCATTACTTGGAATATTCAAGGTTCTCCTCATACTGGGAGCACAGGGTGAAGATCTCCTGCCCAAGGGAGGGCCTTCAGGCAGGAAAATCCAGGGGTTTGGATCAGCTCCCCTACCTAAACATGTGGGAAGAGTCAGAGGGAGAAGAGAGGAGAGGTTTTCAGGCATAGGAGAAGGAATTGGGTAAATTCTTACAAATACTGAGAGGGTCACAGAATCCAGAGTGGATGAGGATGGAGGGCCCACAGGGTCCTGGTGGCACCTGGTGGCACCTCCGTGCTCCAGCAGGGCCATCCCAGAGCTCAGGGCACTGCAGGGTGTGCTCACAGCTCTGCAATGTCCCCAGGGAGGGACACTCCACAGCCTCTGCACCATCTGCTCAGGGCTGGCACTGCCCAGGGCAGCAGTTCTGCCTCCTGGGCAGGGGCAGCTCCTGGGCTCAGGCCCTGCCCGTGGCTCTGGGGCCATGGCTGGGCCTGGAGCAGAGCCTGGGCCTGCTCTGACCTCCTGCACACAGGGACACACAGGGACACAGGGACACACGGGGACACAGGGACACACAGGGACAGACAGGGACACACAGGGACACACAGGGACAGACAGACAGGGACACCCAGGGACAGACAGAGACACCCAGGGACACCCAGGGACACCCAGCGACACACAGGGACACCCAGGGCTGAGGCCCCTCTCAGCTGGGCTCCTCTCCAGGCTGGGCAGCCCCAGTTCCCTCAGCCTTTCCTGGGCACAGAGATGCTCCAGGCCCTTGCTCAGCCCCAGGAGCTCCTGTCCCTGCTGTGCTGAGGATCCAGAGCTGCACACAGCACCCAGAGGTGCCCCCAGGGCTGGGCACAGGGGCAGGATCACCCCAGAGGTGCCCCCAGGGCTGGGCACAGGGGCAGGATCACCCCAGAGGTGCCCCCAGGGCTGGGCACAGGGGCAGGATCACCCCAGAGATGTCCCCAGGGCTGGGCACAGGGGCAGGATCACTGCCTGTCCTGATGGGAATGCTCTTCCTGAGGCACCCCAGAATCTTATTGTCCTCCTTGGCCAGAATTTATTATTTCTGCTATTTTCCTTCCCTGGAATGGGAGGGAAGCACTCATCCTATGCTCCTTCTGAGTAAAACCTTCCATGCCAGGAAGTGCTGAATATCCTTCTCAATCCCAGATGGACTGGGAGTGCAAATGTCCTGGACAAAGGTTCAGGGAAGAAATCCCATGAGACAGAAGGTGACCAGCTGAAGGGGAGCAGTATAAGGACAGAGCATATGTAGATGTGGCTGGTTTGGACTGGGCAGACTGGGAGGAAGAGCTCCCAAGCAGGCAGGGCAGGAGCTGAGCTCTGGGAAATCCATATGGGAATGGCCACAGGACTGTGCACAGACAGCACATAACAGCAACTCCATAAACAATGGACAACACCATAAAAACAGAGCACAAACCTAAAACCCCCCATCCTGTGAGCATCCCTGGAAACCAGCAATGCACAGCAGGATACGGGGTCATCAGGGCAAAATTCAAGGACTTTTGGCAGAGAAATTTCATTTTTAAGAAAATTGTTATTGCTGCATGGAGTGAGTGTTCTGTGTGCATTTATTGTTTGGAAAATGAGCCCTTTCCCAGGGGCTGTGTTCTATTCCTGCTGGGAACAGCATTCTCATCCCTGTCCTGGAGCCCTGGAGCAGCCCATGAGCATGGGGACAAAAGAAAGAGTCCTGTGATCCCCAGGACCAATCTGGGTTTGACTCCATTTCTCCTTTGCAATTATTTCTCCTCTCTTCTCTTCCATTGCTGCTTCACTGCAGGTTTGTATGAGGGGACAGAGCACATAAGCACCTCACATGGAGATGCAGGCCTTCAGCAGCAGGAACAAGCCCTTTTCCTAAAAAATCCAGCCAGGACAACAGGCATCAGCGGGAAACAGCCTCAGATGGAGAGGATGCAAATGTGAGAGGCTGCACTGCCGTTCTCTGCCAATGACCTAATGAAGCACAAGAAGCGTTTGTGAGCGTGGCTGCGGAACAGACATTTACATAATGTTTGTCTGCAGCTCGGCTGTTACGCTGGGATGGCTCTGCAGGAAGGACAGGCTGTCCTCCTGGAGGTGGCACTGAAAAATGTGCTTCCCTCCGAGGCCGAGGGACATCATTTGTATTCCTTGTTCCCAGGGAAATCGGCAGCCTGGGGAGGCGCTGGTCAGGTCACTGTGCCTTGGGCCAGCAGGGAGGGGGCAGGAGGGACCCAGCACCTTCCCAGGCACATTCCAGCCTGGAACGAGTGGGATCACTGTGCCTGGTTTCTTAGGTTGGAAGATGTGGCTGGGGTGTGTATTCCATCCCCACCTGTCAGAGCTGGGGCAGTTCTCTGCTGCTCACTGGGCAGTTTTCTTTCTCTCTCCCACAGCCAATCCTCCCTCCAGCAGATCTCTGCTGTCCATGGCCACTGAGTGTCCCTGCATGGCTGATCAAATTCCAGCATCCCCTTGGGAGAGGCTCTGCCCAGGGGAGGAGCCAAGCATTCCTACCTGGATCCAATCTGCCCTTGGCAACACCCCAGCAGCCTTTGCCCCCTGCATTCCCAGAGGAGCAGCTTTCTTCTGCCCTGCATTCCCAGAGGGAGCCCAGGCCCATCTCCAGCAGCCCTGGAGCTCCAGAGGAAAACTCCCCCCTTGTCCAGGATCCCTGCTCCAGCAGAGCCACAGCTGGCACTGCAGGAGGGCTGAGCCACCCTGGGATGGCCCTGCTGCCACCACCCTGACCCACAGCGTGCCAGGGCCTGTTCTCACTCTGGCAGGGGCTTGTTTTCTTTTTTTGTACTATTGCATTTGTATTTTTAGTTTTCCTATTAAAGAACTGTTACTCCTATTCCCATATCTTTGCCTCTTAATTTCAAAATTAAGAGCCCCTTAATTTCAAAATTAAAACAATTCAGAGGGAGGGTTTTACATTTTCCATTTCAAGGCAGGATTCTGCCTTCCTTAGCAGACACCTGTCTTTTCAAACCCAGACACATGGGAGAAGTAGGAGCAGTCAGGGGGCACAGGGTGACAATCAGGAGCCACCAGCCCAGGGAGGTAAATGGGGACAGGTAGCTCAGGTGCCTTGGAGAATGAAATGGGTATTTCCAAACTAGTGTGGGGCAGGAAAGATATTTTCCAGCTGGGTGTTGGGAGCAGGGAGACAGGCAGGAGGTGTCAGGGAATTGTTGGAGCTCCTGCAAAGCTTGCACAGGTCACCAAGGTTGGCCAACCTTGGGACAATGTGGGTTTTGTAGGAAATAATCTTTTGATTCAGTTTGACTTCATAAAACTGGAGAGAAGCAGCCAGAATGTCACAGTTTGATTGAAGAGTGTAACAGAGAGAGTTAATTACTGATTGCAACCTGAGGCTCCAAAACCAGCCTGAAATCAGGGTTTGAAATGCTGCTCTCACCAGCAAAGCGTGGGAAAAGCCATGGGAATGCCACCAGCCCCATCCCTGGGAAAAGGGCACGTCCATCCCTGGGCTCCACAGAGCTGGAGCTGTGCCCAGTCCCCACTCCCATCTGCTGGACCTGCAGGGGGGTTCAGATTGACAAAACTTCAGCTTCCCCATGGGTTGGAGCAACAGAAATCCAGGAGCTGAGAGCGGACACCAAAATGGACTCTGATTTTAATTTTTCAAAGACTTCTATACTTAGAAGTCTCTTGTTGGCCCTCAAAGTGGACCTGTTACTCTCTGCTCTTCAGATGATTTATTAATTACAGGCAGAGTTACAGCAGAGCTGCAGCTCCCCCAGTCCTGGTGATTTGTGTGACACTAGGGAAAAAAAACATCGCCCTTTGCAGAAATAAATCCCACATGCCCAGGCAAAAAAAACCCCAAACCAAACCAAACCAAAACAAAAAAACAACAACAACAAACAAAACAAACAAAAACACACACACACACACACAAAAAAAGAATGCCATCCTTAAAAACTACACCCAAACATACACAAATATCTATTCAGATATATATATATTTATATCTAGCTTTTGGTGATGTGTCTCATGCTTCAAGACTGAAGCTATTTTTATGCTTTTCATAAATGACCATGGAAGAGCATTTCAAATGAAGCTCAAAGAATAACATCCTTTTGTTCCCAGGAGCAGATACCACCAGAATGGACTTGGCTGAGAAATAAAATCAGACTTTGAAAGGAGGAGACAGAGCAAAGTTACCTGAATAGCTGCAGACTCAGAACTTCCCATCTCCCTGTCACTGCATGAGAGATTTCTTGAGTTTGGAGAAAGCTCTGGGTTCCCATCTTAGGAGGGACACAAAGAGCAATATAAAGTCTCCTCAAACTCCCAAAGGAAGCATTTGATGCTCTTTTGGAAGTGGTTAAATGGTGTGAAGGCCTCTGGAGATGTGTTAATTATGGAAAACCCAATTCTGGCCTCATGGATGCTCAGCCATGGAAGATATTTCAGGTACAGCAAGGCAGATACATCACAACTCTAATAAATAGGTGGATCCTTTATTAAACTTAAAAAGAGAGCCAGGATTTGAGGGCAAAGATTATATTGGCTTGTCCTGAATAAATCAAACAGCAGAGCTCAACTTCATTTCTGCAGGAGAGAAGGTTCAGAGAATCCCAGACTGGTTTGGGTTGGAAGGAACCTCAAAGCCCAGCCAGTGCCACCCCTGCCATGGCAGGGACACCTCCCACTGTCCCAGGCTGCTCCAAGCCCCAGTGTCCAACCTGGCCTGGGACACTGCCAGGGATCCAGGGGCAGCCACAGCTGCTCTGGGCACCCTGTGCCAGGGCCTGCCCACCCTCCCAGGGAACAATTCCTAATTCCCAACATCCCATCCAGCCCTGCCCTCTGGCAGTGGAAGCCATTCCCTGTGTCCTGTCCCTCCAGCCCTTGTCAATTGTCTCTCTCCATGTTTCCTGGAGCTCCTTCAGGCCCTGCAAGGCCACACTGAGCTCACCCCAAAGCTTCTCCTCTCCAGGTGAACATTCCCAGCTGTCCCAGCCTTTCCTCCCAGCAGAGCTGCTCCATCCCTCTGCTCATCCTGGAGCCTCCTCTGGCCTGGCTCCAGCAGCTCCATCCCTCTGCAGTGGGATGAACACAGGGACTGTGGTCAGGACAAACATTCAGGATGCTCTTGGTGTGAACATGAGCATCAAACAGGCTGAAGAAAGGAAAAAGTCGGGATATGGAATTTTTGGGGGTGGCTGTCCTGCATTATTAACCCCCCAGTGGGGTCTGTACCTCCTGACACCCCTTCCCTGCTCCCTGTGGAGCTCCTGCAGCCTCAGGGCTCCTCTGCATATCTCTGCACTCAGGACCTGCTGCTCCAGCTTCATCTGAAGAAAACACTCCAGATAATGCATCTTTATTTGTTTTGGAGGAATTAGATTTAAATTCCCCTAGAAATTCAATGAAACTCCTTTGTAATAGACAGCACAAAGCCCACAAGCCCACGCTCCGCGTGCCTTCAGAGCAGAACATCCATCTTTGCAGCACTCAGGTAATTCCAAACTGAGAAGAAGTTTCTGGGAGAGGGATGCCTGGATTAGAGCCAGGTCTTGGACCAACAAGGACACAGCCTGACCTGTGGCTCCTAAATAAGGCTTTCGAAAAGACAGGATTTAGAAAATCCTTGCCAAGAAAGCTGCGGAATCCAAAAGGTTTCAATGTGAGATCCGAAGTTAGGATCTGAAATTCCTTTTCAAGAACATCAGCAGGAGGAGGACCAAATAAAAGCTGTCACTGTTATTTTTCTTGTTGTCATTATATGGTTACAAGTGAAAGCAGAATGGGGCTTTTGCATCAGAGGATATAATACAGTCTGTAGGTGTTGGGGAAGAAAAAGAAAGGAAGCAGCACGAGGGGAGGAGGGAAAGATGAGGACAAAGTTGCATAAAACTGCAAAGATGAAGCCATTTTGGGCAAGAAGGTTCTCAGGAAAGTGAAAAGCCACAAAGGTGGGAAGGTTTGAGCTGCTGTGCTTGGGGGTATCCACGAAGGGCTGTCCTGGTGTGGGAATCCTCAAAGAGCCACAGGCATCGTGTCCAGTGTGGGCTGAATTTCTGACTTCCCCAGGGGATGAGGAAGAGGCTGAATTTATATTTCCTTTAGGGGTTGATGAAGAGAATGAATTTCTGACTTCCTACAGAGAATGAGGAAGACTATGAATTTCTGTTTCCTACAGGGGATGAGGAAGAGGATGAATTTCTGTCTTCCTACAGGGAATGATAAAGAGGATGAATTTCTGGCTTCCTACCAGGGATGATGAAGAGGATAAGATCCCCCTCAGCTGCCTCCAGGAGTTCCACAGCCACTGGATCCAGCACAGGGTTTCCAATGCGGCCCAAAATCCAAAGGGAAAGGGGAGGGCTCCCTTCCCTCTGGAGGAAAATTTCTTGCTGATTCCATCCCCACTGCCAGCTGGAATGTGGTACAAATCCTGCAGCCCCTGTGGTGTCCCTCAGCAGGAATTCCTGCTCTGGGGACACCAGGCCATGGAACAAGTGTCCCTCTCAGGCAGGACAGGGTTGGGGTGCTCAACCAGGGCCTGGCATTAAGGCAGCAGCAGAGATAAAAACCCGAGTAAAACCACAAAAGTGCAGAGCATGGCTGAGCCGTGGGGCAGAAGGGAAAAAGCACCACACAAGAAATTGATTCCATTAAAAAGTAATCTCAAATTTAATAAAAGTTATGATTTGATTATAGCCGTAGAACCGCAGGGCAGGGGAGGGAGCGCAGGGAGAGCTGGGGGGAGGCACCGGGGAGGGGAGAGCAGCTCTCAGGGCTGGCTCAGCCTCCTGAAGGGCTCTCCCAGCCTGCCTCGGCATGCTGGCCACTGCCTGGTACTGCCTGGCTACCTCCTGGCTACCTCCTGGCTACCTCCTGGCGTGTCCTCTCCAACCCCCTGCACTCCCTGCACCCCTCAGTCCCCACTCTGGGATCAGGCTCAGGGGGCACAGCAGCGGGGGAGGATGGAGAGGATCATGAGGGAGCTCCTCCAAATAACACCAGCATTTATGAAATCAATGCCTCAATGTGCCTGCACGGATGCAGGCAAGTCCTTCATCATGCCAGGAAACGCTGCTGCTTTTCTGAACATTGCTGGCACGGGCAAAGCCACTGCTCTGCTCCAGCCTGGCTTCTCCAGCAGGGCACAGCAGCCCCACATGCCCCTAGGGATGAGTCCCACCTCCCCTCCAGGCTCAGAGGGCTGAGGCAGGACAGACCCCAGGGGGATCTGCCCTCTCCAGGAGCAGCAGATGCTGAGCTGAACCCTGGGGCTGTCAGCAGAGCCCAAATGCTGAGGGAGCTGCCAAGGCTGAGCCCTTCAGTGGCCAGAGCTGTGACACCTGGGCACAAAGGCACCTCTGCTGCCTTTGAAAGCTCTCCTTGCTTGGTCCAGGAGCATCCCTTTCCTCCAACTCCAGTGGGGACACAATTCCTGGTCACAATGCAGCTGGAGCTTCCCTGGTGGCACAGTTGATTGGGTGGCACCAGCAAAAGGCTGATGGGGATGTGGGGAGGGGCTGGTCCCAGCCTGGTGTTGATCCAGACCCCACATTCTCCTAGGGAATTGTCTTAGGCTGGGGGTGTGTATTCCATCCCCACCTGTCATAGCTGGGGCAGTTCTCTGCTGCTCACTGGGCAGTTTTCTTTCTCTCTCCCACAGCCAATCCTCCCTCCAGCAGATCTCTGCTGTCCATGGCCACTGAGTGTCCCTGCATGGCTGATCAAATTCCACCTTCCCCCTGGGAGAGGCTCTGCCCAGGGGAGGAGCCAAGCATTCCTACCTGGATCCAATCTGCCCTTGGCAACACCCCAGCAGCCTTTGCCCCCTGCATTCCCAGAGGAGCAGCTTTCTTCTGCCCTGCATTCCCAGAGGGAGCCCAGGCCCATCTCCAGCAGCCCTGGAGCTCCAGAGGAAAACTCCCCCCTTGTCCAGGATCCCTGCTCCAGCAGAGCCACAGCTGGCACTGCAGGAGGGCTGAGCCACCCTGGGATGGCCCTGCTGCCACCACCCTGACCCACAGCCTGCCAGGGCCTCTTCTCACTCTGGCAGGGGTTTGTTTTCTTTTTTTGTATTATTGCATTTGTATTTTCAGTTTTCCTATTAAAGAACTGTTATTCCTATTCCCATATCTTTGCCTGAGAGCCCCTTAATTTCAAAATGATAACAACTCAGAGGGAGGGAGTTTACATTTTCCATGTCAAGGCAGGCTCCTGCCTTCCTTAGCAGACACCTGCCTTTTCAAACCAAGACAGGAATGCAAGTGGTTCCACTCATTTTTGCTGGCAGGGGGATGGGAGTGGCCTGGGAGGGAAAGGAGGAGCAGGCTGGGGAGATGATTTTGCCGCTTGAGCCCAAGTGGAGGAGAAGGAGAACTTGCTGGTTTCCAGGAGGGCTTTCCTTGCCTGGTCAATCAGAAACCAAACGCCCCAGCTCTGCTGTGCAAAATAGAGAAATAAACACAGATTATTTGCCTTGTTGGAGTAATATAAACTCTCTACATTTTAAAAAAAATGTATGAACTGATCGTTGAGTCGCCATCACTCTGGAACCTCTGGTTGTCCCCTCTCCAGTTCCTTGGTTCTCACAGAAGAATTTGGCAGCTGGATAGCCACCAGTGCCTCGACAGTAAATGTACATGAAGGATTTCTGTGTTTATACAATGTTGTTCTAGGTAAAGATAGTCCTTTAGATGCAGGTGACAGGCAGTGGCTGTGAGTGCAGACACCTCAGGAAAGGAGGGAAGAGGAATTAATTAATCCAGCCCAAATTATCTGGGCTTTACCTTTTAAGATGAGCTATTACATTATTTGGAAGCCTAGTTAGGGAAGTAAAGAACAAAAGAAGAAAACAGCCAAGTGTTAGGACTCAAAGAAATCTGATAATAGGAATTAAAAGGGATCTAATGCTGGTGTAAAGCCTGCTGCTAAATGGGAATGATAAAATTGATGGAAGTGTTGCTGAAAAGTTAAATATGTTCCAAAAATATTTCTGCTTAGTAATTAAAGGAATCCAAAAGGACAGAATATTGCAAGTTTAAGGAGCTAAGGAGTTATTTTTCATTCTAAACTGTAACTGTGGTAGTTATTAAATTGTATTATTGAAGCAAATGCATTTAAATTAGAGATGCTGTGCACTGGGCTTTGGAGAAATTCCTGGGGAACTTGGGGCTTAATGACACATCCTGTGATAATGTGGAATACTGGGAAAGTTTCAGTGAGAGGGGAACACTGTGCTGAAACACAGACCAGAACCACATTGCTGAAGTGAGTTTGCTCCACAATGTTCCCCCATAAAATAGCAGGACAGCTGCTAAAAAGATAGAGCTGATAATTAATTGAGAACATTATTGGAACAGTTTATTACAGCCACTCAGCAGGATTTTTTGAGCGTTTCTGGTGAATTATTGAGGATCAGGCAGGATAACCCTGGGAGGGACTTTCCTGGTGCCTCCCTGGATCACACCCGGAGCTGGAGGATGGACAACGGCAACTCCAAAACAGGAATTAAATCCAGGGCTTCAAAGGAGCATCCTGGAGCTTCACAAGCCACAGGTAATCCTCCAAGGTGCTTTAAAGCTCTTAATTCCAAGTCTAAAATATCAAAGACTTCAAAAACAAGGAGAGGGAGATTGTGAATGTGAATGTGCCACTGCTGTAGGTTCCTGCAACAGGAGGGTCTTGGCCTGATAAAAACATCCAGGGGCCTTTGAGAGTGCAATTCCATGTCATAAAGGAAGTGGGAAATAGAAAGGCATCCCTATGATCCTTGATTTAAGGAAAAACTCCTTCTTGATCCTAAATCTGGTGATCAGGTCAAGATCTATCTTCCCAAACCAAATCTGCCTTTACCTGCAGCTGCTTGTTGGTATTACAGAAGGAAAAAAACCAACCCCAAACCCACAGTTATACATCCAGTGGCAGAAATAGGAATTCTTCCTGATCCCTGAGCCCTGAGGATTATATAGAGCCTACTATGGAATAATAGATATGTGTCCTTGTGTCCCATTTAGATAGACCTAGATGTCCCCTCAAGCCCTCATATTCAATCCAGAGGTTCAGAGGAACATCCAGGAGCTTCACAAGCCACAGATAATCCTCCAAGATACTTTAAAGCTCTTAATTCCAACTCTAAAATACCAAATTCTACAAAACCCAGTGAGTCAGAGGAAGAAAGGAGAGCCTGTGAATGTGTCACTGCTGTGGGCTCTGCAGCAGGAGGGTATCAGCCCAGTCACAGCATCCAGGTGACAATTTCTCACTGTTTCCTGTCTGGAGGAGGACAAGGGCTGGCATGGGATGCCCTGAGGTGTCTGCAGTGAGGTGTCATGGATTTGGGGGCTGCCTGTCCTGGGGAAGGGCTGGGCAGCTCTGCCAGCCCCACCTGCAGCCATGGCACCCTGAGAGGGAGCTGGGCTGACTCAGATGGAATCAGGGCTGCTTTCAGCAGGAAACCAGAGACAGGGACTTGAAAAGCTTCATGTGCTGTGCTGGGAGAGGAGCAGCTGCCGCCTCCTCCTGTTTTCCTTCCCTCCCTGATCTGCTGCTCTCAGAGTGCTCTGACTCAGCCTGTGAGGGGAAAAGTGGAGCTGGCTGTGAGCTCCAGCACTGTAATCACAGAATCCCAGAATATCCTCAGCTGGAAGGGATCCACAAGGATCATGATCCAGCTCCTGACACCCCAGCAATCCCCCCTGTGCACCCCTGGCAGCGCTGCCCAAAGGCTCCTGGAGCTCTGGCAGCCTCGGGGCTGTGCCCATTCCCTGGGGAGCCTGGGCAGTGCCCAGCACCCTCTGGGGAGAGAAACTTCTCCCAAAACCCAGCCTGGCCCTGCCCTGGCCCAGCTCCAGCTGTTCCCTGGGTGCTGTCCCTGTCCCAGCGCAGCGCTCGGAGCAGCTCCTGCTCTCCCCTCACGAGGAGCTGTGGCTGCCATGTCTCCCCTCAGCCTCCTCCTCTCCAGCTGAACAAACCAAGTCCCCTCAGCTGCTCCTCACAAGGCCCTTCCCCACCTCACAGCCTCCTTTGGACACTCTCTAATGGCTTTTCTTACACCGTGGTGCCCAAAACTGCCAAAAATATTCCAGGTGAGGCCCCCCAAGCCCAGAGCAGAGCGGGCCAGTCCCCCCCACCCCGGCCTGGCTGGGCCTGATCCCCCAGGACACGGCTGAGATTTAATTCAGGATTTGGTGTGTGGGGAAGGGCAGAAACCAAACTGGCCATGGGGTATCATCGTCACCGCTAGAAATGAAGGGATGGGACTATTTTCAAGTTAAGAACGATTTATTGTTTAGATAAACATCAATCTCAGAGGCCGTGAGATTTTAGAGGAGCAAGCAGTCAGCCATAGTTCAAGAGCAGTCATAAGTTTTTTTGTTACAAGGTTATATATAACTTTCAAAACCAATAGACAGTTGCCATAGGATTTATTTTGTTTTTCTAACTTATCACCTTTACTTACTTCAACTGCACTGCAGATACTTTTATCTAATAGGCTTCTAACTCATATGCACACATATGCTTCTATTATAACTTTTAAACTCTTAACTTATTCTATACAGCTATACCCTTACATTATAAACTCTTCACCATCTTATAAGTACAGTTTCTCACTTACTTAAGGCATATTCTCAACTACAAGTACAGAAACATAAGTTTATTAATTTTTTGCTTAATATCTGTGTATTGTATTTTTACATCAATCTAAGCTTCTTCTAAGGCTGTAGATCAAATTTTTCAGTGTCTGTGGAAGTTTTTCTAGTGCCTGTTTTTGTTTTTCTAGTTCCTACAGTGGGGCTCAGAGCTGAGGGTCTGCTGAACCCTCCACTCATGGAGCCAGCTCCAGGCTCCAGGAGCTCTCAGGAATGCTGTCAGAGAACACAGCTCCTTCCAAACCTGTGGGATTTGGGGGTTTTGCCATCATGGCAACTTCTCTTGAGACAGCTCCCAATTCTCCCCCTTCTCATCAAGGTTTGCTTTTTTAAAATGTGTTGTTTCTCTTGGATACATGAGGAACAAGAGTTCTCAGCTTTTTGCAGTGAGTCCTTAGGAGGCTTTTAAGAAAATCCTCATCCGGATGGATTTGCACTTTCTCCTTCTGCTTGGAGCTGAGTCACTGGAACTGCAAACTGTGGTCAGCACAGACATTTGCATCGGTGATTCTGTTTTTATCTGTGAAGCTGATGCCTGCTTTAGAGTTGGGGATGGCACTCTTTAAGTAAAGACCGTAATAATTGGGAATTCTGGGATTAGCTGAGCCCTGGCAGCCTCAGAGCTCAAAGTTGATCAGGCCAGAGAGGTCTCAGCTTATGGCTGTGGCTGCTCCAGGAACTGAGCTTCATGTTCCTACTGGCCAGAATTAGGTTAGGCCCAAGATTGTCCTCAGAAAATCACAGGAATTTTCTAGAGAAGGAACAGCCCCTCGAGGATCACCCTGTGCTGACGGCTCCAGAGAGATCTGGAGCAGCTCTGCTGGGAGGAAAGGCTGGGAGAGATGGGAATGTTCAGCCTGGAGAGGAGAAGCTTTGGGGTGAGCTCAGTGTGGCCTTGCAGGGCCTGAAGGAGCCCCAGGAAACCTGGAGAGAGACAATTGACAAGGGCTGGAGGGACAGGACACAGGGAATGGCTTCCCACTGCCAGAGGGCAGGGATGGATGGGATGTTGGGAATTAGGAATTGTTCCCTGGGAGGGGGGGCAGGCCCTGGCACAGGGTGCCCAGAGCAGCTGTGGCTGCCCCTGGATCCCTGGCAATGCCCAAGGCCAGGATGGACACTGGGGCTTGGAGCAGCCTGGGACAATGGAAGGAGTCCCTGCCATGGCAGGGGTGGAATGAGATCAGTTTTAATCTCCCTTCTAACCCAAACCATTCTGGGATTCCATGATCTTTTTACACGATTTATTTACAGGTCATCCAGCTGTAAACAGGAGCAGCTCCTCCCCGTGCTGCAACCCTTTTATCCCGTGTGTTCCACACAAGTTTTTGGGGTCCTATTTCCCATCTCTTCTCCTCACCTCTTCCAGGCAATAAACTTTAGGGGTTGCTGGACTGGGGCACTCAGGATGGGTGGAGGAGTTGAAATTTAGAAGTGCAGGAGCTGTGAGTTGAAATCGCCTTTAGCAAGTGACAATTAAACCTTGGAATATCCCCAAAATGCAGAGATGAGGAGGGGCTGCACATCAGGAGGTTTGAGATGGAGAAGGACCAGGGTACCAGGACATCCCATCTCTTTTCCCAGCCCCAAATTCTGCGTGTTGTGAGCAGCAGTGCCAGACTTCACTAGTGCTGAGCTGAGGCTGCTTCCAGAGGCTGTGGGATTGGGAGGGAACATTTTCCTGGCCTTGCATCCTTATCCCAGCAGCTTTTGTGCCCAGATGGAGCTGCCCTGGCCCTCAGGACACAGATTTTACCCCACCCACCCCTGTCTGTGCAATGCTCTGTGCAGGAGAAGGCTTTTTACACAAAATGTGTTGCCAGGCTCTTTGGAGGGGGTGGAATGTGAGTTTTTCTCCCTATTTTCCAGGATCTTTGGAGTCCTGGGGAAATGCAATGTTTTATCAGGCCCTGATTTTGCTGCTGAAGCAAAATCCTGGCTGCCACTCACTTCTGTGCGGGGCTGTCACAACACTGCTTTGGACCTGACTTTTTTTATTCATTATTGATCATGGGAAATTGTTTCGAGAAGAGGGATGTAATTTATTTATCACCGAGGCTTCCAGTGGAATGTGATTTGCGCTGGAGTCCTGTTCCCTGAATTGTGCTCTGGCAAATATGATAAGGCTCGGGAAGTAGGACAGCTTTGATGCTGAGGAGTCACTCTTAACATCCCAAACACTGCTGGGAAAGGGCTGCACCCTCCCTCCTGTGCCTCATTCCTGCTGTGCCAGAGGCTCCTCCAGAAATCTCTGCTCCCCCTCTGCCTTTGGTGGCAATCAAGAGGGCCTGGAGCACCCCAAATCCTCTCTTATCACATCCCATCAATATTATCACCCTTGAGAAAGCTCATGGGAAGTGTTTTAGGCAGAATAAACTTTTTTTATGGTGGGAAGTGAGCAAATGGAATTAACTCCGTCGTAAAGGTTATTTGCTAGCCAATAAATAGATATTTTTAAGGGCAGAGTCTGGTGTTATTCCATCTGTCAGAGCTATCCCTGACTTTAGGATTCAATATTTTTATATGGCAGTGTGTTTATCCTTGCTGTGAAGTGAGGGTTGAGGGAAAATCTGGGATTTGAGTACCCCCAGCTGAGCAATATTCACTGGCATCTACTGCTTTGAGGTATCCACAGGAGCCTATTCCAGCTGCAGGCAGATTATGACCTCCACAGATGATGTCAAGAAGGGGGAAAATCCTAGAACTGCTGTTATAATCTGTAATAATCTCAGCCTGGCATTGATCCTGTACTTTATTACTCAGGGCAATCCCATTGTTTCATTTCTTCTGTTCTCCCTTCACTTCTGATTTCATTCTTCCCCCCCATAAAGGTCTGGAGTGTCCTCCTGCACTCCTGCTGCTGTTGTCCCCAGGATTTTAGTGGGAACATTTGAAAAATAAATAGCAGCCAAGGAGCACATTCCCTTTTATTACAGCTGTTCTTCCTGCATATGCAATGGTGAATTAACTCCATTTCCACAAGTCTCTTGATTTTTATGTAGCAGTGGAGAGGAGCTCAGGCCATAAAACTTGTTTGGTCCTGTCCACATTCATGTTCTTAAATATCTCAGGACACCCCAATGGAGCCCATGCTGCTCCTCTCTTTTTGTGCAGCTCTCTTTCAGTGTGTTTCCATCTTGTTTAATTTCCTTTAAAAGCCAGAAAATCTCCCCCAATCTGCTTCTTTGCCTCTTTCTGAGCCTGCCTGTTATTGTTGGGGAGTTCTAGCATGACACTGCCTCAATATAGGCAATTTTCTCCTGCAAACACGTTATCATCACTGCTCCAATCCATTTATTGCTTGAGAACCTCTGGGGCAGTGCCTGCTCTGCTCCACTGAGCACCACAGATAGACCCTGGCTGCTCCTAAAGCTCTCAAATTGGTGCCCTGCTCCACTGGCTGGGGCATTTCGGCCAAACCTGTGGCTGCTAAAGAAACATTTTCCTCTTCCTGGAGCTTTTGTGACCTGATCCTGCTGTATCCCTGGGTTTATGGTCGTGGATGTGCAGGCTTGAGCTCGGCGCCTCATTTATTGAGTTACTTTTATGGCAGCAGCTTCTATCCTTCTGTCTTAATCTCATTTTATGTCTTTTTTTTTTCCCCCTCTCCCAGCTTTCATGGCTGTAACTATCTCTGATATTTAAATGCCCACATACATGATCAGTAGATCTTTAGAGTAATATTTTTACTTAGTTAATGCCAGGCCTGGCTCCCTTTCCGATGAAATCTCACACTCACATCGCATGAGCTCTTCTGCAGTGGCCACAATAGCAATAAATAGGTTTATTGCTCTTGTCAGAGACATATGTTTCAAGGCCAGCAGGGCCTTTATGATTATTTGGTTGGAGATTATGGATTGCTCAGAGCAGAACTCAAAGCACTGAGTCAAAATTAATAACGTGGAGGGGCCTTTGCGTGATCCGAATGCCTCACTCAGGGACACACGGCCCTAACGGAGGTGGCACTCGAGCCTGGCTTGGCTGCACTCCTGGGAGCAGCCAGCTCCTTCCCCTGAGCCCAAAGAGCTTTCCCAAAGCTCCCAGAGTGGTGGGGATGAGCAGCCACGTGCTCACAGTTTTCTTTGCACCGTGGAAATGTCAGGGATAATTTGCAGTTTGTGTTCCTGCAGCAGCAGGACCTGGGCAGGACGGGGGCTGCCAGCAAGCTGGCAAAGTCTCCCAAGCATTCCCTGAATCTCTGCATCCTTCTGGTCCTGCAGACTCGATATTTTTGCTGGGAACTGCTGTTCCCAGAGATGCCATCTCCAAATGACACAGCTCCCCCAAAAGCTCATTGCTCAGGGGGTCTTTAAAGCCTCTCTGCTGCACTTAGGCCCCGCTGAGCTGAGCTGCTGATTATGATGCTCTGCAAAGAGTTGTTTCACAACTATGATTTTCCAATTACTTAAATCACCTGGAACTGAGGAATAAACCAGAGCTCCCTGTTATTTCTCTCTTTTTCTCTGCTCATTTTGAGGGGAGTTTTTGGTCCTGTTTTGCTCCCTGCAGAGAGAACTGCATGATTCCTGGGGGCTACCTGGATGCAGGTGTCCATCCCACCCCCTCTCCAATCACAGGTGGGCTCCAATTGAAATTCAGGACATTCCTGCAGGAATTCCTCCACACCTCCAGGTGTCTGGAGGGCTGTTGCAATGGTTCACAGGGCACAAGGACACATCAGGAAGCTAAATTTCAATACCCTCATCTCCAGCTCAAACAGAGCTGGATTTCTCCTGTGGGGAGAGGGGGATGTTCCAGCACCTGTCAGACCAATTTTTTTGGGGGGAGGTCACAGCCAGAGGTTTAGAAAAGTGACCAAAAAGACTAAAAAAGTGACCCACAGGGGCACCTCTGCTTGCTCCAGGCTGCTGGGACACAGATCAAGAGCTGTCCGGAGCTTTGGGATGGGTTTGCCCAGACTTCCACCATACTGAAAAGACCCACCCTAAATATTCGATGGAAAACACACCAAGAGAGACGGAAAGGGAGCAGATGGGACAGAAGGGAATGTTCCAAAGGGTTATTAACAGCTCTTCCCATGCCCAGGGTGTCCCTGCAGGCAGATCCTTGATTCCAGACTTGGTTTAGGCAAGTGATTAATTGATTTTGGAATTGCAGCAGCCACTTTTCATCCTAGATCTTCCCACTCTCTCCCAGGCCTGGCTCCTCGATCCCTGTCCCTCCCTGTGGGATCTCTGACAGGTTTGCAGCTTCCCAGCCCCAGCACTCCAATCCTGATCCCACCCATCCTGTCCCCTCCAGCTCCTTCTGTCTGGAGCAGTGATTTGCCCTCTCTCCAGGGTATCCCACCTGATCCAAACTTCTTTTAGGAAAGGGAGATAGCTGGGAATGTGTCTTTTCCACATGAGGTGCTTCCCACAGGTTCTGGTGACAGCAGAGGGTGGGTGGGTGTGCAGTGGATAAATTCCCATGACAACTATAAATTGTCTTTAGTGGATGGGGAGAGAAAACTGGATACAGATTTAATACAAAGCCACTCAAATCTGCTTGGGAAAGGGGGCCTGGTTATCCAGATTCCCTAATTCCCAGCCCTTTTACAGGATACACTCATTAAAGGCAGCTGGAATTATCCAGATTCCATAATTCCCAGCCCTTTTACAGGATACACTCATTAAAGGCAGCTGGAAGTTGGAATCACCTATCCAGAGCAGTTCACCAGATTGTTGCTTCCGTGAGAACAATATGTTATAAACCACATACCAGGGAAGTTGTTTTAATTAACCAATTATCTATTCCAAGTTTCTCATAGCTCTCTTTATCTCTGTTCTTTAGCTACAGTACAATATGGAAATGAAGGTAAATGAAAGCACTTTATTAGGCAAAATAGAATGAACCAAGAAAATAAGAAGTTACAATGAATAAAACAGAGGCCACCCAAACATGCTTGGAACATGTGAAATGGGGGAGTTTAACTGTGGTTGTTGAAACATGGATATAAGGAATTAAATCAGTTAATCCACGTTATCCTGCAGCTCCACAGGCAGGCTGAGCTGTACCTGCAGTGCTGGAGGAGCCTCTGGGAGGGCTCAGATCCCTCACCATCACCCCAGGAATTTGTTTCTGGCTGCAGCATTCCAGCTGTGCCTGCCCTGTCCCACATCCCCTGGAAGTGGGAGCAGCACTGAGGACTCAGGGCTCCATCCCAGTGCCCTCTAAGCCTCATTCCAGTGGGATCAGCCTCATTCCAGTGGGATCAATCAAGTCCTGCAGAACACACCTCAGGGGAGGCTCCATCCCAGACTCACTCTTTGTCCCACACTTCCTGAAATAACCCTGGGGGCACTTAGGGAGCAAATCCCACCCTCTTCTCCAGGCAGTTCCTTGTTCCCTGGATGAGCTTTTTACCTGCAAGCTCGCAGGCAGTGCCTAACAAAGCCCCCACCCCCAGGACTGAAGCTTTGCCTCTCTCCAGGGCTTTTTTCCTGCTGTGGGATCCTTGTGGGATAACGAGGACCTCTCGTCTGCGCCGTGGTGGCTCAGCACGGTCACAGCACCACCCCTGTGACCACAGGCTGGAGTTTTTTTGTGCCAGCAGGGTTTTGTCACTGAGAACAGATGTGCTGAACCACCATTAACAGGGAAATCCGGGAAATCTGAGAATGGGGTGGCGTCCAAGCTGTTCTCCACCCTGGAATTGCTCCCACCCCACAGCAACTCCTCTCCTTGTAAATCCAAGACAGTCCTAAAACCCCCAGGTCCCTCACAAGCTTTTCACTCAGGTGAAAATCACTCAGGTAGGAGCTTCCAGAGGAGAACTTGGACACCAAGAGGCATCTTGTCACTTGGGTAAAGGAGACACAGTGATCAGCTCCGTGTGGGGCTTATCACCTGGAGCCAGCAGGGGAGGGAGAGCTCCAGCTCCAGCTGCAGTGGTAGGGACTGGCTTCCCAAGATAAACCAGGAGTGCATTCAAGTATTTTCTCTCCAAGTGATAGGAAAGCCACGTTGTTGTTACTCCACATCTTACGAGGCCGCTCCCTAAACAGGATTGCAGAGAAGGTAAATGGGATGTGGGTTGTGGAAGTGATTTAAGGAATGATGGCTGCTCCCCCAGCTTTCCCTGGGATGTTTGGTGCTCCAGGGAGAGGAGAGCAGAACAAGGGACATGGGCTTAGTCACCCCCTTCTGGGAAGTGCCTGTGGTTCCTGGCACTCACTGATGAGAGGGCTTAAAATGAGGAGATTCCCACCTGGAAGTACCTCCTGCTCCTTCCCAGGCAGGGAACAAAGCCCATGCTGCATTTTGGCTGCTCTGGGAATGCAAAAAGAGGAGCATCCTCAGTTTGGGTGAGACAGCTCCAGCCGTCTCTGACCTCTAATTAATTGTGCAGCTGGAAGTTCTGCTGGAATGGCTGTTAATTGAGGCCCTGGCCAGTAATGACTGCTGGGAGGGGCAGCCTCCGTGCCCTGCTGACTGGAGCCACCCCGGGCTGTCCTCAGCCACCCTTCCCTGCCGTGGTCACATTCCCGCCCTGGATTCTCCATTTCAAAGCCCTAACAAGGTCCCTGAGGATTTTCTTTCTCCCTGTCTGCAGGGAGCCAGGAGCTGTGGCTGCCCCTTCCCCGTGCCTGTCAGACCCCAATTGTTATATAAGGCTGGAATGGGAACGTTTCTGTGGAGCCAGGGATTTACTGTTGGTCTGATTAGAGCCTGAACAGCCTAATCAAATGTATCAAACTGTTATTATCCCAGCTCCAATAACACTAGGGCTAGGAATTAATATGGAAAAGGATCATCAATAACAGAGCCATAAAATCCCTGGCATCTGTCTCACCCTTGTGCTGATCCCAATCCTCAAACAGAAAACATCTCTGGTGTCCCAAGGGTCAATGGCAGCTCCAAAACTTCATCAGGGTGGCTGCAAGGGGCCCTTCCCTGGTGTCACCACCAACCCCCCAGGGATAAATGATTGGGAAGGGTTGGTTGGGATGGAATTGGATTTGGCAAAGAGCTTGGAGTAACCTGGGTTAGTGAGAGGTGTCCCTACCCATGGAACTGGATGAGCTTGAAGGTCCCTCCCAACCCAAACCAGTCTGGGATTACCCTTTCCTGAATATCCAACACTGCTTTGGACGTTCTTCCTTATGCTAATAATAATAATATAATATTTTATTTCTGTTTAACATTTTATTGCTTCCATTTAATAGGTTATATATTAAAATTAATACCAGCACTTTATTTTCCTGCACTTTTATGGGTTCTCCAACATTAGAGCCAGATACTTTTTAGAAGATTTTTTTCCCTATCAAAGTGCTATTTTGTCAAAAATTAAGCCTTGACCTGGAGTAGAGCTCCTCAAATGCTGCAAGAATTTAATCAAGGAAAGCCACAATGATAATTTTGCTTTCAAAATAACCTTTCCTCTCATAACTTTTTATTCGTGGCCAACAATGACACAATGATTTTTTTAATACTGAAATTACATCAGGATGATATGTTGCAGGTGGTTTAATCCAGTCATCATTGCAGCTTTGAAATGTGGCAGGTACTGATGTTTGAAAGGTGTGAGGACACGGTGGGAACTGCCTTTTGTCTGAAGTTCTTCTGCCTTTGGGCTTTGAGTTTGCTGATGCTCCACAGGGACCGAGCTCCAGCGATTTGAGATAATTGTGAAATCTGAAAGGGCTCCCTGACGCCTCTGCTCTTCCCCTCCTGCTCCAAATGGCTGCAGGAGGGATTAACTCTGCTCTGGAATTGTCCCCGGCTCCCTGATTTTAGTGCTGGAAAATTACAGAGTCTGGTGCTCCTCAGACTGGGGGCTGGGATTACAAAACTTCCCGAAATTGGTGCAGACAGCCCCGTTTGCAGGTCCCTCAGAGCAGAGAGGGGAGAGCTTGTTTTGATAACATATTGCAAGTGTTCACATTACCTAAGCAGCTGCAAACTGCCCTCCATTTTAGGGAAAAATAATGGACTTTTTTCCAGGGAGAAGTGCATGTTTATATCTGCAGGCAGTAATTAGAGGCTGGTGAGTCAAGGCACTGCAGAAGGAACAGGGAACAAACCAAACCTGTGGGGGAAAGGAGCTGAAAACTGCTCGAGTGCTTGTTCTGGGATAAAATTAACCTTCCTGAAACTGATCCAGGTGGAGCTTTTCCCACTCTGGAGAGGCACCACAGGGTTGGCTTTGGCCAGTGTCTGTTCTGCGTGACTTTCCCAGCTGGAGCAGCTGGATGAGGGATCCTGGTGGGCAGCAGCTCCCATGGGATGGCATTTCCTTGTCTCCTGAAAAAGGGACCCCTCCAGCCTCTCTCAGAGCTCTCAGAAAGGGCTGGGTCATCGTTGTCCAAGTGCCTTTGGAATGTGGGAGTCTCCTGGGATGGAGACTCAAGACCTTGTTGGGTGCATCCCATCTCCCTGTTTTCTCCCCCACAGCAGTTCCAGGTATGAGGCTCCCCTCAGGCTGTTCCAGGCATTCCCATCCTTCCCTCCTCTCCTTAATATTCCCAAGTTTCACAACAACTTTTAATAGCTGATCCAAAGGGGCTGGCAGGAGGCTCCGTAAGGAGCAGCCAGGCTTGACCAGCACTATTAAATAGTGATTTTATCCATGTTCACACAGGTGCAGGAGGAGGGAACGGGGAGTACATAACAGAAATCGGATTTTTTTCTCGAGTTTACAGGAGTTTGAGATTAAAGAAGTTTGTGGAAGCTGGTGGGATAAATGAGATGGGAGCTGCTGAGAGATAACAGGGAGGATTAGTGGGAGCTCAGCAATAATGGAGAGCAGGTCTGGGGTGGTAATTGTCACCCTGGAAGTTGGGGGGAACTTGGCTCCAAGAGGGCAGACCTGACACTGGGACTGGGAGAAGACCAGTCTAAAAATTACCTCTTTTCTCCATGAGCAGTGATGGCCACTGTGTTTTCTGTATCAAAATGTGATGATAACAACCACTGCTCCACTCTGCTACTGGAAATTCCCTTTAATTTCCCTCAGAGGTGTGGAGCGATCCAGCCAAATCATGTGTAGTAAATTTGTGGAGAAATCCAGGAGAGAACATTAATTCTGCATTTCTCCTCTTCATCAGATCACTGCCCTTTAAGCACCCTCATCAACTCATCCTGCTCTTGCATTTCTTTGCAATATCTACAGAGAGAGGCACTTACACCAAACTATTTCCTTTTCCTGAGCACTTCCCCGCTGCTCTGTGATCATCTGCACATTAAAAAAGGGTTTGTCCCCTTCTCTCTTTGTATTTCACCTTCACACTTGGAAGGGATTTCTCCAGTCCTCTCTTTGCTCTGGAATATTCTTGTTTGGGGCAGAGTTCTCACTAATCCTGCCGAGGTGCAGCCCCTTGGCTGTTCCCACCCTTCTCCTGCTGCCCCCCGACCGCACAAATCACTCGGGGTTGTCTCTTAACATCTTCAAACTCATTTGGGGCTGATTAAATGCAGCTCTGAAGAGCTGCAAAGCTCTTCTCCAGGAAAATGTGCCTTTCCCAAAGTGTTTTCCCCCTGACTTGTAAGATCTGTGACAAGCAGAGCCATTTCCTGAGGAACACGAGGATGTGCCACAGACACCCCCCCCCACCCCCATGCCTCCGGGCTTGCTCATGGCCTTCAGCACAGGGACCTACTTATCTGGTGCTGTAGCTGCTTTTAAAAGCACTAAAACACACCAGGAAAATGCAGAGTGCTTGTGTGGACAATTAATTTGTGCTGTACAGTGCCTAAGAGTTCTTCTGAGTGCTGGCAGAGTGACTCAGAGCTGGGCTGGGTGGTGACAACCCTGTCATTGCTGTGATGGAGCCGCTCACCAGGCTTAAACCAGCCTTTGATCCTGCCCAGGTTTCTTTCCTTGGCAGGTTGGCTTGTTTTGGATTCAGTGTGTCCAAAGAGCTCAGCACAGCTCAGAGCAAGGCTGGGGCTGGAGCCAGGTCCAGCGGATGACCCAAGGGGCTGTGGCCATCCGTGGAAATCAGTTGAGATAAGGTGACAGTGGCACTGCTTCTCCACCCCACCACCCTCCCCAGGAAGCTGCCTGCTCATGGTTCACCTGCCCTGTGTTCCCCAGGGCTCTTCACTCCGTAATTCCCAGAATTCACAATCCTGCAAGGACCTGTTCCTGTGATTCAGGTTTGGGAATCCTCTCCACAAGGATCAATGCAGCCCTGAGGCTTCACCTTTCTGAGCTCCTGTGGTGGAGCCTCTCACTCCCAGCCCTCAGTCTGCCTGGGATGTGGCCACAGAGGTGATGGGACACAGAGGGGACAGGACACAGGGGGACAGGACAAGGTCCCTGGCAGGGGCTGAACACAGAGACTCTCAGCTGGGGCAATTTTCAGTGCAAGGTGGGAAATTGGATTTATCCAGGGGGCTGGTTTGGGCATCCAAGACAAGTATGACCAGAGAGTGGTGAGGTTCCTGTCCCAGATTCCCCTTTGCCTCTGGCAGAGGATTTCCCCCTCCTGAAGGGCTGGGAGGGCAGAAAGCCCCAGTGACAAACAGCAGTGGGGTTTGTAGGAGCACCACAGCTCCACGGCCATGCCCGGATGTCAAACCTGGAGTTTTCCACCTCTGCCAGGGTGTGACCTCCACTGGGGCTGCAGGAGGCCCCTCAGACCTATCCATGTCTGGGAATTAAGTGGGATTCCCAAAACATCACCTCCTGGGGCACCACAGGCACGGCACCACCACCTCCTTTGCCTGGCACTTGTGTCTGCAGGCTGCCCTCAGAGCTGCAGGACAGGAGTTATTTTGGGTGCTGTGCCTTGACACATTCCTGCAGGGAGCCTCCCCCAGCACCCCTGCCACTGAGAGCTGTCTCAGAGGAGCTGTTAATTAGCCAGGATCCCGGGAGCAGCAAGGGTGGCTCAGCTCCCAGCAGTGACAGCCCCAGCTTTGCTCTTCTCTCCTGCCTTGTTTTCCTTGAAACTTCCCGGAGCCCTGGAAAACGCACAATTAGAGGCTGTTAGGTGATTGATTCCTGGGCGAAGGGGCCTTTCCTCCTTGCCTGGAAGGTCTGGCAGGTATTATTTAAAGAGCTAATGAATGTTAATGGGCACATTATTTGCAAATCTTGAAGTGGAATATTAGATCAGGGCTCCTGTGTGTCATGGTAATCAGCTTTCCCTCGCCCGCTCTGGCTCGGGGGGGAAACACCCTGCAGTTGCTTTGTTGTGTGCTTTTCAGATTAATATCCTTTTTCCAATCCAGCAGCTTTTCTCGGGGTGTTGGAGTCAGAGAAGCAGATGGTTCACATGCTGCTGTTTGATGGCTGACCCAGGGATTGTCCTGCTCAAAACCGCCCTGCTGCGAGCACAGAGCGAGCTCCCTGCTTTGGTCTCTGCTGAGAGGGGAAAAAGGTGTCTGGGAGGAGGCAGGGCTGGGCTGGACCCTGCACAGCAGCACCCCTGGCATGGAGAGCAGCATCTGAGCTGCTCAGAGCCCACTGGATCCTCCTCGGGATGGGCACCGAGGGGCAGCTCACAGCAAGAGCTCCCTGCTGCTGCTCCAAGCTGCCTCTTCTCCAGCGCTTCCCAAATTTCACTTGGCTGCTTCCTCCTGCAATTCCATCCATGGTGATGCCTTGTGAAGGCTGCCCTAGAACAGAGACCAGACAGAGTTAAAGAATAAAGCAGGCATTTGTTAAAAGGCCTTAGTGGATCCACCTTGAGCACCCAAGATGAACCAAAATGGTCACAAATGCACGACTGGTCACGGGGGCTCTCACTTTTATAAGTTCTGCTCCATTTGCATCTTGGAGTTAATTGTCCCATTCCAGCTTTAGCCCAGGCAGTCCCATCCTTCTTGTTTTTCTCTCTTCATTCCACGTTGTTTGTGCTCTTGGGCCTGAGATTTGGATCATCTGTCCTTGGTCCCCAGCTGGAGCAGGAATTGTTTTGTCTCCCTGCTCTGTGCAGAGAGCTCACCATCCCATAATATGAGGCCCAGACCCACACACTAAAGCAGCACAGAATCTGAAAATATAAAAGCTAAAACCTGAGGCATCGATGTCCTTCTCCAGATTCCCACATCCAGGCCAGTCCAGACCTCTGGCCAGGCTGGTGGCCCCCCAGCCCACATGCCCTGGATAACCCAGGCTGCTCCTGGATGCTGAAGGCAAGGTTCGAGTTGTGTTTTCCACAAGAACACACTGAAAGGTTCATGTCACAGCCTCCCTGGACACATCTGGATCAGGGAGCACAGCCTCTGCCAGCTGTGACCCAAAATGCCTGGCACACCTCTGCATAGCACACACGTGGTGTCCCTCAGGAGGCCAAACAAAAGGCCAGAAGAAGTCACAGGGGATTTTCCAAATCCTGGAAAATTTTTTGCTGGAGCCTTTCCTGAGCACCAGACAGAGAAGTGAAGCTGCTGCACAGAGAGCAGCGCAGCCCTGCCCTGGCTCAGGAGGTGCTGTGGGTCCTCCTGGGGCCCAAAGTGAGCCACAAAATGGGGAGTTGGGAGGCTGGGAAACCTGTGGGTGACAGGAAGTTGTGATTCGGGTGTTCTACCTGGTGGGATTCAGGTGTTCCACCTGCTGAGCGCTGCTCCCAGGTAGAGGATCCCGGTGGGAAGAGCAGCAGCAAGAACTGTGTAGGAAAATTCCCCCAGCTGCAGCACAGGTGAGGGATGGGGGAAGGCTCTATTCTGCCAAAATAAACGAGCAAATTGATGATGAAAAAAGATCCATCATCTACTTCTGTATTTCCAGTCTCCTTCTGGATGAATCCAGCAGATTTCTGCCTCACAAGGGGAAGGTTCCTGCTCTGTCATACACCTGCTCTGCTGCTCCAGACTCCTGAGCATCCACCCATCCTCCTCAGCTCGTTGGTGCCAACCTACTTTGTATTAACAGCGATTCAAATGTTAACAGCTGCTGTCCATGTTCGTCAAAAAGCAGCTTAATACAAATATATGATTATTGTATGAGCATTGTATAAAAGATACTTGTGTGTGTCTTAAGCTAAAACAACAATATACACTTTTATCCAATCCTGATACGTTTATAAATATATTTAAATGGGTATAAATATTTATAAATAGTTTCTGTAATCTCCTGTAATTAGGCTCTAAGCTCTGTGACAGACAGCATCTGTTTGATCTGCGGGTGCTCTCGGTGTGTGTGTGGCAGGTCTCTCCAATAAAAGTGGTGGAGGCAGGAGATGCCTCTGAAGGGAGCCGGCTCCTTCCCCTGGGAGGAGGGAACCCAGACCTGGAGCAGCTTCAGGTGCAGGAGGAGCCGAGCCCAGCTGGGAGTGAGCAGCCAGAGCGGGGGGATGGAAGGATGAACAGCCCAGGGCGGATGCTGGAAATGCTCTGTGAGTTATTGGCAGCTGGAAGCTGGGCTGGGAGGAAGGAGCAGCCAGCGAGGACGTGGTGGGTGGGAAAAGTGATCATAAACCCTTTTTTTATTTCTCCTCATAACTCTCTTTATTTCCTCTCTGTTTGACTGTCGCTTTGAGCTATCTTCGTTCCAGAAGGAGAGGAAGTAACCTAACACAGAGTCAAACAAAACGGGCCCTTTTTGCTCTAAAAGCCTTTTGGGAATGCTCCCGACACTGAGGAAATGGGGTGGATTTTCTCAGGGCTATGGCAGCAGCGGATGAGCTTGGTGGCAGCAGGACAGGACGATCCATGGTCACACAAAGCCACCAGGAGCTCCCACGGGTGGGACTGAGGTCCCAGAGCAGCTGCTGGGCCAGCTGGAGGCCTGTCTGGACTGCTCCACGCTTGTCCTTTTCCAGCTCAGGACAGACTGACGTGGCTCAGGTGGCTCCTGGGTATCCCTGAACACCCCATGGCAGGGGGGGATCCTCAGACCATCCCACACAGGGACCCCATAGGGGTCTGGCAGGACAGAGGGCACCATCCCTTGTGCCAAGGGCTGGCTGGGTGTGTTTGGTAAGAGAAACAGAAACTGGGCACTGCAGAAGCTTTATGGGGACAGCCTTCTTGGCTGGAGAATGGTTTTCAGGGTGATGACACAGGTCACACTCTGGGGAGATGCTGCTCAGTGGGCACCAGTGAGATGGGAGGAGAAGGAGAGGCAGAGTTTGCCTGCTCCAGTGGTGGATCCTGATCCAGTTCAGCTGCTCATGGGCCAGGCTGTGTCCCTGGCACTGCAGAGATGTCCTGGCTCCCATGGGCACCGCTCTGTGCCCCCACTGCACACCCTGGGGGTGGTGGATGTGTACCCTGCCCTTTGTCCAACCAGCCCTGCTGTGTCCCTGCTTCAGGTGTGTAAGAAGAGCCTTTTCTGCCCGTGGGACTGGGGGGAAATCCTGCTGGAGGAGATGGAGGCATCTCTGCTTTGTACAGGCTGAGGGAGAGGACGTGGAGAGCCATGGAGAGAGGTTTGGCTGTGTGGGATGGGGACAATTGCTGAGAATGGCAGGGAAAGGGAAAGTGGAGCAGAGCAGAACAAAGGCAGACTGAAGCAGGAGCCTGGGGCTGTGTAGGGAGTGGGAGAGCATCCAGCAGAGCTGGACTGGCTGTGCCAAAACCCTGGGAATTGTTCTGACTCAACTCTGGCTCTCCGTGTTGAGCCCTGCTTCTGAGCTGGGCACTGTGCTGCTCTGTGGCAGATGATTGTCATTCCCAATTTCTGTGTTTAAAAATGCAGGAGAACAGACTGAAAGAAAAATAATCAAATTGCCAAGTGCAAAGTTGCAGAGTGATCTTTGCTTTGCAGCTTTGACTTGGGCCCCGGCTGTGTATCTTTAATCTTCCAGAAGTCTTTAATCAGAAGAAAATCTGGCTTATCCCTAAAGCCCGGGGTCTGAGCCTGTGCAGTGCAAACAGAATCCTCGGGAGCCTCCAGGAGGGGATGGAGCAGAGACAAGTGGAGATGTGGCTGTGGCTGGCCCCTGACTCTAGCAGGGCAGTGCCCAGCAGCTCCAGAGGCAGGGCAGGAGAGGAGACGCTTGAGGCAAGAGCAAGGGGGAAATGAAACTGTGACAGCTGTGAATGAATAAACAGGCTGGGAGTTCAAAATGGAAAGAGGGAAACGCTAGGAAATGTTGTCTGCACTCACCTGGAGTGAAACCTGCTGGGTTTTGTAAGCCTGGATTTATCACAGAATCACAGGTGGGAAGGGACATTAAAGCTCATCCCATTCCACCCCTGCCATGGGCAGGGACACGTCCCACTACCCCAGGGTGATCCAGCCTGGCCTTGGACACTTCCAGGGATCTAGGGGCAGCCACAGCTGCTCTGGGCAAGCAGAGAAACCCCACTGATTTAGGGGTGATGCTGAGGATTTGGGGTTTTTTTAGAAATAGGGCAGTGACCTCCTACCAGTTTACAACAGATTGTAAAGAACCAAAAGGAAATAGGAGAATGCAGAGGAGCCTGTGCTGCTCCTGGGACAGAAGCAAAGCCAGCCCTGCCTTTCCTTTAGAGCTCAGTGCATCTACCTCGAACTTCAGGACAGATTGTTTTGGCTTGGACAAGGCTTTTCCCACTGTCTTTAAGGGGAGCAGACTCACTTTCCAAATGTTTTCAGGCAGACCCACCAGGGTGGGTGGCTACTGCTGGGTTTCCCTTTCCTCCTCTCCTGCCTTGCTGAGTGTTCCTGGCAGTTTTCAGCTGTGCTAAAAACCTCAGAGGAAATTATGGGACTTGGGAACAATCCTGCTCTCAGGCTAAAACCTGGCAGAGGGGAAGGTGCTGGGATTGTCACCACCTTCCTCTGGGTGGTCACACATTCCTGGCTTCCAAATGTTGGAATAACCTCCTTCCCTGGGAAGAGCTCTGGAGGATGAGGGAGGCTGGGAGCACTCTTTAAACTTTGTCATTATCAGCATAAAGTTCCCATTGCTAAAATGAGTTATTTGGTGTTGTTTTCTCAAGCAGATCTATTTGGCACCACACACAAATCCAGGTAAAGCTGGATGTGTCCATTCTTGGGAGCACCAGTCCCAGCTGGAGTGGGAAATTGTCCAGGGAAGGGGGTCTCCTGGATGTCCCTTTTGGCCAGGGTGGGATCTAGTGAGGTTTTGTCCCAACTTCTGGGTTTTCTGTGGAAATCAGAGGGACAAGACCCCAACCCATGAGTGCCAGGACAGAAAGCAGCAGTGGGGCACGTGCAGGGGAGGGCTGGGTATTAATTAGTACAATGAACAATTAATATTAGAAAATAACTGACTCTGTGAGTTTAAATTCAAAACCAAAGCAAAAGGTTGAGGCCACATCAGCACTTACCTGCCCAGGTGACCCTTAACCATAAAAGTCATCAAGAGTCTGGGGCCCAGGGGGTGCAAACCAGCCCAAAACTGGGGAGAATTCTAAAACCTCCTTGGAAAAATGGATAGAGACAGCCCAGGAGAGAATTCCTCCTCGGGACAGCCAGGGGAAGCAGTGCCAGATTTAATCCTGAGCAGGCCACAGGGCTGATTTTGAATGCTGTTGTTGAAGGGTTGCCCTGTAAAAGTGTCTCTATGTACTTAAACTCAGTAACATTGTAGGAATTTAAAAATAAACCCACAAAAGTTCATCACAACTTCATTTCAAAAATGCTCTCCACATAAAAGGGGAGAGGCTTGTTAAAAAGAAATTAAAAGCAGCCACCAGAAGGGTGACATTTTTCAAGGGGACACAGACATTGTTTAAAGATCTTCTATTAGAGGATGAGAGCAAACCTATACAATTATCAAAAGAGACCTTAAAAGGGCAAAAAATTAGCAGCTCTCATTAAAGAGCAGACCAAAGGAGGCTGTCAGAGGTAAAACAGTATCCTTCAAAAAGTGGAAGTCATGTTCAAAGGAGAAAAATGAGAAAAGGGGTGTGAGAAGATAAAGCTGTGACAGCAGAGACAAACCCTCTTTTTTGAGGAGGTGTAAAATCTAATATGAAACCCTAATAAATCTAAAACTAAACCTTAATAAATCTTATTAATATATAATACTAATATACATTTAATATATATATTATATCTATATATATTATATAGATATATATTGTTAATAAATAAGCCCGTTTTGCCAACCCCCTTAGCAGCTGTGGAGCCCCCACAGTGGAGGGTCCATCCTAAAATCAATGGCCTTTGAGGAGGTGGGGGAGCAAAATGGGGAAATTGAAAGTATTCCAAGGAGCACCTGGAATTCACCCCAGATCCCAAAGGATGTGGCACAGGACAGAGCCATTTAGTGGTGCTGAGCAAGGAATTATTAAATATAAGGTGGTTCTGGAGAAGCTGGAGGTGGGAAATGCAGGGATGCTTCCAGCAGCAATCCAGGGACGGCCCAGCCCAGCTCTGAGCTTGGGAAAATCTACCAGAGGCCTCAGGAGCACAGGAATGAATATGGAATAGTGGGGAAGAGTCACTGCACCAAGAGTTCTCCTCTGTGAGTTTCCAGAGCAGGGGGTGCATGTGGGAAAAGCTTTGGGCAAGTCCTCATCAGAGACTCTTAAAGAAGGTAAGAGTGCAGTGTAAAAGGGTGGTGTTAAATAGGAAATCCTGCTCTGTCTCATAACTGTGCAAGAAACACAATTCAGGAATAAATCTGCAAAGCGACAAGAAAAGCACCCAGGGACCTGTGGGGGAGCAGCACCTCCAGGTCAGGAGAAGGAAAGGAAAGTAGTCAAACCACGAAGCTGCTGATAATTCTTCAATATTCTGAGTTCCTGCTGCAAAGCCATGGCAGGAGCTCCCAACAGGCCAGGAAAACAAGAGTGAGATGTCCCAGATCCTGCGGGAAGGTGAAACAGTCCTGTAGGAAGGGCTGGGACTGCCCAGCCTGGAGAAGGGAAGGGAGTGTGGAGACCTCAGAGCCAGGGTCTGGATGGGTTAAAGGGAAACTGGAGAAGGATTTGTGTCAGGAATTGGAGTGCCAGGACAAGGAGAATAGGTTAAAACTTAAAGAGGGCAGGGATGGATGGGATATTGGGAAGGAATTGTTCCCTGGGAGGGTGGGCAGGCCCTGGCACAGGGTGCCCAGAGCAGCTGTGGCTGCCCCTGGATCCCTGGCAGTGTCCAAGGCCAGGCTGGACACTGGGGCTTGGAGCAGCCTGGGACAGTGGGAGGTGTCCCTGCCATGGCAGGGGTGGAATGAAATAATCTTTAAGGTCCTTTCCAACCCAAATCATCCTGGGATTCTGGGATTTGAGCTGAACCAATCACAAGCCTTAACCAAGCTATAACTACTCAGGAAATGTGACTTTTTCCTTGCATGCCCACGTTGCAGATACAGTTAGGGGAAAAAAATCACCTCAGTGATCTGTGATAGCCTAAAAGTAAATTGAGTGTGGAAATTTTTCGGGGGAAAAATGTTAAACAAAACAGAAGAGATCAATTTGTCATTGCACAGATCAATATTTCACCTGCTACTTAACTACTGTTTGCAGATCTGTTCCCTCCACTGGAGGAGAAAAAGAAAAAAGACAGGGGAAAAAAAAAACAGAGAAAGGAGAAAAAATGGAGAGAGAAGTGGGGAAGATAAGGGTTGAGGAATGTCTCTGCAGGCAGAGAGATTTCGTGGATTGAGACTCTTCACTCTGAGCAAAGTGTGAGTGATGGGCAGGGGTGGCACAGGGGAGATAATTCAGTTCCTACAGCTCAGAAAGTGGGATATCACATGGATCAGGACATTCCACACAGGCAGGAAAAACCTGCCTTTTTCAGATTTTGTGTCCTTAAAATTCCTCCCCACAGGATTTGGTCAGGTTTGTGTGGGCTGAAGGATAACCAAAACCTCCAGGGAGATACAGAAAGGTTGGTCTGGGCCTCCTTGGCCTTCCCACACCCGGCCACGTTTGCTTCCCTAAATTCTCCTCCTTGTTTGGAAGCTTCAGCTGGGAATTCTTCAGGAATCTTCTGGAATGGGTGGGCTGGGCCAAGCCCTCACTTGAGTGGCTGTGCTCAGCTGGGGCTGGGCTCTGTCTCCAGCAGCACTGACAGAACCAGAGGACACAGCCTCCAGCTGCACCAAGGGAAATACAGGCTGGATATTAGGAAAAAGTTTTTTACAGAAAGGGTGATAAAGTTGTGGAATGGCCTGCATGGGGAGGTGATGGAGTCACCATCCCTGGGTGTGTTTAACACAGCCTGGATGTGGCACTGGGGGCCATGGCTTAGCTGAGGTGTTGGGGCTGGGTTGGGCTTGATGGTCTTGAAGGTCTCTTCCAACCCAGTGATTCTGTGAATTCTGTGAGGATGAGGATGGGGTCTCATGCACAGGTTTGTGTTTATCTAATCCTGACTAGAAACAGAATCTGCCTCAGTCTGAGGTGGAAAAGCAGGATTTTCCTTATGGAGCAGACATTCATCTGCTTTTCCAAGAGCATTCCCCACTGCACATCAGCTCTCCTTCCACCACTGAGAGGGTAGAAACGAGCTCATGGCTTAAATTCTTCAACAGCCTTGGAGGAAAATGATTTCAAATTCACCTCACGCTCCAGGAGAGCTGCAGGCCTGGAGCAGAGGAGCCCTGCTGGAGCTGCACCCAAGGAGGCATCTCTGGGATCACCACCGTGGATCCTGTGTAGAGCAGAAGGCTGACAGGTCATCAAACACAGCCAGGGCAAGCAAACAACAGGCCACGGCTTCAAAGAACATTTCTAAACCCCAGCAGGACTCAAAGCACATTTCAGCTGCAGCACTGGGGGGAAAAAATAAATATATTTTGTATTTTGCTTTCAGTTCTGCTACGTTCAGGTTGAAACCACGGAGCAGTGGTGCAGAAAGGCAGAGGCAGAATTTGTCATTCCACTGTCCTGAAAATGGTTAAAGCAGCATTTGTTCAAGGTTAAACAACCCAGCAAAAGTTCCTCTTGTGCTGAGTAGAAATAGGCAGATTTTCTGCATGAAAAGGGAAATACATAAAGTTGTGAATGCCTCGCATTGGAATGGAAATGCTGAGATGCCAATGAGGTGCTGGGAATGGGGAATCAGTGCCGGGAGCGGCCCAGGCCCGAAAATAATTTATTTTCTCCAGTTGAAATTTATTTCATGAAAAGTCATTATTCGAAAATCAATGTAAACAAACCAAGGGGCAGCCAGAGCAGCACTGCAGCTGGGGTTGGCACAGAGCTCCAGGGAAAAGCTCTGCCTGGCTCCTCCTGGCCTGGGGGACACTAAAAAAGACATTTTTCCCAGATTTCACCCCCTGTCCTGAACCCCCACAATTCCAGCCCTGCTCCAGGCTGAAAGATCATGGAAAAGTTTGAAATGGAAAGGATCTTAGAGCCATCCATGGGCAGGGACACCTCCCACTGTCCCAGGCTGGTCCAGACCCCATCCAGCCTGGCCTTGGACCCTGCCAGGGATCCAGGGGCAGCCACAGCTTCTCGGGGAAATCCATTCCAGGGCCTCTCCATCCTCCCAGGGAGGAATTTCTTCCCTATATCCCATCTGAATCTCTCTTTTTCCAGCTTAAAGCCATTAAAGATGCAGAGTCCTGTCGTACATCCACCCCTGCAGGACAATATTAATTCAGATTTATGGATTTCTAACCACTGTAAATCATGATGGAGGAAATTGAGGGGATTTTGGGGGCTGAGACCAGGCCAGGGTACAGAGCAGCTCCTTCCATGTGCCACAGAGATCCCAAAGATTAAAAATCCCATTTGGATGCAGGAATCAGGCTGAAGCCCATGGCAAAATCTGCTGGGCCATCTTCACACAGGCAGCAATTGTTAAAGCTCTCTCCACTGCTTCACTGGAAAGCAGAAATTTCTCAGATTCTCCCTGAAATAACTGGCTTTTGTTTCCCTTCTTTCTTGACAGGAGTATTTATGGTGATCACAAAGGAAAGATCACAACACATCCTGGCAAAGAAAAAAAAGAAGCCAGAGGAAAGAGCCGGCCTACAGATAATAAGTAACAAATCAGAAAAGGGAGGAAGATAATGGCTGTGATTAAAAATTAGACAGTGGGAAATAAAGAACAATGGATGTGAGAAGTAAAAGTATCCATTAAAAAAAAATCCATATCCAAATGTGTTATGGACAACAAGAAAACATTTTAGATTAGGCTGGAACAAAAGAAATTCCAGCAAAATTGCCGTGTTACAGATCCAGGTTTTGATAGGGGCAGGAATGCCATCAATACCGATGCAGATGATGCAGAAGAGCCCAAAAATCTGCTCTGGGAAACAATGAAGGGAACAGATTTCCAGTTCTCATCCCCCAACATTTTCTATCCCAACGGCAGCAGCTCCCAAATTGTTCACAGCTTAAAAATCTGTGAAGCTGCAAGCTTAATTAAGCGAAATAATTATTAATTTTTAAAAGCTTGCAATTAATTTTTAAACCAGTTTTCACCTGCAAGATCAGCCAAGTTGTTTGGAAATTTGTGGAGGGAAACCACTAAATATTTTACAAGAATAAAGCTGGTGATGAGGTGGTGGTAAGAGGGTGAAAAATGAGGCTGGGGTTTGTCACCAGCCCCCAGCTGGAAGTACCACTGTCCCCTAAAGCTTCTCTTTCTCCTCCCTCCTCCCCCTTATCTTAGGCTGGGCCTATCCTTTAAATCCCCCTCCTTTCTTTTCCCCTTGGCATCAAACATTTTTTTTATAAGCTGGGGAATAAAAATTGTTTCCAAAAGCATCTTGTGATCCTGGGAGTTCTCTCTGCTGCTGAAGTTGATTGTCCTTGTTATTCCAGGAAAAGTTTGGAGCTGTTTAATTTGTTGGCTCCCAGCAGGTGGAAGGATGTAGGATGCAGGATTTGTGGGATTAAGGGTTATTTGGGACATTCAGGGGTTTGCTCTGAGTGAAATCACCACAGCTCCAGCACAATATCAGCAAAATAAAGTTGCAGGGTCCTTAATCAAGTGCCCTTAATTTTATTATAAATCTTGAGGCCTTACAAGTGAATTGATGTTTAATCAGGGAAATGATGATTTTGCCTCTGTCTGTGAAACCAGAGGGAGCCAAAGGGAAATCCAGGGGATTTGGGTTCAAAACCACTGTTTTTAAGGAACAACTCCCTTGAGCCTTCATGGAACACCAGAATGGTCTGGGTTGGGAAGGACCATAAAATCACTGAGATCCACCTCCTGCCATGGCAGGGACACTTCCCACTGTCCCAGGCTGTTCCAAGCCCTGATTCCAGCCTGGCCTTGGGCACTGCCAGGGATCCAGGGGCAGCCCCAGCTGCTCTGGGCACCCTGTGCCAGGGCCCCCCACCCTCCCAGGGAACAATTCCTAATTCCCAATATCCCATCTATCCCTGCCCTCTGGCAGTGGGAAGCCATTCCCTGTGTCCTGTCCCTCCATCCCTTGTCCCCAGTCCCTCTCCAGCTCTCCTGGAGCCCCTTCAGGCCCTGGCAGGGGCTCTGAGCTCTCCCTGGATCCTTCTCCTCTCCAGGTGAGCACCCCCAGCTCTCCCAGCCTGGCTCCATGGCAGAGGGGCTCCAGCCCTGGGAGCAGCTCCGTGGCCTCCTCTGGATTTGCTCCAGCAGCTCCAGGTCCTTCCTGTGCTGCAGCCCCCAGAGCTGGAAGCTGGAATCAAGGTGGGATTCAAGAACTTTATCTTTTCCAAGCATGTCCTTCCTCTTAGCACAGCACTTCCATCATTCCTTGGCCAGGCTGGGAATGCTTTGCTCCAGGAGAGGGATGAGAAATTGCTGGCAGGATTTGCTTTGTTGGGAGCCTTTTTGGGTGGGAAGGAACATTTTCCAACCCTGGACCTTTCTGTAACAGCCTCAGTGTGATCAGCTGGAGTCCAGAAGTTATTTAAGCTTTGCTTAATCCCAGCCCAATTGTGCAGTGACCTGGCCTGGAAGGTCCCTGCTCTGCTGGAGGAGGGATTGACCCTGCTGGCTCCACACCCTGGAGCTGGAGGATTTTGGCATTGCTGCCCTGTGTTCCCAGGGCTTTGCACAGCAGTGGCCTGGCAGGAATGGTGGGAATGGAATGGAATGTCAGTGGAATGGAATGGAATGGAATGGAATGGAATGGAATGGAATGGAATGGAATGGAATGTCAGTGGAATGGAATGGAATGGAATGGAATGGAATGGAATGGAATGGAATGGAATGGAATGGAACACCATGGAATAGTGGGGATGGCTGGAGGGACATCAAACACCCCCAGGGCAAAGCCAGGGCTGCGGGAGGGAGCTTTAAGCAGGGAACACTGTGCCTTCTGCTCCTGCTGCTCAGGAACCATGTGAAATTCCATGATTTTCGAGGTGTTTGGCAGTGGTGATTGATGTAGGCTGCTTTCAGATTTTTGGGAACAGTTTAGTGCCTGATCCAACCTGAACCACCTCTGGCTGTGCTTCCCATTTGCTGGATTTGAAGCACCCAAAGGAGGCAGATCTCAGGTTGTGGAACTGGGATGGGAACCTGCAGCTTCTGCCACAGCTCTGGATAAACCCCACAGCGAGAGGAGCTCTGCTCCAGGCTCAGATTTGACAGAAGGAGCTTCAGTCCAGTGTAAGCCCCAGCATCCCACAGCCTGGGGTTTGGGGTGCAGGTGGAGCCAGGGACAATCTGCCCATCTGGAATTGCTGACAGCAGTCCCAGCTTGCAGGCACAAGGAACTTTAACCCCCCATTCCCAGGAGCTGCAGCTGCATCTCCCACCCCATGGCTCCAGGACACTCGAGGGCAGGATGAGGAATACATCCCAAAAATGTCAGTAACACCTTGCTGGGGAGAGGAAAGGCAAAGGGTGGATTTGCTGTAGTTGGGGTTTAACAGAGAAGGGACTCAAGTTAGAGGCAGGTATAAAAAAATACATGGAATCAATTTTTTAATGGATTTGCCTGTGCTTTAGGCTGGTTCCAAAAAGCTCTGAGTAATCCAGGGAACAAGGTAATAAATTGTTGGTATATTTGTTGACTTGAATAGGGCTGAGGTCTGGTGAAGTCCTTGGCTTGGGAGATGAGGAATTCTGCAGAGAAGCTTCCATTTCTTCCTTCATGGTTATCATCAAACTCAGATTATTTTTTCCCAAAAGGTTTCCCATTATTTCTAACTCAGTGTTTATTCCCTAGGGTATCTGCCCTGCTCCAGAGGCAGGGAGGGGGCTTTTCCTGGAGGCTTTTCCTTGGGGGGTTCCAAAATTAAAAACCAACCTGAGGGAAAGGACCATCCTGCTGGGAAAGATAATTTCTTTCTGTCTCATTCTGGATTTTCTGTAATTGATGAGATTCAGGTGCTCTGATAACCCCAAACCCACAGTTCTGGGCTCTCCCCATGGGGTTTGCAGTTGGGAACAGGCACAGAAATCCTGGGAATGAAACATCTCTGGGACCTGCAGGCTTTGCTGCTCCTCCAGCCCTCCAAGGGAAACGGATGCAGTGTCAATATTGAGCAGGGGCTGTTTGAGAGCGTGGAGGCTGCAGTTCATCACAGGTCAGGTTTGATGGGATTTTTGCACACTGGAAGTTCCCTGTGTTTGCATCTCCCCCTGGAAGGCCATGTTTTCCTGGTTTCTGTGCCAGTGCCAGCAGAGGCTGAAGCTTCCTGGGATTTTGGCTGTTTGAGGGGGACCTTTCCCATCCCTCTGCCCAGGGCTGGAAAGAGGAGACCCTGAGCCCACAGCCAGGCCTTTCCCAGCCCCTCTGGCTTCCAGGCTGGAGAACCGTGGCTCCAAACCTCAGATAGAGCAAAACTATTTAAAACACACAGGAAACCCCCATTTTATGGACAGACCCCTGAGGGCAGCAGGAATTTCTCCCATCTCTCTTCCATGGTACCTGGCTGGTTGTGCATGTGCAGCCAAAGCTCCCAGACACCTGGAGGAGGGGATTTTCAGCAGCCACGATGGTCCTGCATGTTCCCAGTGTGTTTCCAGTCCTGGGAAATTCTGGATTTGTTCCTGAAACCCTGAAAACAACAGGTTTAGGTCCTTCCAGGAAAGTCAGTGCTCTGGATGACAGGAAAACACCACAAGGTGTTTTTCCATGTCCTTGGGAATGATAGCAGAGCTAAAGCAGATGGATCAGAAGCCTTTCCAGCTGAAGAGCTCAGTTTCCAAGCTTTGGATTTCAGCTTTATTTTAAAATCCCTGTCTGAGGGGAGGCAGAAGTATTTCCAGTTTGGTATTGTCCAAACCAGGAATTCTCCATTTAAAATAACCACCACAGACCCTCTGGAGCAGCCCTGCTGTGCTCCCTCCTCACAGGAATTGCCAGGACACCTGGGAATCCAAACACTGGTTTGGGAAACCACCTCTCCATCTCCACTGAGGCTCTTTTCCCAGCTCAGGCTCTTGTCAGGCCCTGTTTGTATCCCTTCTTTTCTGCCCAGTGATTGTTGCTGTCAGCTTGCTTTTATCCCATTTGTTATATAGGTTGCTTTATTTGGTTTTATTGCTTCTTTCACCTCTTATCTCATCAAGGTGCATTTCTTCATTGCTTCTGTGATCAGCGTGGTTTTTAGGAACACATTTAGGGCATCTTTTAAAAGAGTCTTCAACAACTCCAAATTAATCACCCCAATCATTCTGAAGATTTTCCTGTCAGTCCCTAAATGTTTTCAGCAGGGCCCTTCCCCACAGGTATCCAGACCCAGGCAGGGATTGTGTTTGGGCAGAGCAACAAAAGCAGGGCCTGCTGGATGAAAAAGGGTTTTGTTTGGTGATCAGTTCACCCCAATCCGTTGGAAAAGCAGCTGAACCAGCAAGATTGGGAAGATGAGGACTAGTTTGAGCTGGAAAGCAACCAGGGCATGTTTGAAAAGCTTTGAGGATTGTGGTGAGGATCCACCCACAATGCCCCAGGAGCTGTGCCTGGAGCCACCACAGCTTGGAGCCTCCTTATCCCCCCTCAGCTACAGCAAAGCTGGAGTCAGTCCCTCTCCATCTCCTTGGGTAAACCTGGGGATGAGGAGGGAAATCCTGCTCCTTTGGAAGAGGTCCCCAAAACCCCCAGACCATGAATGGAGGAGGAGGAGAAATGTCAGGAGATGCTGGGGGCTGGTCCTGCCTCTTTTTTGGAGAGCAAAGAAACCCTGAATTGCCTTGTTTCCATTCCCAATAAAGCTGCAGCTTGGCTATGGATCTGCCATGGTGCCATGCTCCTGGGAGTGTCTGGAGCCTGGGAATGCTGGCTCTAGGTTCCAGGCTGACACTGCAGGGCTCTCTGGTTGTTTTCCTACCACTCATGGTGTTCCCAGAACATCATCATGAAGAGAAATATGAAAGCAGGCGATTTATAATAATAAAAATAAATAAAAGGCATAATAGTGTAAATTATGCACATCATTAACCCCAACTGTTGCTCTAAAATGGACAGAGATTCCGCAGGAAAATCATATTGAGGTTGTGCCGTGACAATTTTCCTGGAAGGATGGGAATCTGTGGTGGATATGGACCTGTGGTGGACACAGGCTGGTGGTGGACACAGACCTGTGGTGGATGTGGATCTGTGGTGGACACTGACCTGTGGTGGCCATGGATCTGCCACCCTCAGCTCATCTGTTCGAGGCAGATGAACTCCTTTCACAACTCATCTCCTGCAGCAGGTGCCAGGTGAGGGCAGGGGAGCTCCACACCTCCCCAGAGTGCCCCTTGTCCCCTCTGGCCATGGAGGAACCCCACAAGTCCAGCTCAGGTCCCTCACTTTGCTGTCCAGCATTTCCAACGGGAATCCCAGGGCCACATGGATTTTTTTAGTCTTGATTTTTGAGGAATATAAAGGAGGGGATCGGGAGGGAACTGGTGTTAGATGTCTCCTCCCTTCCAATTCCTCCCCTTTTCTCCTGCTCACTCTTTTCCTCTTTCAAAGAAGAAAGAGTCACTTTAAACTTTCATCAGCTCACCCTCATCAAAGACAAGTGGGCTCAGCCTGAGTGGGATTTCCCAGCCCCCTCCCATCTCCCAGATTCCTAAAGCTGCTTTAAAGCGCCTTAAACCCTTCCTGCATAGAATTTTTCCTTGCAAAAATTAGACCTCATGAAAATAAATAATTCCCAGAGGAAATTTCAATTTGATTACAAATATTGACTTGCTTGAGGAAAGCTTTTTTTAAACAAAAATCCATTTGGAATCAACATTTTCAAATTAAACATGTATGTTCTCTCTGTCTGAGTACTTAACTTGGAAAAATACCAATTTTCTTTCCAGTGGTGGAGGATTTTAGGAGTTTCTCCCACCCATAGTTTTTTTTTGGTGAGAGCCAAACAAAAGCGAGGCCTTGAAATCGGGCGAAGTCGGGAAAAGATTTGTTTTCATTTCAAGGGATTAAAAAAAATGCAATGTGAAATGTTGTAAATCATTTTCATGCTTCTAAAAAAAAACCCTAAAATGCAGAAATATGGGGATTAAAGCTGGAGCTCCAGGAGATGCCTGAGTTGGAGGAACACCAGGCAGAGCTGACACAGCAGGTGCTGCAACTCTGATGTCACTTGGATGGTCCCCATGATCCCACTGCTCCCAGTTCCAGCAGTTTGAGAGGGATTTTGCAGGGATTGGCAGCCAGGAGATGTGGGAGAGGAGCAGACAGGTGGGAAAAACTCGGTGGTTTGGCAGTTAAGTGGTGACATCAAGCTGTGCATGGGTTCTCCATCATTTCTGGGCTGAATCCAGAGGGTCCATCAGCATCCCACAGATGTTTGTGCAGAATCAGGGACTCCCAGAATGGTTTGGATTGGGAGGCACCTTTAAAATCATCTCATCCCACCCCCTGCCATGGCAGGGACACCTCCCACTGTCCCAGGCTCCTCCAAGCCCTGCCCAGCCTGGCCTTGGGCACTGCCAGGGATCCAGGGGCAGCCCCAGCTGCTCTGGGCACCCTGTGCCAGGGCCTGCCCACCCTCCCAGGGAGGAATTCCTTCCCATATATACAACCCAATTTTCCCTTCCAGTTTGAACCCCAAATTCCCAGTTCAGTGACCAGTATGACCACTATAACCAGTATGAGTCACTGAACCCAGCTTAGGCTCCACACCCCACCAAAGCAGCACTTCAGATGCCCCTTCTGGTGTCCAGCCCCACTTAACAAAGCTAAACCCAACTTCTCACAATGTGAATCTTTGTTGTGTTCTCCCCCAGACTCTACCTGTGCTTTCTGTGATCCCTCTGCTCCTGGAAACAGTGGAGTTGAGCTGAAACATTTGGGAAACTTTCCCCAGTTCAGGACAGGGAGCACTCAGGTGCGAATGTGCTGCTTTTGCCACTTTATGGATTAAAAAAGGCATGAATAAATCAACTTAACTTTGTGCAATGTAGGAGTTGTGTCAGGGGAGAGGCTAAATTGATTTTAGTGGAAGAACCTGGTGTCCTGCTGATTTTGGGAGGGGAAGGAAGAAGAAGGAGTGGAGGAACAGCAACTTTCTGATGTAGACAAGATTTCCACACACATGTCCCGGGAGAGGTACTGAGGGGGCCCAGCCATTGCCCCTGCCAAAATAAAACACATCCATTAATTAAAGTAAATCAACATCATCATCATAAGTGACCCTGGCAAGAGCTGGGGGCTCTCCTGGAGCCTGAATCAGGGGACAGAGGGGTGAGGGCATCCCCAGCAGCTGCAGTTTCTCAGGACCCTGCTGAGCTGAGGCAGCTCCAGCAGAGACTCTGCTCACCAGAGGCATCCAGGCATCAGCCAGGAATGACTCCAGACACTGGAGGAGCTTTTAAGGAGCACTTTGTTAATAAATGCACACGAGAAATGGCTGGTAACAAATGCAGCAAGCCCTGGGACGCCAGGCCTAGGCAGTGGCCCCACAGCCATTAGTCCCAGCGGGAGCTCTGGGAGCAGCATTCCCACCAGGAGAGCCACACTCCCACATTAAAGCAGGAAAACAAATGCTGAACTGTTCTCTGTGCAATTCCAGCACCTTCCCAGCCACATCTCAGCAGGGCCAGCAGTGCCTGAGCCTGGCTTACCCCACAGGGGCACAGCAAAGCCTGAGGAGCTGCTGTGACCCCCATGGCTGGTGCTGGCCTCTCTCCGCTTGCCCAGAGGTTCCTCGAGTCTTTTCCCAAATAATTGTGTTTAAACAGCCCATGCAGACATGATGAAGCTGTTCAGGACAACGGATGTTGCCAATGAGGACAACTTCTCTTAAGGTAATTAATCATTTGAAAACTGACCTTTGAGGGGATGAATTATTCATCAGTGCTCCTCAACCAACACAACACAGCACTTTCATCCAGCATTTTTTGGTCAAAGTTTTCCATTTTTCCATAACTGAGGGACAGGGAGAGCCATGCCCCAGGCTGTCACCTCTGTATGGGATGCTCCTGCTTGCCCAGCATTTAAACCACAGCCAGGCTTAGCTGGACCAAAGCCCGACCACTGCTGCTCTTCCCTACCTGTATTTCTTCCTTAAAGCCTGACTGACCTTAAATTCTCTCGAAGACTCCTCTCCAGGAGCTTGACATTTAAAAGTGCAGTGACAGAAAATAACTTCTTCTAAAAATATGTGTAACTTATTTACCAGCAAGCAGGAGAGGAGGAGAGGAATTCAAATGAAGACACACATTGACACCACACCGCTGGTTGTGACTTCTCCTGAGGGCAAAGCTGCTCCCTTTGCATTCCAGACCTTTCCCCCACATCCAAACCTGGGAATGGCTGGGCAAGGATCAGGAGAAAAGGGATCCATCCCCATTTGCCTTTCCCCCATTTCCAAACCTGGGAATGGCTGAGCAGGAGGCAGGGATCAGGAGAAAAGGGATCCATCCCCATTCACCTGTCCCCAACATCCAAACCTGGGACTGCCTGACAGGGACAAGGACAATAGGGATCCATCCCCATTTGCCTTTCCCCCATTTCCAAACCTGGGAATGGCTGAGCAGGGATAAGGACAATAGGGATCCATCCCCATTTGTCTTTCCCCCATATCCAAACCTGGATATATCTGAGCAGGAACAGGGATAAGGAGAAAAGGGATTCCTCTGTACTATCCCAGGCTGCAGGGAGGGGCAAGGCTCCAGTTTTGGGGGAGACAAGGAGCTGATTTAAGATCCCACAGCCTCCAAAAGTGGGAGGCAGGAAAAGACAAGCCATGGTTTATTGGGAAAACATCTCATGCATCATTCTTTGTCAGGTTACAGAAATGAAGGAATAAAAAAGAGAGAAAAAATAAATCAAAGACAAAACACAGCACAAATCTGGGAGCTCAGTACTTGGAAAACTGCTCATTCCCATAGGGAAAAGCCTTCTCCACCCCATGTCCCCCAGGAGAAAGCAGCTCCTGCCCAAACAGGCTCCTCACCCCCTTCCCCACCCAAAACTCCAGCACAACCCTGGGGGATTCTCCTGAACGTGAGGCGTTCATGTATCTTTAATTATTGTTTCAGCCACATAAATCCATGCAGAATTAAAATTCATGATGGTTCTAGGGTACAAGTGCAAACAATTTGTTCGGTAAACTTTGCTCTAATTGGCATTCTGAAAATTTCCTGTTAATCAAGCCCCCTGGGCTCGGTTTACCAGTGTAGCTGTGCCTGGGAACGTCGGTGCTCGGAGGGTGCACGCGCCAGCGCCGCTTTCAAGGGTCTTTAGACGATATTAACTCACACACTTTGTCCTCACGTTAATTTGCAAGTAATTTTTTGACAACCTTCCGTGGCCCTGCCTTTTATCTCGCTGCTCCGTCACTCGAGGCGAGCGAGCAGCAGGGAGAGCGTTCGTTAAACCTGAGACTAAACCACACCCGGGAGCCCAGCGTGGAACATCCCCAGGGCACCTGGAGCTCCTCCCTCTGGGAGACACCTTTCCAGTGGATCTTGACTCCAAGTGGCCACAGGAGAACACAAAAAGATGTCTGGGCCAGTGTGGAAACCTCAGGAGCGTGAGGCAGGGACCCCTCACGGGGATAGGGAGGTAGGGACACCTTGGGCCTCTTGAGCCAAGGATGTGAAGGTCCTGAAGATCCAAGGCATGGGCTGAGCTGCTTTTCCATCCCATCCCACGTGCAGGGAGAACAACAGGAGATGCCAGGCTCTGGCACTTCCCACACTCAATCCAACATGGAAAAATTGGCCAATTCTGGATCCCTTTCCCCCAGGGAACACCTTCCCTGCTCAGGGTCACCATCAGGATTTCAGGAGCCTTCAGCCATCCCCTCCCTTCAGTTTTGCAGCATTATCAGGCCAGTCCTTAACTCGCATCCCAAGAGATTTGGGAATAGGAGAAGCGTTGGATCACCTGAGCGTCTCTTCCCAGCGGCACGGCGAGGCAGGATGATAGAAATAACAAAATAATGAGCAGCTGCCAGAGATCAGGGCTGTGCTGGAGGAGCTCTCCTGGATGGGAATGTGCAAGAAGGAAACACAGAAGAACTGGCAGGTCCCAGAAGACACCAAAGATGGTGCACAACAACAAACTGCTTCCTGGGAAAGCTGATAAGGAGCATAATTAGATGGAATTATGGCAGCAGTGGTGTCTGGGAGCTGGAAAAAATCATGTGGAGAGTGGGAACAGGCACATTCCCGGGGGAAAAAGAAGGGATAACACAGGTTCACACAGTGGGAGCTGCTTACGAGGTTTTGGAGGCAATCAGAAAGGGCCACAAATAAATCAGATGTAAAACGAGAACAGGAAGATGTGGAGGGCCCTGAATGTCTGGGGAGGGAGAACAGACTGAGCATTCCAGGCAGGGATTTGTCCCATCTCCACTGCTTCAGTCTTTATCCAAAGGTTAATTGTGGATGAAACGTAATGAAACAGCTTTGAAGGGAATTGTGGGGAAGGCCAGAGGAAGGGAAGGAGTTTGGAGCCATTTGGATGTGTCAGATGTATTCAAACTGAGAGGATCTGATGAAAAACACCCTGGAACATTGAACCCTTGGTGGTTATCTTCAAAACTGATGAAGGTGCAGAGGTCCCTGGAGATGAGAGAAGCACCTCTCTTTGAAGAGGATACTTAAAATTAAAA
>VZRH01000393.1:197352-236449 GCA_013397555.1 Urocynchramus pylzowi | reverse complement strand
GAAATCTGAATAATCATCTTAGTCTAAATTCCCTGAAAGAGGCTGAAGGAAAGGCTTAAATGAGTAACTTGTAAAAGGATGAATAAAATCAAAGAACATGGGTTTGTCAAGAGCCAGTCATGTCAACCCCATTTAATTTCCTTCTTTGATAAGGGAACAGGAGGACCTGATGATGGGGAGCAGCAAACACACTAGTGAGGAAGACTTTTGCATTTTCCCACCCTCAAAATCCAATCAGAGCTCAACTGGCAGAGAAACCACTCCTGAAGAGGAGGGATCAGGGGACAAGGAGATTGTCCAGCCCCACCTTGGCTCTAGAGGAGGGCTGTCACCCTCCCTTTCCATCCTGCCTTTCTCCAGCCTGGCAATCCCCAGCTTTGCCCAGGAAAATTGAGACTGAACCTTTGTTGTGCTGATTTTTAGCCTCTCATGTTGGTTTTTCCTTCATTTCCCCACAACATCAGCATCCCCACGAGCGTTCCAGCAGAACCACCTTGATATAGCATTATCCCATATTAACCTGGGATGCTGGCAAGGAGCAGGGAGGATGCTTTTGTGGAGCTTCAGTGACTCCAACCCGTTTGGAGAAGGTGCAAATGGCTACAAAAACAGCCTGGGAAACCTGAGTGGGAGCGTGGAGGCTCCGGAGCTCCACTCCTGGAGGGACAGATGGACTGAGGGATGGGGACTCCTGCCCGCCCCAGCCAGGGACTTTGGGAGCTGCAGGAATGGCTGCTGCAGGATGGCAGGAGTGGAAGCTTTTGATATAGTTTCAAACAATGTGTAATTATCAGGCAGCTGAAAATTAGCCCATCTGTGCCTCTGGAGAAGACAATGGGAAGTTGTGTGTTACTAATGGCTGAAAAGCGCTGGCAGCACAAGACAGGAAATTCTCAGGCAACTTTTTTCTGCAGGTAATGTAATTACACGGCATAATCCCCAAATCTCCTGACTTTTTGGTGGGGTTTGATAAAGCTTAGGAGGTCTTCATCTCCCTTTCTGTTTCCTCTCCTTGCTGCAGCAGCACAGCTCTGGGGATTGCGGGCCCGCCTGGGCAGCAGCAGATGTGGGTGACATAAAACTGCCTTTAAACACCCAGCTAAAGACAATCTCAGCTTTTGCTAAAGCAGATTGTAAATTCCCACCTGCCTTTGCCACAGCCTCGCTCTCTGAATGCAAAGCACAGAGCTTGTAACATTATTTTGGATAAAATTTTCTTGCTGGTAGAGTCAGTCAGAGCCTGATCCAGGTCAGTGCACACACAAGCGGCAGCTTGGGTCAGATTTAGGACCCCTTTTGTTTTCTCTGCTTTTGGGCNTCAACTACCCACCCCCGTTCCCAGCCCCACGTTCCCTCCGTGAAAAAAAAAAAAAAAAAAAAAAGAAAAAAAATCCCCCAAGCCCCTTGATTTCTTGAAATGCCTCGAGGATCCGGTGATGAGGTCTTTGAGGGTCGGTGAAGCAAAGCTGGAATGGCACAAACCTCATGCAAACAGTCCAGGCAGGGTAAATAGCCGATGATTTTTTATATTCATACTTTTGTCTGAGGAATAACTAGGAGCAAATTGCTTTTCCCTTGCCTAGTTGGAATTATTCAGAGCTGGTTTTTCTGCTGATTTTTGCTATTCTCCCTTTTGAGAGGTTTGCTCCTGAAGATGGCTCAGCCCTGAATGGAAAGCAAACGTTGCCTTCACCTTCAGTGAACTTTGAAGCGATTGATTTTCACCAGGCATGAAAGAAAAGCTGAGAAATGACAGCTCGTGGACTTTGGGGAGGGTGAACGTTGCCATTTCACGCCTGTTGGTGCAGGAGGACTCGGGGCAGTGTCCCAGCACACTCTGACAGATGCTCCTTGGGCTCATCCAGCCCCGGCTTCTCCACACGGGGGGTCCTGGCCCAGCCCAGAGCAGGGAGGGCTCGGAGGAAAACGATTCTTGCTGTCTTTTGTCTGGTAATCTGAGGTCAGGAAAACAAAGTGCTTCCTCCCAGCTCTCCCCAGCGCCGTGGTGGGAAATGCAGCCAAGCTCCAGCACCGAGAACAAAGCCAGAGCTGGCACAAACACAGCAGCTCCTTAAATGAGTTTGCCATTAGCCGGAAGGGCTGCAAATTGAAGCGAAGATAAGCCCCTTAGCATTTCCCTTCTTTAATCCCAGCCTCATAAAAGCAGAGATGTGTTCCTATTCAGTGGGCTTTATACAGAGGCAGGTATTTCATTTACCCAAAAAACCCCTGGATCGGATAAATTATTAATGTTATTTATAAAGGCAATTCTGCCATTCAGCAACTTCTTTTGGATCCCTCTGCTTAATCTCGCTGCTTAGCATAAGATACACTCCAGTTAAAAGGCAAAATCACATTCCCTTACAAGGCCTGCAAAATAAGGGAGCGCTGAGGTGCCTGGAAAAGGGTTGTAGTTGAAATTCTGCTCTAAAGATTAATACATTTATCAGTGGCAAACATAAGCCCTGATTTCCACTTGCTTGTACCCTCCCTGCGTGAGGATGGGGCCTCACTCACACACAGCAAGAGCTGGTTAAGCTGCTCAGCAACACGCTGGTGCTCCTAGAGCCTCTGTGAGGCTGCCTGGGGGCTGGGTGGAGCCCTAAGGGGACAATTTCAGAATCACTGAGGTTGGAAAAGACCTCCCAGACCATCGAGTCCAAACTGTGCCTCATCCCCTCGTCACCAGCCCAGAGCTCTGAGTGCCACCTCCAGTCCAGTCCTATCCTGGACACCTCCAGGGATGGGCACTCCAAACCCCCTGGGCAGCTCCTCCCAATCCCTGAGCACCCTTTCCATGGGGAAATTCCTGCTGATGCCCACCCTGAGCCTCCCCTGGCCCAGCCTGAGGCCGTTCCCTCTCCTCCTGTCCCTGTTCCCTGGGAGCACAGCCCGACCCCCCCGGCTGTCCCCTCCTGTCAGGAGCTGTGCAGAGCCACAAGGTCCCCCCTGAGCCTCCTTTGCTCCAGGCTGAGCCCCTTCCCAGCTCCCTCAGCCCCTCCTGGGGCTCCAGCCCCTTCCCAGCTCTGTTCCCTGCCCTGGGCACGCTCCAGCCCCTCCAGGGCTCTCTGGCCATGAGGGGTCAGAACTGGACACAGCCCTCGAGGGACCTCACCTGTGCCCAGCAATCATTTCCTGCTCCTCTGCCCCAGTCTGGAGCACTCCTGGGGTTGTGTGACCCAAGAGCAGGAGCCAGCTAAGCAGCCCTGTCCCCTCCTGTCCCCTCCTGTCCCCTCTTGTGTCCTGCAGCACACCCAGAAGCACAAATTCAGCTCTGCAGGCTCAGCCCTGCACCCACTCCATGGACCAGGCTGTGCCAAGGGCAGCCAGGCACCAGAAGAAACATCCAGGAGGTGTGAGGAGTGGAGCTGGGATGCTCAGAGCCCCAAAACAGGCCCAGGAGAGCTGCCAGCACGGTGGCATTGGGAACTCGGCCCCAGCAGGAGCAGCGTGGCACAGAGCCATGAGGAACAATGGGATAAACACGAGAAATTGGGAGTTCTGCTCAACATCCCCATTCCAGGTCCAGCAGTGGCACAGGATGGAGCAGTTCCCACATCCTCCTCCCCCCAGCAGGCCAGCAATGGCTGGTTTGGGGTAGAACACCCACACTGGGGAAGAGCAAAGCCAGCAGCTCCCATGGGAGATGTGCTCCAGCCTCTGAGAGAGGAACAACAGCTCCTTGCTCCCACATCAAGTAATTCCACTGGGAATCACCTCCATCCCACCCCATGACCACAGGAACATCCTGGGAGCTGCCACAAGCCACCCCCCAAATCTGAGGGCAGCACTGGGGGATTGCAGGGAGCTTTGGAAAAATCCCTCATGGAATGTTTCCTCCTAAGTCTGTTCCCCAAAATCCTCTTCCAGCATTTCCCTCTCCCAAGAAATGGAGCAGCCAGCTCTGGCTGAGGTTTGGTTGCAGCACAATTTGAACCCAGGCAGAACATTTCTGTTTGCTGAACTCGCCCAACCTTTTCACAGGAGGGCTCTGACAGCAGTGTGTGTTTTCCATGTGTTTTCCATGGATTTTCCATGCTGTTTCCCCAGCCCTGGGGATGTTCAGGATGTGTTTTTCCTCCTGGGCTGGGTGTGGGGACAAGTAGGGGCCCACGGGTGGCACCTTTGATCATTCCCTGGCACTGAGGGCTCCTGCAGCTGCACTTGGAGCTGGAGATGTCTCAGCTCTGGGCACCACAGAGAAGCTCACTTTTATGTCAAAACGCCTCCTAATAAGATTTTAAGTTTGTTCAGGGAGCTGGAATGAAATATTTAACCACGGCATCACAGCAGCATTTTATTCTCATGAAAATGCTGAGATGCCATTTGCAAATCAGAAATGTTTTCAAATTTTGCTTTGAAATTGCAGCGTCTTTATGCAACTGTTTTGTGTGGGGTTTTTTTTTTTGGTTTTTTTTATTTTTCTTTCCAGGAAGAAACAAATCATGGGGAAAATAGCTGAGATCTCGGGCATTTCTTCACAAATCAGGTGTCTGCTGTTGAGTCTGTCCTGGTGAGGCTCTTTGGAGCCATCATTCCCACTTGGAGCAGGGAGAAGCAGCCCCTGTTGTTGCATCCAGCATTCAAATTCCATTATCTTTGTTTCTTGCATTGACAACGAGACATTTAGGTTGGAGAACTCCACTGGGCATTAGTGCTGCTCTGAAGGGTTTGCATGATTTGAGATAAATGTCATAAAAGAAATAGCAAGTTCTGCTAGAAAACCACAGCTGTCCTACTTTTTTTTATTATTATTATTGGGGCAATTTTCCTTTTTTTTTTTTGGTACAGTTTACTTACTTGCAGTTCTTTATCTCCCTATATATAAATTATATCTTGTTAAACACAAGAATCCAGCTTGGTTCAATCCTTCCTCAAGACTTGGATACTTTCTTATCCCACTCCTTTCCCTGCTCCAGGCAGGTACCCAGAGCCACCCAAAATCTCTGGGTCTGGGTGATGTTTGGTCTGTGTGTTTGGTCTTTCTTTGGCTGAATTTTGAGACATGAATTAAACTATTTCCAAAAGGAAAAGCAGTTGTTTAGGCAGTTCTGGCCACATACAGTATTCAATGTTCAAACTGTTCTTCAGAAAGGGTTATTCTAAAATAGTGACCAAAATATTCTTGAATTCAGCATCTTAGGATCAAAAAGCCCCAAATCCCCTAAGATGTTGCCTGACTTTAAAAAAAAAAAAAAGGACCTTGTGGTTTGTACACAGTTTATTCATGGGGGTTTTTAATACAAAATTCAAAGAACTGTAAGGAGAAAATGTTGGCAAGCAGCATAAAAAACTGCTTAAAAATAACATATGAAAGTGTCAGAAGGAATGTGTATCATTTATCCAAAACACTGAGGATCCAAAATAGCTGAGGGAGGAGGGGAGCAGGAATCAGAAAAATCCTCCCCAACCCAAGGCAGGTCTGAACACAGAGAGGAGCCAGGGCTTGTCCTGGCCACTCAATGCACAGTGAGGATGCCAGCGTGGTATGAGATTTTAAGGCACAAAAGGCACAGCAAGGATAGAGCTGGGAATTGTCTGATTCTGGGAGAAGCTGTTGTGGTCCTGGAGGGTTCTCCTTGGATCGAGCTGTTCCATGCAGAACCAACTTCTAGGAAGGCAGCAAATCTGCAGCCTGCAAACACTGCTCTTCTAAATCCTCCCTGACATTTGGGCCAAAGCAGGCATTGGGAAGTCTCTCAGGAGTTGGAAATGCACTGGAAAATCAGGAAATCAGCTCCTTTCAGCAGTGCCATGACCAGGAGCTCGTGCTGGCTCCAGCTGATCCCAGTTCCCCCTTTCACCCGTCCCGTGGTGGATCAGGTTCTGCTTTGCTGCTGCTGAAGCTCCCACAGCCCCTTCCAGCACCCAAAGCTGCCCCAGCCCCTCCTCCTGCCTCTCCCAGAGCCACCTGCACCACAAATCAGGGAATGCAAGGGAATTCAGCCTGGAGGAGAGAAGGATTTGGGGAGACCTTGTAGCAGCATTTCAGTCCCTATAGGGAGCTACCCAAAAAGATGGAGAGGACCTGGAGTGCCAGGACACAGGGAATGGCTTCCCACTGCCAGAGGGCAGGGTTAGATGAGATATTGGGATGGAATTGTTCCCTGGGAGGGGGTGAGGCCCTGGAATGGATTTCCCAGAGAAGCTGTGGCTGCCCCTGGATCCCTGGAAGTGTCCAAGGCCAGGCTGGGCAGGGCTTGGAGCAGCCTGGGATAGTGGAAGGTGTTCCTGCCCATGGGACTAATCTTTAATGTCCCTTCCAACCCAAACCATCCCATGATTCCATGAAATCTGGCTGGGATTTCTTCCACCCTGAAAGCAGATCCTGCTCAATGATGTTCCCACCATCCAGAGGGATGAGCACTTCAAGGCAGCCAATGCCTTCCCCCTTCACCTTCCCCCTCCTGCAGCTCTCAGCAGGGAGGCAAAGCCCCTGGGTGCACCGTGGTTCCCACTGCAGAGGGGATTGCAGTGCTGAGGCTGCAGCTTCTGCCTGGCTCCTGGGAAGCTGCCAGGGAGAGGGAAGTACAGGCACAAAATGAATAGCAGAAGAGATTGCAGGTAATTATGTTTCTTAAGCTGTTAACAGGATTGGCCATTTGATAAATGAGAGGATTTGGGAATGTTTTGTCACTGACAAGGCATTGTGAGATCCGGGTGGGAACGGGAGTGTTTCTCTCCCACAAGCAGGAAATTCTCCCGGGATGCTCACGCACCGTGAAATCCATCTGAAACCTGGATGCCAGCACATGGAGGAAAAAGGACAGATCCAGGATTCAGGTTGAAAAAACCCCACCAGGTCTCTCACATATGGAATTCATTTGGGTTTGGTGCCCCTGCCGTGTCCCCAGAGGCTTCTGCTCTTTCATCGTGAACCCCCTTGTGCTTCCATATGGATTTTGGTGCCACCAGGGCCCCTCAAATCCCTCCATCTGCTTTTCAGTGCTCTCAATCCCTCTGGCTCCCTCTGCTTCCCTCAGCTCTTGCTTTGCTTTTGTGTTCCCCTGATGGAAAGGGAAGAGGGGAGGCAAGAGGGAGAGACAAGAGGGACACCAGCCCTGCTGTTTGTCCTGCTCCAACTGTGCCCCTCGGGAGGATTTGGATACCCCTGGAGCCCCTCTGTTTCTTTTGCAGTGCCCACAGAGGCCTTGATGTGATTTTCAGGGTGTCCCAGTGCTCTCAAGCTGATTTTCCCTGGAAATCTGTGCTTTGGTGCCCTCAGGAGCTCTGCCCATGTGCTCTGTGGGCCCTCGGGAGCCTCAGTCCTGTCCCACAGCAGTGAGGCTGGGGCAGGACCCAGAATAGCAGAGTTTGTGCTCTCCCAGACCTCCCCCACAGCTGCTCATTTCTTTGCTTTGGATGTCTTTTAGCACCAGACTGCTGCAGGAGCTGTGGGACAAGCTGAGGATGAGGAGCAGGAGGGCAAGGCCTGCTCCAGAGACCTGTTATAAGTAAACAACACATTAAATAAACCAAAAAATCAGCTTATCTCAGTTTGTGGCTTGCTCCACTTTTGATTTCCAAGAGGAAAACGATCCCAGCAGGGTTGGCTCCTGCTCAGGCCTCCCTGTGTGTGACTCCCCAGCGAGGAGCTGCTTACAGGGGCCTTTCCCCCCTGGAGCAGCTCCTTCAGGGGGAAATGGAGGCAAAATCCAGCTCCTGCTCCTTCGAGCAAGCTCTCTGGAAAACAAGGTCACTCACTCTGTGCAGCTCCAGCTGAAGTCTAAAACGCTGGCCCCAAGCAGCTTGGAGGGTGGGCAGGAGGTGAAGTAGCAGTTTATTCCTAGCCATGAGCACCTAGGAAAAGAGGAATACCAGCAAAGACACTCCGGGCGCTTTTCCTTTACAAACAGCAGGACTGAAAGCTCTGTTTTCACCCAGCCAGGGGCAGATGTGAACGCTGGATTTGTGGATTTGTGCCCCTCTGCTCCAGCCCCACTCAGCCCAGCCCAGGCTTCCCTTCTTCAGCAAGACACAGAGCTCCAGGCCCAGATGGGCAAGGCAAAATCTTTGCCAAAGCTCAGCCCCAAGCCCAGGGCAGCCACAGGGGCACCACGGGCACCTTCAGTGGGCTGTGGTTCCAGCACAGAGAGGTTTGTTCCTGCCAGCTAGAAAAGGAAAATGGGTTTTCAACCCACTGCTGTGGGTGGGTGAGAAGGACTTCCCAAAGGCCTGAGCCCCAGAGGGAGCCTGGGTCCTTCATCAGCACCTTGCCCCAATTAAGTGGCTGTCCTAGGAGCTGGGCACCAGATCAAAGCAGCAGAGTGATGGGCAAGATGAGGCAGGAGAGAATTACAATTTAATGGAATCATGGAATGCTTTGGGTTGAAGGGAACTTACAGCCCTTCCCATTCCATGAGCAGGGACACCTCCCACCATCCCAGGCTGCTCCAAACCTCATCCAACTTGGCCTTGGACACTGCCAGGGATCCAGGGGCAGCCACAGCTACTCTGGGCACCCTGTGCCAGGGCCTGCCCACCCTCCCAGGGAGCAATTCCTTCCCAATATCCCATCCATCCCTGCCCTCTGGCAGTGGAAGCCATTCCCTGTGCCCTGTCCCTCCATCCCTTGTCCCCAGTCCCTCTCCAGCTCTCCTGGAGCCCCTTTAGGCCCTGGCAGGGGCTGTGAGGTCCCTGGAGCTTCTCCTCTCCAGGTGAGCACGCCCAGCTCTCCCAGCCTGGCTCCACTGGAGAAGTGTTTGGTGCTCTCCAAGCACCAGCCCCACTCTCCAGCCAAGGCTGGGAAGGACAGGACCATCTTTGGGCACCACAGCACTTGACAGAACAACTGAGAATTCCTGGTTAATCTACCAGAAAGAATTCTGGAGCAAGGGGAAGGAAGGCACATGAATATGCAGCAAATGCAGTGGGAAGCTGCTGGCTGCTGCAATGGCTCATTAGAGCTGCACAGCCCCAGCCCAGCAGCGCTGCAGCTCCCTCGGAACGTGGCAGGATGTGTCACCCCAGATGGGTTTGCCTGGAGAGGCTGTTTCACAGGATGGGCCTCATGTTTCCATGGAATTTCCATATTCCCCAGCAGCCACCTCGTGTGAACCAGCAGAATGCAGAGGACTTGCAATTAAAAATGGATTACAGAAAAATAATTGTGAAGTTCAGATTGGAGAAGAAGGATGCCTGAAATGTTCTCACTGGAATCAGGTTAGAGCATCTCAGCTTTCCACAGGATTTTTTAATGGTGAGTGTCACTCACAAAATAATTTTATGTACCTGAATAAAATTAATCAAAATCAGTGGAAGAAAAGCAGCACAAGATTGAATACCCAGAAAATAAACCCAGAGACCTCTTGGCAGGAAGGATGGGAGGGAAGGCCTGGGACTCACACTCCATCTGCGAATAATGAAAATGAAGAGACACAGTGGTGGGAGAACAAGGAAAGGTTCACTAAGAAAAAGCCCTGCAGATTGGAATTGCTGCAAGTGGAGCTATAAGAAAAGAAAGCCGGGGGCTTTCAGGTGCAGAGAACACAAAAATCCTCCTGCTCAGACAAAGCAGAGGACCAGGGGCTCTCCCTGCTCACACCTTGTGGCCTGTAGTGAGTGCTATGGGAAAGCCTAACAGAGAGGACAAATAAATACACTTATCCTGGCTAATTGTCCTGTTATCAGTTCCTGGCCTGTGGCCACCATCATTAGCAGTCCAAAGCAAACACCAGTGAAGGGAGGGAGAGGACACAGGGCTCTGTTGGGCCATGGAGGAGCAGCTGCACACATGGATCTCTCCAGGCAGGAATTCTGCCCATCCACCCCCGGGACAGCACAGGGAATCAGCCAGGCCAGGGGGGACAGGAGCACCCTGGGCTAGGGGAGGTGTCCTTCCCATGGCAGAGCGTGGTGCTGGAGGAGCTTTTAGATCCCTCCAACCCAAACCTGTCTGGGATTCTGTGACTCCATGAGGAGGCAGCTGGGGAGAGGAGATAACAGCTCTGATAGAGGAATGAGATTTGATAAGGGATCCCTGACAGCTGGGGATGGAGCACAAGGCACGGGGAGCATGGAAGGGTTTGGAAAGGGATCACCTGAACATCAGGGATGATCTCTTGTATCTGCAGCCTGGCTGGGGATGGATCAGGATGCCAGGGGCAGAGCACAGGTAGTCCTGAGCTCTTCCCCACACACTGCTGAGGAGGAAAACAGCATTGCAGTATCCTCATCCCCTTCTGTGGCCTGGGATCTACCAATAAAGGGGGTTCTGAGATCAACAGGATGTTGTCACCCTTGATAAAGACTTCCACGTGGCCAAATCTGGAGGCACAGGGTGGTGCTGGGCTCCATCCCACATTCTCAACAGGCATCACACGTGCAAAAGCACCAGCTTCCCACCTCTACGCTGCAGATTTTCCCTGGTCCCACCTGTGCCTCCCCAGCTATTTCTGTGTCTCTTCCTACCTTACATCTGTTTATCTTCTAAATGCTCCCTTCTGCCCACAGCTGTGGGCTCTGCTGGCACATCCCAGCTCCCCTGCTCTGCCCTGCAGGGCAATGCTGCTCCTGCCTCCAGCCAGGAACGGGGATGCTGTTGCACAAGGGCTCTGTGGATCCAGAGCTGAACATCCACAGACTGGCATGGAGAGAGCCTCAAAACACAGCAGATTTCAGAGGAAAAGGAAAAAAAAAATGCACATCTTTCACTGGGGTTATTCCTTTCCTAAATTTCAAGCCTTTAAATGTTAAGACTGTGGCTTGGCAAATTTGGCATTGTATTGGGGGGTTTATTTACATAATTAATATAAAGAAATCTATTGAAAATGGAATCACAGAATCCCAGAATGGTTTGGCTTGGAAGGGACCTGAAAGTCCATCCAGTGCCACCCCTGGCCATGGGCAGGGACACCTTCCACTATCCCAGGCTGCTCCAAGCCCCATCCAACCTGACCTTGGATCCAGGGGCAGCCCCAGCTGCTCTGTGTGAGGGCTTCCCCACCCTCACAGGGAACAATTTCTTCCATATATACAACCTAAATTTTCTCTCTTTGAAGCTGAACCCTTGTCCTACCACTGCAGTTCCTGATGGATAACACATAATAACACATTATACAGAGATAGATATGTATCAAAAACACTGGGAAAATGGTGTCTTTTCCCTAATCCTCTTGCCATTTCACCTGACACTTTAAAAATATCACAGAGTCAAACACTTGGCATGAAACCTTAAAAAAATTGACTGGTGTGGTCAAAGTTTGGTGGTGACATCAGCAAAGGAAAACAAAGCCCCAAAATGTCAAACACTGCTATGACATCGAGCTGGTTGTAAATCAATCGCCAGGAAAAACTCCTGACCTACATGAACAGAAGCAGGAAACAAAGAAACCTCAGAATAAAATCCATGGCTGACAGAGCTTAGCACAGGGAAGTTGTGTTTGCAGAAGAAATCCTAGCAACAGTACGGGGTCACTGCTCGGTGCAGACAGGAGAATTGGGAAGGATTATGCAGAAAATGCAGAAGGGTTCAAACAGACTTTTAGTCGGTATTTGGAAAGAAGGATGATTTGCTTTCATTGCTCGAAGATGATGAAATACTTTCCAGTCTATTAGGAGCTGAGAGGGATGTTAGGATCTCTCAGCAATGAGGAGTTTGAAACCAGCACTGCTGGCAGAGGAGCTTGGGCCCTGCTGATGCTGAATGGTAATAGCAGCAGATCTGGAAATGCCCAACTTATCAAAATCTGTTCAAGCAGAAGGGAAGCAGCAGGAATCAATGAACCATGGGAGGAAGGAGCAGCTCTGGGTCACAGCAAGGGAGGGTTTTTTCCTAGCCTGTCTGTCATTAGCACGGGCAAGGGGAGCTTGGAGCCACATGGAATCAGGGAATCACAGGGTGGGGAAGGCAGGGAGGGACCACAGGGCTCACCTGATCCCCTGTTCCAGCAAGGTCACCCCAGAGCACACGGCACAGGACTGAGTTCAGAAGGTTCTGGAGTATCTCCAGTGAGGGTCCAGCTCTCCTGACAAACCAGAGCCACCCTCTTTCCCAGGCTGGTGGCTCTGAGGTACAGGGATGTCACCTGACACTCACTCAGACCAAAGTTTTCTTCTCCATAACAAAACCTTGACTTCTTGGCCAGCTGAAAACTTTCTGCTGGAGATAAGAGTCAAAAAAAAAAACCTCTGGGCTCAATCTGTGCTCTGTTCTCACCCACGTGCAGGAGCAGGAGTTTCTAACCAGGATTTTTGTGAAACTGTTCCTTGGCTGCACACTGGTCCCAGTGACTGTGCAAAGCGGGTTTGTGGCCATGAAATGTCCCAAAATGGGCACACAGAGAGCCAGCAGTGCTGTGCTGTGGCTCTCAGAGCCAGGACCCCTCCCTCTCCCAAACCCACATCTCTGCTGGCTCCAAGTGCCAGCTCCAGAGCTGCTCTCAACAAGTTTAACTCCTGTTTTCTCCAGCAAGAAGTGAAGTGAATTAAATCACCATTCACTTTACACCCCTGTGTAAGCTCCAAAAAGCTGAGGGGGCTGGGAAGATTTAAGAGATACCAGAAGCCTTTTCTGCTTCAGGGTAGCACCAAAGACCACCCCAAAACCAAACATTTTGGGCATCAAACTTCCCCTTTGTAACTCCCTGATGTTTCCAACCCCCCAAGAAGCGTTGCCCTAAACAAGGCTGTGCAGAGGGGAAGTTGTAAAACACTGTTGGATCCCCCATTAACGTAATGAGGCTTCACCAAAAACAGAGGAGCAGAAAAAAAAGATTAATCAAAACCCTACGTGAATTTATTTATGGATCACAAAAAATGTTTCCAGAATATCCAAGACATGGTCGAGGGATAAAGTTAGATGAAGTTTGGATTTATCTCGATTACCTAACCTGGCATTAAAATCCTTTCCACTGATCAGCAAACAGAGGGATAAAAAGATTTTAGAGACATTATGTAGGTCTGGAATAATTCCCAGTACGAGTTCCTATAAGAAGAGGAATTGTGGGAGGAATACAAATATTAATCAGAAGAAAAGGTTCTAAATTGGGAAACTGCTCTGGCAATGAGACAAAAGTCTAAGTCATTAGTGTAACAACCTCTAATCCCTATCAGAGCAGCCAGTCTCATGACAGAGATGGACGTGAAATGGCTTTCTCCATAAATATTTCAGGTTTGATTAATTCTAACTTTCTATGTCTGGACATAACAAATATGTTGTGAAACATATCATGAAAAAGCAGAGACATTTGGCTGAACAATCCAAAACTGTGTAGAAACTTCATTTTCTAGGAAATGGAGAAACACATTTGAAAGCTGTTTTCCTCTTAACTCCATGCAGAAAATTCCCCAGTGTCCAACTCTTTAAAATAACTTCTCCCCAAAAGCAGCAGCCTATCTAATTAAGTCCAGAACCATGCTACCAGTTTGACCCCGATTTCAATTGGCAACTCCCTGGCAGGCACCAAAATACCTTATTAAATTTTTTCAAGGGATAGCAGTTCTGATTTATAGGAAAAGAAAAAAAAAAAGAAGTAAATATTTTCTAGGTCAGAAAAGGCAAGAAATGGCAGGCACGGTCCTGCAGTGCCAGGATTCACACGGAGCATCAGGCACTAAGCTCAGAGTCCTGCTTTGGTGACAAGTCCTCATGTAAAGCAGATCATCCCTACCCAGAGACTGAAGCACATCCATATGCATAGCAAAGCTCTGAGATTACTCCCAGCACTCCCTTTTTTCCCTGTAATTACAAATCTTTTCCTTTCAGACGCTGTAGAAGAAATATTCTTCAGCATAAGAGGCTCCATGACACCCCTACCATTGTGACAGTTCTGCTGTGTTGGGGCTACACCAGATCGGGGTGGATCCCACCCATTTTTTGGGGAAAAGGACTTTTTGGGCAGCTCCGTCTGTCCCAGGCTCCTGGGCAGCCTCGTTGTGGTCAAAGAGGACTGGGCACAAAGTGAAAACTGCTGAAGTCTCACCCTGCAGTGGGAGAAAGGGACCTGCAATGGTGGTGTTTGGCTGATAAATATAACAGAAATAAATAAATATTCCTTAATAAAGCAGGAATTTCCTGTGTGACAGGGTAACTGCAGTGTTTTCCTACCAGGCTTGTGGCCAGGGGGTGTTCTGGGAGAGGTTGGTACCTCCTCCATCAGCACCAGCACAATGTACTGGAACTTTGCCTTTGAGCTGATGGATAGGATCCCAGAATCCCAGAATATCCTGAGTCAGAAAGGACCCACAAGGATCATCAAAGTCCAGCTCCTGGCCCTGCACAGGACAACCCCAAGAATCCCACGATGAATAATTCCTGACTTGGAAAAAAAACCAACATACTCAAAGTACTGGAGGATTTTGGAAAAGCAGAGGGAGCTCTGCTCCTGAGACAGGGACAGCACCCAGGGAACAGCTGGAGCTGGGCCAGGGCAGGGCCAGGCTGGATTTTGGGAGAAGTTTCTTCCCCCAGAGGGTGCTGGGCACTGCCCAGGCTCCCCAGGGAATGGGCACGGCCCCGAGGCTGCCAGAGCTGCAGGAGCCTTTGGGCAGCGCTGCCAGGGGTGCACAGGAGGGATTGCTGGGCAGAGGCAGGGGTTGGACTGGATCATCCTTGGGGTCCCTTCCAGCTGAGGACATTCCCTGATCCTGTGGTTTAAGCATGTTGCAGTTTGACCTACTTTACAATAAAGTTGCCATCCAATTTCCCTTCATTTAAAGGTTTTCACTTCTGATGTTATAATGGGCTCCTTATGTAACACTGGAGTGCAGTTTAAAGGCAGATGCATTAGATCCCAATTTTGCTTTTAAGTAGTGCTCCCAAACTAATTAAATCATCATTCCCTGAGTTTGCACTCTGCAGATGAGGAATCCTGCTTCCAGAGCACTCCGTGTCCTTCCCAGCTCCCCGAGCCAAACCCGTGGCTGCCCAAGCACACAGCAAATACCTGCAACCATTTCGGAGCAGGTGGAAACACCCTGGGGACAGCTGGCACAGAAATTCCAAACAGGAACAAGTGTTCCTCTAAAGCATGAAATGAAGGATGAAAATACAGCTGAACAACATGGAAAATGAAAGCAGGATGGAAAGAGGGAAGTTTGGGATCACTAAACACAGTTTTAGACTAAACCAACTGAGCTACAGTGGCAGCCACATCCATAATTCAGGTCTCCCCCATGTGGAGGAGCTGGAGATGTTCTCCAGCCTTACTCTCCACAGCCCTGCACAACTTGTTAGCTGCTCCTCTGAGCCAGTCCATCTAAAATCTCCGTGTTTGGATCATTCTGGATTGTACTCAAGTTTCCTTCAATGACAGGAGCTTTGGGACAGGGGTCATCATCCCTGGAAGTGTTCAAAGAATGAGGAGATGTGGCACTTGGTGATGTGGGCGTGGGGGAGTTCAACCAAAGGCTGGACTTGATGACCTTGGGGGTCTCTTCTGACCTTAATTATTGTGAGATTCTCTGATAATGAAACACTGCTTTCCAGAGAAACTAGGGAGTTTGGGGAGAGGGAGATAAACTGGACTGAACGTGGGTTTGAGCAATTTCAGTCTTCAAAAGGCATCAGGCAAAGCCCAGAGGTAGCAGGTGAGTTCCAGGGCCTGCATTCCCAGCTCCAGGCTGGGAATCCCTGGGAAGAGCTGCACTGTTCATGGATGGTCTCAGTCCAAGCAGCCCCAAGGTGCTGAAATCATGGCTGCAAACACTCCTGATTCCACGTTCTGGACATTCCCTCTGCAAGGAATGCTGGTTTATGGCTGTCATTGGTCTTCCCTCCTTTTCTAAAACTTCTCCACAAGATTCCTCTCTATGCTTTTCCCTCTCCTTCCCCAAAGTCCATGCTGGAGCATCCCACACTTCCAGCTCCTGAGATCTCAGCTTGCTTCTCTCATCCTGGTGCCCCACTACTGGTGGGATGTTCCCCAGCTCCTCCCTCCCAGTGTCTGTTCTACCCCGAAAATTGCCTTTATTGTCCTCCTCACCTGCTCCAGGCCCTTCCCAGGTCCCTGTGCTTGGCTTTTGACAGCTGAAGGAGCCTCCCTAATTCTATTTGGCAGGACAATGAGTCCCCATCAGCCTCCCAGGAATTCCTAATTCATTTCTACTTTTGACCTACACAGCAGCCCGAGGCAGTACAATTTATTAATCAGTTATATGAGAACATCTGACTTTCTGATTTAGACCTGATGCCTCATCATTTCATGGGGTATCCTGAATTTTTCCTATTCTTATTTTAACTTTTCCCATTCCCTCTTATTTTTTCCTTGATAGGAGATCTCAAGGTTTCTGTCCCATTCCTGACTATTTCCCGTCCTGTTCCCAAAACCATTCTGTGCTCACCTACTTTCTGTGGGTGGAATTCAGATTAAAAAGCTTTGATTTCCTCTTGGAGTTGCTCTACCTCATAGACTGACACCTCCAGGTAGAAACCTAAATTTAGGAGTCTCAATCTCTGAGCTAAAGAACTCCCACCCATTCTTTTTAGCTCTGTTTTATTCTTTATGGAGACAGGATGAAGAGAACTGCAGATATTAATCAATAGGTGGGTTTGCCAAACATTTATACAGTGACATGATCATATAATCGTGTTTTCCTTTTTTTCCCCTTTGCTAAAATTTTCTTTCTCATTCAGCTGGAATATTTTAGTGCTGGGGCCACTGCTCCAATGTTTTCATGGAGTTTTCCTACAGCAGCTCTATTTCTGAGGGATAATAATGCTCTTAAATTAAGTATAAAATAGAATTGAATAGACAAACTATTCTGCATTTCTTAGCTCTGACTTCCACCTGCTGCTCCTGACAGCCACAGGAACCATCTGCTTCTCTTCCCAGGGTCACACTGGACTATCCCAGCTGATTTTGTGTCACCCCCAAACCTTCCCAGAGCCACCTTCACCCTCCTGCCAAATCACTGATGAGTTCCTGCCCATGGCCAAGCTGCAGAGCTCCTTTCTCTGGGAAAACCAAGCCTTCCTCCCACTTTTTGTCCCATTTTATCTCAATCTTATTTCCTTACAGAGGACATCTGATTACCTCAGCTTAACCACTTGAAGAGTCTTTAGAGAAAGACTTATTGGCATTTGTTTGGGAGTCCATGTGCACTTCATCAGCTGCACCAGCCTTACCTACGAGCTGGGTGACATCTCCAAAGAGCTCCAAGAGATTGATGAGACACGGCCTCCTTCTGCAAGAACTGTAATGACTTCTTCTAAATAAATCACATTTATGAAATTGCCTCCTGGTTCTCTTCTTTATTATTGTAGTTTTTACCCACTTATTCAGGCTGAAGGGAGATTTACTGATCCCTGCTTTCCCCCATTTGTCCTGGAGACCTTTTCCTCAAGGCTGAAGACACATTTGCCACTGTCCATCCCTCTTGCAGTGTGGTCAACTCGAGTGACACTTCTCATGCTACATTTAGCTTTCTCTTAATCTACTGTTTGAGGTCTTTCAGAGCTCCTGATCGAGTATCATCTTATCTCGTTGCTTTCTGACTGCTCCTGTTATTGATTTGTTCCAAAATGTCCTCTGCTGGAACTTCATTTAGGGACAATTCCTCATGCCCTCCACTGCTTCACCACTAATGCACCCCTTCCCAGCCTTCCTCTGTAATTTGTTCCCTATTATTACGGTTTCCTACCCTTCTGCCAAGTTTCTGAGGCATTTATTATGTCAATAATTTCCTTTAAAATCAGTCTAGTTCACCTCTTTGGGGCTCCAGAGTTACAGCGTTTGTATAGATATATTTTTACATTTTTTATTGATCTCATTGCCCATTTTTCATGGGACCTGCTTAGCTGGGACTTTAATTGCTGGGCCCATTCTTTGCTATTTCCTTCCTTGATGTTATTGATTTCAGCTCCTTCCATTTTTCTAAATCGCATGAATTTTCTTCTTTCTCTTGAAGAGGAGCTGTGATCTGGAGCCATGTGCAGTTGTTTATTTGGTGAGTTTCCTCAACTGCCAGCTATAAAAATCCCTCCTTGCTCCAGAATGTTAAAACCTAGTTTGCAATGTTGATTTATATAGCTTATCTCCCCTGTAAAAACTACCTCACCAACGACTCAGAATCTGCCTGTCTGCTGCTGTGACAATTTATAACTCAGTGATTTCACTTCCAAGTCTCTTTCCTACTCACTGCTGACGTTGGTACCCACATCACTCACACCACCAGCTCCCTCTAGCACCAAGTGTGGACACAAAAGTCCAGCAGAGCTCAAAGCACTGCAGAAAATGAAGCTTTTTCCCCCCCCCCCATGTTTCAGTAATACATTTCATTAACACCTCCTGGTTTGAGACTTCGATGATTGCTCACTCTTGTTAAATTTTTTATTTTCTCTAATTCCCATGTCTGTTCCTGGCACGCTTCAGGCAGGCAGTTGGATCTTTTTTTATATATTTTGGTATCTGTTTCCTCTTTCATAAATGTGGTACAAAGCACTTGTTTCTATTTATCTGTTGATTTTTTGATCACTTTCTTCTCCAGGTTAGAAAATCTGATCCTGACCTTCAAAGTGCATCCTGCTTTTACCACAGCCCTTGAGCGAGCTCTTTGTAAAATCACATCGATGATTAATTAAACAACTGAACAGAACACCAGGACACACCAGCAGGATCCCAGCCCAAACTCCAGCCCAACAGGGCACCCACATTACAATAAAAACCTCTGCATGAGGAACTGCCAGCTCTGAGCTGCCAGGACAAGGAATTTGGCTGGATCCAGGGCTGACAGAGGGGCTGCTGTGGGCAAGTGCAGCCCAGCCTTGCTGGGTGCTCACCCAGTGCCTCTGCTCATGGACCTGCCCTCCCAAAAGCAATAAATCTGTGCCCCAGGCCCGTTCCTGTGCCTGCACGAGGCACTGACATCCATCAGAGCAGGGCTGCAGCAGATGGGCTCTGCCTCACACAGAAACAAGGTAAGTGGCTGGCCCAGCCAGAAATGCTGGGCACACTGATCCAGACCATATTTCTTTAGTCTGCTTCTCAGAGAATCATGTGGAACAGTTTCAAAAGCTTTCCTAAAGCAAAATATGTCCCATCTGCTGCCTCCTCTTCATCTCCTAGACATTATTTTCTCAAGGAAAGAAATTACAGTGAGCTCGCATGATTAATTCTTGCTAAATCTATATCTTTGCCTTTCTATCTCTTATTTCCTTTCAATTGATCATGCAATATTTTTTTGTCAGACCTTTTTCTGGGAAGAGTGGTCCCTCATTCCATGGTTTGTCGTTTTCAAAGGAGTAAACTGTGTTTGCCTTTGGACAGAGCTCAGTGATCTCACCTGCCTTGTAGGAGCTTCCAGGGCAGCCACTAATGCTTCAATAATTGCTTCAGCTCCTGCCTGCCCTGCCCACATGGCTCTGCCAGCACAGCCCCAGAGCAGTGTGAGGCCAGAGCTGCTAATCTGGAAAGACAAAGAGAGAACAAATCTAAAGCACAAACCCGGAGTAAAAGGACGAGAGGGACGAGGCCTCGCCCGCCCTCTGCTCTCCTCTCACAATAAATAGTTTAGCCCAGTGCACAATCATGCAATGGTTGGGTTGAGAGGACCTTAAAGTTCATCTTGTTCCACTCCCTGCCACGGTTCCAACCCTTCCAGGCTGCTCCAAGCCCTGTCCAACCTTGGGCACTCCCAGGGACGGGGCAGCCATGGAACACGGTGTTAAATTAGCAGGAAGCTGCCTTCCAGCTGAGGAGAAGGAGGCTGCCAGCTCCAGGAAGGCTCTGGCTGAAAATCCATTTTAAATTGAGAATTTCTGGTCGACTGTGCTGCCGGGGATTCAAACACCAGGAGCAGGGAGCAGCTGCACAAGTGCTGACAGATCTGCTGACTTCCAGGGAGAGCACAAAGGGGCCTCTCCTGAGACACCTGGGTGGGAAATGCTGGGGAGGAGCACCAGGTCCTGCTGCATGGCACAGATCCTGAAGGGAAACGCAAGTGAAGGATCCTGGGAGGCAAAGTCAGGCTGCTGGCTGAAGATTTAGCCCCAGGGTGCTGTTGGCAGTTTCTCTGAAATGCTCCCAGTTCCACACGCAGCTCCAATTAGGCACAGGGGGAGGAGACGCTCTGCGGAGGTGATGGGCTCCATCAGAACTCCACAGAAATCAGACTTTGGGAAATCAGGCTCAGGAAAACGTATAGGATGTGTTTAATTAAGTGGGAGCTGGGGGAAATCTGTCATGAGCTAAGGGTAAACAGATTGCTGAGGGTTGGTACGACACAAGTACTCAGTGTATAGAGCCAGTGCAGAGAAAGAGCTTAGTACAGATAATGGGTGAAATTTTATATCTCAAAATGGACTAAGAAACTAAACAAAGCTGCCCCCTTAATTAAGAACTATAAATACATGTAAATAAAAATGGGGCAGTGTTAAATTAAAGGGGAAAAAAAAAAAAAGCTAGATGAAATAAAACTCAGGTAATAAAATCAGCAGCAAACAGCAAATCCCAGTGACAAACCCAACAGAGTGCTAAAATATATGGCCATAAACTACAGAAAAGTGAGTATAAGTCATAAAAGTGAAAGATTCTTTTTTTATATCAAAGAGAATGTTTTAAGGAATCTAGTCAGACTGAAATTCTTACTGGAAAAGACCATACACTGAAAGTGTCTGGCAGTGAGAATGTATATATATGTGCAGAGCTACCCCATCAGTCATCAGAGAAAGGAGACTGAGTGCTTAAAGCTGAGAGGTGAAATACCAAACATGGGCCCCTCTATTATTCATAAAATAAATGGATATAATGGCACAAAGGGGAAAAAAGGTTAGAGAAGCAATTTCCAGGAGCAGAGGCTGCTGTGCAGAGCTCGAGCAGGCGCTGAGGGGCTGCTCCTGCTTCATCTCCTGTGAGCTACAACAGGAGCGAGTTCAAGAAGAGGCAGGGGATGAACCAGCAGAGAATTTGGGCTGCTCTTGGAGCACAAAACTCCTCTTGGAGTGCAGACCTCAGAGGTCTCAGGAGGCACAGAGCTCCCCACAATTCAAGGTGAGGTGAGATGAAATAGGAGGAGAGGTCAGAAATAAGGAATTCACTCCCCCCAGCAGCACTGAAACCAAACCCCACAGAATCAGAGAATTCACTGGGCTGGAAAAAACCTTTGAGACCATCGAGTCCAGCAATGAAAGCCCCAGTACATCCAATTCTGGTGTTCCCATTGAACACTGTGAGAAGATTGGATTGGGGGCAGAAAAGAGCCATAAAAAGGATATGAGGAGAGGAGAATGTGTAGCTGGGAAGCTTAAACAGCTCAATTGTGGGGCAATTCCATAAGAACTTTCACAAGGGGGAAATATCAACCAAGGCTTTTTAATCTCGCCAAGACAGAAGAAAGACTGAGGACTGAAAAATGAAAGTGATTCAAAGCAGAAATGAAACCCACATTTTTTAACAGCAGTGATGATTAAATTTGGGAACAAACTACCACCTGAAGTGATGGATTTTTCAACTCTTGACATCTGGAACATATGTTCCTGTGAAAAGTTCAAGTTTTGATAAATAAGGATTTTTTTCTTCCCTGAAAAATAATTTTGTCAGAAAATTCTTCGCCACTATTCGGGTTTCTTGTCTACTTAAAAAAGATAAAAGATGAGACAGAGAAACAGCTTTGTACATTGAAAGTTGGTCAAAATGATAATAAAAGCAGAATAATGGAATTCCTAGATAAGGAGTATGATATGGCAGGAGTTAATTATCACAGCGACTGTAATGAAAATTTTGCATCACTAATATTCCAGAACTATTTGAACATTTCTTTATAATCATGATCAAAAGGGAACTGCTTGACATAATCTACTTGAGCACTCGAGAGCCTTCAGATAGTGTTTTTCAGGCAGGGCTAATCCCGAGGAATCCTGAAATTGTGGATGCTCCCAAGTGCAAAGCACAGACAGGGCACCAGGCAGAGCCCTGATGTCACAAACTGGAATTTCCTCCCAGCCCGGGCTCCTCTGCGAAGGTGTTAAGTGGCATCGTTCCAGGGATCATTTTTAATTGCAATCAAGGCAGCAAGAACTCTTGCACAAGTACTTTTAATACACTACAGGAATGAAAAATGACACATGAGGCGCTGACAAGTTGTGGAGCATCATTAACCACACCACAGCCATTAACAAATGTGCCAAGGCAGGCTGGTACAGCTGCGTGGAATTCAGGAGTTGGGCTCCACATCCTCGGATTTTTTTTAGTCAAATACTTCAGAAGAGTGAAGCTCATCCTGAATCAATAGGATGTGAAGCATCACTCAAAAAAAAAAAAATAAAAAAAAAAAGAGCCTGCATCCTCTGGGGATTTTTTATTGGCCCGAGAATTGTGGCACTCCTCAGTAAATGTCAGGCTTATCAGCGTTGTGAGTAAGCATCAGTTAGCTCTCAAACGAGCTGACTCTGTTCATTTTTCTCAGAACTGTGTGTAATATTCTCCTGGCAAGGAACAGCTCTTTTAGTAGACTGCAGCACAAATTTGTAAAAGGAGCTTGTCTCAGCTCTGATCCAAAAACCAAAAGAGATCCAGATTAGATGCCTGTGGAAAGAGCTGCTTTTTGACTACAAAGCCCAGATCATTTGGAGTTAAAGTGATGCAAGAAGTACAAATTTCTCCTTTTCAGATCACAACAGATGCACCAATTGTAAGAAAACTTTCTTCCCTAGACTTGTTTACCTACTTCAAATTACATCAGTAGCTTCAAGTGTATTTTTGACCCGTGAGTGGTTAATGACATCAATCTCTCCAATACATATTCATCCCTTTCTAAAGACCTTCTCGTTATTTCTCCCACGTAGCTTTCCTCTTTCTAGTGTTCGCCGAGCCCCAGCAGCCTCGTGGTGAGATCTTCATTAGCATTCAAATAAAAATTCATTGTTTGCCTGTGTAGTGGGGAGAGGAGCCATCACAAGTGTTTACATTCCGAGCCGCGTTCCATTCGCTCCTGACAGAACACAACAAAGCACAGCAAAGGCTGCGCTGGGTCAGGGAGGGTTCCCCTGCTCCAGCAGCAGCTTTCCAATCCAGATGCTCAGGGAAGGGGTTTAAGAGCACACCGGGAATGCAGCAGCGCTTTCCTGGAATGTTATTGCGTTTCCCAACAATGTGTGTCTTGGGACTTTGCGAGTCACAATCCTTGGTTTTACTGTTGAACAGGTTCTGCTTTAACTTCCCTCCATTAACTTCTCCCGCTACCCCCGGAGCACAAGTAAACTCCGAGCATCCATAATATCCCGTGGCAGGGGATTTTACAGCTCCATCACAAGGTTTGTCAAGAACCATCAACCACATTATGCTGATTTTCAGTTGTTGCTTTGCAAGAGACACTAAAGGGGCTCCTCAGTTTGGAGAGAGCGAGGAGGATGTAAGTGAGACTTGTAAAATTATGGTGAGGCCACGACTCCTGTCCTGTGTCCAGGTCTGGGCGCCAACCTGTGAGAGAGCCCTGGAGGGGCTGGAGCGTGCCCAGGGCAGGGAACAGAGCTGGGAAGGGGCTGGAGCCCCAGGAGAGGCTGAGGGAGCTGGGAAGGGGCTCAGCCTGGAGCAAAGGAGGCTCAGGGGGGCCCTTGTGGCTCTGCACAGCTCCTGCCAGGAGGGGACAGCCGGGGGGGTCGGGCTGTGCTCCCAGGGAACAGGGACAGGAGGAGAGGGAACGGCCTCAGGCTGGGCCAGGGGAGGCTCAGGGTGGGCATCAGCAGGAATTTCCCCATGGAAAGGGTGCTCAGGGATTGGGAGGAGCTGCCCAGGGGGGTTTGGAGTGCCCATCCCTGCAGGTGTCCAGGACAGGACTGGAGGTGGCACTCAGAGCTCTGGGCTGGGGACAAGGTGGGGATGGGGCACAGCTGGGACTTGGAGGGTTTGGAGGCAGGTCTCTTCCAACCTCAACAGTTCTGGGATTCTGGGATTCTCTGGTCATATCTAGGACAGATGGACAGTGCAGGCAGAGGAACCATGGTCTCACCCATGAGATAATTTCTTCTGTAGTTCTGAGTAGGTCCTTTAGTGCCCTTTCAGGACTCTTTCATGAGCTCCAAACTTGTGAATTGTGGCTACTCACTAGAAAAAGTTTCCCAAATACGTTGGGGTTTATCCATTTATTCTGTTTTTTCCTTATCATTTCTCCTCCCTTGCTCAGCACAGCCTCCACTGTGCTCATCTGCAGTTCTGCATTCACTCCTGGGGACCTTCTCCAGGATTGTTGTGACATCTCCCAACTTCCATCCCTCCTGCAGGGAAACTGATTTAAGTGACAGGTTACACACTATTGTAGCTCTATAATTGCATATTTGTTTTCCTCCAGAGCTCTTGAGTGATTACCAGATGGTCTTGGTAATTTCTGACTCTTCATCTTATCAATTAGTCCTAAAATGAATTTTATTGTCATTTAATTTGAGACGGTTCCTTACACTTGTCCCCATAAGTTTGGTTCTCATGGGAGAACAACCTCCCTCAACTACAGACAGCACCAACACAAAGCTCACTTTACTTTCCTCTCCTACAGGAAATCCTATTAGAGACTGCTCATCTGTTTACCAAACCTCTGGAAAAATAGGATTCTGGCAATTTTGAATATATTTCTACACTATTTTTATGATTCCTTTAGTGAGCTTGCACCTTAAAATTTTCCCTTGCCTGCCCTACAGGTTTAGCTTCACAGTTAATGGGGTTTTTTATTTTTTTTCCCATAGTTTCTTTATTTGCTCAGAAACCTCCGATTTTGAATACTCTCTTTCCACTCTGCTGTTAGAATATTGCCTTTTTGGTCCCTGGTAGAATTATTTCACTTAGTGATATATTGCTCTGAGGTTCAGATAGGGTGGGTTTATCTCCTTTCTCATCTCCTGCATCCTTAGAGCAGCTGCTTTTAATTTCCTTTTAGGAAGCTCCTGCACTTTTGAATAGGTCTCATTTTTAAGTTAGGTGGTACTGTGAGGGAGTTGGGGGGGAAATCAAATATTCCTCAGATAACGTCACAAATCCCTCTGGAAAAAGAGAGGGGCGTTCACCAAGGCTTCCAAAGGAGGGAGGCTGGGGAGGAAAGGATGTGCAGCAGCTCCAGCTGGAAAGGGAAGGATGGGGAGGACTCTGCCCTGGCACTGCAGGGAGCAGGGACCTGGATGCTGGGAGAGGTGGGCAAAGGAACTCCCAGCACCAAGCATCCAAAAGGGCCTGGTGAAAGACAGGGAGGGAATTCAGAGAAGCAATTCCCAAAGGAAAGTTCCTGTTCAAAAGCAGGGATGCACCTGTGTCAGCAGGATGATGTGAGCTCAACATTCAGCTGGAAGGATCTCCTGTAGTTCCAGGCTCCCTACACTCACAGAGAGGGTGTCTGGGGCAGAGCTGTCACCTGTGACCTTTCCTCAGCATTCCAGGTCTGGCTTTAACAGCAGGATCTGGGGGGGCTCTGGGAAGCTTGGGGTGAGAGCCTGTGTGCACCCCCCCCACCCCAGCTCCCAGCACACAGGAATTATGGTTCACAGGAACTCAGAGGTGCTGCAAAAGCCCCCTGGGTGCTTTTCTGGGTGATTGGCATCCAGCTCCCCTGGAAAAAACCAATCTCACAGCAGCAAAAGAGGGGATGCGGTGTGGGCCATGCCCTGCTCTTCTGGATCCTTGTCCCTGCCTGGATGTGACAGCAGCTGGCACACTCAGAGTACTTGGGATCCTGGCACTTCTGGAGTGTTTGATACTGTGTGGAGAGGAAGTGTGTGTACTTTTAAATGAAGGTACAATAAAAGATGTGTCCAGGCAGTTTTGCCCAGAGCTGCAGGTGCCCAGCCCCTGGGGACAGGCTCCCCCCATCCTGCAGACGAGGTTCCAAGCTGCAGTGGCCATGGAATAGCAAGCAGGCAGCAGGCAGATCCCACAAACAAACCTGCCAGATGTTCAGCCCCACAAGGGAGCCACTCTCCTGTCCTGCTGCAGGGACTGTGCTGTGCCTCCTGGTGGGCTGGCTCCTTGCAAAGAACGCTGGAAAACAGGGCTGGCTTGACAGCTCCTCAAAATTGGTGCTACCACAGGTTTGTGGAGTGAGCAAACATCAACAAGGAATAAATCAGAGCTGGGAGAAAGGCTGCTTTCCACTCTCCCTCCAGCGTGGCTTGTTTACACTCTGCACTGCAATCTGAGAAATGCCATCTCTAATGAATACTAAATAGTGGGAGGCTTCTCCTCAGCAGCCTGGTGCTGAGGCTGATTGCTGTGCAGGAGAATGTGCTGCTGAGAGTGGGGGCTTGGCTGTGGCTCTGTTTCATGCAGTCATAGAAACTGTCAAGCTCAGGTGCCTCTGTGATCTGCAGGCAGCCTCTCTCCCTGCACCCTTTCCTGGCTACCCATTTATTTTTAAAACGTTCCATTGTTGCTGTCGCTCAGGTCTTGCAGCCAATTTTCATGTCATTATTATTTCTGTCGCTTTAAAATTTATCTACTTATGCAATTTTAATCCTTTTTTTTCCCCCCCTAAACCAATTCACAGTAATATGTTAACAGCTGCCTTGTAGTGGAAGTCACTGGGAGTTAATACTCCCGAGCCCTCTCTGGTAAGAACTGACTCACCTCAGTGTTATAAATCTATTCTACACTGCCTTGTACTCCTCTCCTCAGAACATTCACATGGATCTGCTTCGTCACCAGGAACATTCCCGACCCTGCCTGTGCAGGGGACATTAAAAAAAAAGAATACCAGCAAGCAAGAACACTTCTCCACACACAAATGGCATCTAAAATACTTCTGCAGCTCCTTAAGCTGTGAGGATGAGGAAGCAGAAGGGGATCTTTGTTGCAGAAGATGGGGGATACAAAAGGAAGCATCATAACAGAGCCCCTGCTCACATTTCAGTATTCCTGCATGGAATGTATCTGCCTCTGTTTGGTGACATTTTTGGTTTTTCTACTCCACCAGCAGTTCCATCGTGCCTGTGAGGGTGAGAGGCACTGGCACAGGGTGCCCAGAGCAGCTGTGGCTGCCCCTGAATCTCTGGAAGTGTCCCAGGCCAGGCTGGACAGGGCTTGGAACAGCCTGGGACAGTGGAAGGTGTCCCTGCCATGGCAGGGGTGGCACTGGGTGAGGTCCCTTCCACCCCAAACCAGTCTGGCATTCTGGGGTTATTCCAAACACTTCAAGGCATTCCCATGGTGATAATTCCACATAACAAAAATTCAGAGCAGAAAAGGCACTGACCCAAAGGCTTGTTAATGCACACATAGCCAAGAGATTGTTGGGTGATATTTTTTTGAAAAATACCGAATTCAGGCAAAATCAGTGTTTCTGGTTAACAGCAAATTGTTCATCCCAACACAATGGTTACTCTTTCTTCCTCCACTCATCTGCTGGAGTGTTCACATAAATATGCATGCCCTTCCCACCCACACAGTATCAAACACTCCACAAGTGCTCCAGAGCCCAGGATAATCCGTTGTTTTGGAGGGATCAAACCTGCAGCCACGTGTGTGCAGTGAGCAGGAGATTCTAAAGCCCAGCACAGGGGCACTTCTCACTGAGCTGTGCAAAGGTCACCCTGTGCTGTGATTAAGCTCCTGTCAACACTGAGCCTGTAGGAGAGTTCAGAAAACACTCTGCAAACAAGAGCCAGGCTCTCTGGGTTAAAAGGTTATGAAATTTAGTCTAATCTCTAGTTCTATTTTCTTAGATGTTCACTACCGATCTATTATAGCAAAAAAGTCAGTGCACCCCAAAATTTGGTTTCACAACTTCTTCTTTCACAACTTCTTCTTTTACATGGGCCTGGCCATATTTATTGTAGAATCCCAGACTGGTTTGGGTTGAAGGAACCTTAAAAATCACCTCATTCCACCCCCTGACATGGGCAGGGACACCTTCCACTATCCCAGGTGGCTCCAAGCCCCGTCCAACCTGGCCTTGGGCACTTCCAGGGATCCAGGGGCAGCCCCAGCTTCTCTGGGAAATCTATTCCAGGGTCTCATCACCCTCACAGGGAAGAATTTTTTCTCAATTTCTAATCTACCAGACAATTTCTACAAGGCTGCTCAGACTTGCAGTTCAAACTGTTCAGAATTCTCTCAAGACTCCCTTGAAATCTCTTTTTTAAGTCATGCTGATTTGCATCATCATTTCTCAGACTGAAATGAAATAATTTCTTTTTGTCAAAACATTCCTTCCACCACTCTCTTGAAAACCACTTGTGACTCTGTGAATTATCACAGGAATTTCACATTTGGCACAGCATTTCTCCCAGTGAGAGGTTTGGATCTGTTGCCTTCCCAACTGTCCACGAAGTTCTCACACTTTCAAACACTGGGAGTTGTCCACAAATCAAACAGGACAAGTAAGATATCAGAAGATTTAACACCCAGGAAAAGTAAAACAGCAGAATAATCAGAATGTTTTCTAAGTGTACAGAAACTAACAGGGAGATGAGTCCTTGTCTACATGAATCCCTCAGGAACAAAACAAGCTGATGCAATCCAGTTCTGCTCTCCAGTGGATGAGACTTTGTGGAGAAGGAAGAAGCAGCAGATCCCACACACCTGAGGCTCCTGACGTGGTCCCACGTGACATCCATAAATGATGAATGCCTTGGCTGAAGTCCTGACACAAATCTGGTTGGAATCTGCAGTCTGAGAGCAGTTTCCAATGGCTCACTGTGAAATGCAAAGGACAAATTGAATGGTTACTCAGCTGCTCAGAAGATCCATTCAATATTTTATTGATGACCTGGATGAGGGAATGGACTGTGTGTTTATTAAATCTGCCAAGATTAAATCTGTGAAGAGCGGCTGCAAATACATGGGGGAGAGCAGTATTAAAAACTTTTGACAACTTGGACAAATCTATAAATACAGAAGGCATCTAGCTGGTAAAAAGCAGAGTGGTTTCACTTGGGCAGGAGTAAAGTGCACAAATACTGGACAGACACCAGCTGGCAGAGAGCAGTCTGGAAAAACAAACAATCTGAAGGTTCTGCTGGATCACAGGCTGTCCAGGGTTATTATCCTGAGCAAAGAGAGAGGTTATTATCCTGAGCAGGTCTGTTAGCAGAATTACCTGCCAGACATCTCACAGGTCCTCTGCTGTCCTCTGGAACACCTGAGTGCAGAGGCACAGCCAGGATTGGGTGCTGCTCCCTGGGAAAGGCTGACAGGCAAAGCAGCAGGACAAGGAAAATACAACCTGAATCCAGAGACTGAGAACAGGAGGTGCTCAACAGAGAGCAGAGCATGGAGAGGGGCAGGAACAGCCCTGACAGAGCAGAGTTGGTGCAGGAACAGCCTGGTGCCAGATCAAAGTGTGCTAAAAATGCAGCTGAAACAACTGCTCTGCACAAGCAGCTCTGATTCTGCTGTGGAAGGAGGAGATGAACTGAGTGATCAGCTGAGAGTTCATCCAGCTTCACTTTTCAAGGGTTCTGTGCCCAGCTGAGGCTGTTCAGAGTTTGTCTGTCCCCAGTTTGCCCAGATGTACCCCAGCAGCTTCACACAGCATTTCTATCATTTCTGCATCAACATCATCATTAAGGATAGTGGTTTATGCTCATCTTACCATCTTAGGACTCCCTGTCTCACAAACACCTTATCAAAATGCTATTTGCCAGAGCAGCATGACTCACAGCTCATCCATCAAAAGCCATTTTACTAATTAGTCCTCAAATACTAATTCAATAAAATCTTTGGACCTTGATTTTCCTTCCCAAGCAGCGCAATGGGCAAAAGGGCTCATCATCCTTGGCACTGCTTCTCCCAGACTCACAGGATGCAGATCAGAGCTGCTGGTGCCAGCCTCCCATCCCACTGACAGCATTTTAGAAACAACTACAATTTTAGCAAACATTGTAGACACTTGGGTGTCTCAGCTGCAGATTCTCACAGAGACACCAGGTCACTGCTGCTGCCTCCAGCACCCAGACCAATCCTTGGCACAAAGGCAGGACCAGCTCTCCTTGTGTCCATTCTGACATCAGAAGAAATCTTCAAACACTTTAGTCTTCCCCAGATTACCCATTTCAGTGATTCCACATCCTACATCAACCACATATCCCTGTTTTTAGTGCAGTTCAGCCTGTTTTCTCCAGCCATTTTCCTATGGAAAGCAGTTTAAGCTGCAGTGGCCAGGATGACTAACATGACACCTCCTGAGCCAGATGAATTCTCAGGGTGTCAAGGAAAGCAGTCCTGCTTTATCAAACAATTATAATCAATTATCAATATTGATCAGAAGCAGCTACAGCTGAGCTTCCTGCAGGATCCATTGAATTAAATGGCTGTGCTGGAAGAAGAGCAAAGATCCCTGTGAAATTGTGCAGGTTCTGAGATTTATGAAAGCACAGCTCGATTTCATTGGCATTCCATCAGTTAAATCAACATTATATAAACCCTTATATATAGGGGTTCTTATATAAAAGAAATCATGCAAGTCACAGACCTCGTTAGCTCTGTGTACCCTTCTACCACTGCTAAATTGAGTTGATATGTCAGAGAGTAGAAACCCAAAAGATTCCTGATTTATCATCTTAATTCTTTACATCTCCTCTCAAGAATTCACAGTGCTGTCATTCTCTCCTCCATTCCCATTACCTTCTTTGTAACATATTGGCCTTCTTACTTTTACTGAATAATTCCTGGTCTATTATATCTATAATTATACTAATAATTAAGCATGCCTTTTCATCAGCTAGCAGCTAATTACTTCTGTTCCTACCCAGCTTGCTCAGAAAACAGTCAATTCATCTGTATCCCCATCACTCTCACCGTTGCTAAGCACTCAGTGCCACTCAGCAGTGCCACTGTCACGGTGTGGGGTGGCTCAAGGTGCTCTGCAGTCCCCGGGTGCTGCTGCCTTTCACCCTCACAGGGGTTCCTCCCCTCAGAGAAGGCTTTCCTCACCTGCCTGGCATAGCTGCTGAGCCCAAACAGCTCTGGAGCTGTCCACAAGCAGCTCCTGCTTTCTGCAAGGAGCAGTCATTGCAGAGACAAAAAGAACTGGATTCCAAATCGTCCTCTACCAGCTTGTGGGTCAGAGCACACACAAGGCTGTGTTAAATGGGAACTGAAGTCATGAGGTCTAAACTCTTGATTATTTGAACTTCTGTGAAGATTTTGGCCTACTCAGAGGAATGGAGCACTTTTCCCATGAGGAAAGGCTGAGGGAATTGGGATTGTTCACCTGGAGAGGAGAAGGGTGACCTCTCTGTGGCCTTCCAGTGCCTGAAAGAGCCACAGGAAACACAAAGAGAGCCAATTGCCAAGGGATGGAGGAACAGGACAAGAGGAAATGGCTTCCCACTGCCAGAGGGCAGGGATGGATGGGATGTTGGGAAGGAATTGTTCCCTGGGAGGGTGGGGAGGTCCTAGCACAGAATGCCCAGAGCAGCTGTGGCTGCCCCTGGATCCCTGGCAGTGCCCAAGGCCAGGTTGGACACTGGGGCTTGGAGCAGCCTGGGACAGTGGCAGATGTCCCTGCCCATGGCAGGGATGGGCTTTAAGCTCCCTTCAACCCAAAGCAGTTTGGGATTCCATGGTTCTGTGATTCTCTGGTGTGAAAAATCTCTTGCTCTCACCCTGGATCATTCCTGATCTGCTGATGTGACAGCTGGACATTGTCATTGTGTCTCTTCTCCTTACTCTGCCTCCCACCAACACCCTGCCCCAAATCACTCATGACAATTAGTATCAAACTTCAGTGATGTGGTGATAAATCAGCTCAGATTGGTTTTATTTCCCCAATTTTCTGTCATTTGGTCCGTTGTAGGCTGCAGACAGAAGTGGATATTCCAGGGCAGGAATTTTCACCATCACCAGCTTTGGCAAGCTGCTTCCTTGCCTGCTCCTCAGGTAATGAAAACAGGGAAATTACCATTAGTGAAATGTTAATGGCTGGTATTTCCAGCCTTCCCAGAGACTGGGTTAGGCTAAACCCTTAATCCTTTTATCTGACTCATGACTGCATCCTCTGAAATGAAGCAATGTTGGCAAATGAAGTGGTTGTGCCTGATTCCAGCAAAAGGAAAATTGGAAAATGAGGGAATTTGTTACAGAAAACACTCAGAGTGGCAGCCAGAAAGGTAAAATGTTTTCAGATGGCAGGTAAACTATTTTAGGATTTTATATTGGAGGCTCAAAGCAAATGCATATAACCTGTCAAAAAAAAAAGACTTGAGAGGAAAACAAAAAGCTTGCATCATAAAACAGCAGGATCAGGGAGGCTCTTGGAAGTTAAAAGGTATCCTGCAAAAAGCTGAAGTTGTGTCTGAGAAAGGAAATCTAAAAAGAACATAAATTCTGGCAGCCTAAATGTAAAAGCACAATAACATAGACGGAAGAAAGAGTTTAGAAGCAGTTTGCTAAAGAAATAGAAAAGAATGTTATAAATCCTTCTTGAACACATGAGGAGCAAGGAGCTTGCAAGAGCCACACTGATGTGGAAGAAGCACTCGGAAAACACGATGCAATCACAAATAAATCCCCAAAAATTCTTGGGATTTTTTTCAAACCTCTATTCACCTGGAGAATCCTGGAAACTCTAGAACCAGGATCTTGTTTATAAGGCCTTCACAGAAGGCTCGTCTTAATTTAAGGGTGTTAAGTGGAGATTACAAAGCAGATAAAAAGAATAACAACATTGCACTGGGCACCCGATGGAATTCACACAAGGTTTTTATAGAATGCTAAATATGAATCATCACTGAGCTAATACCCTGAGTACATAACCTTTTGCTGAAAATTGCTGTGATTATCAAAGGACTGGAAGGTAACTAATAAGAAATCAGGTTTTTAAAATAAATCCAGTGGCGAGTCAAGAAGCCTCAGACCACTAAGCCCAATGTCCATATGGGTCATGTTGGCTGAAGCTGCAGTAAAGAACAGAATTAGTGAATACATGAATAAAAGTAACATGTTAAGGAAAAGTAAACATGACTTTTGTAAAAGGAATCCAAGCCTTCTAAATCTGCTGGAATTCTTTGAAGGAGTCAAAAGCATGTAAATAGCAGAGCTCCAGCTGAGAATTTTTCCCTGCATTTCCAACTCACCCCAAGCTTCCAGAAACCTCATGCATAGAAGGTCTCATCAAAGGCTTTTAAATAAACTAAAACAGCCAGGGACTACAGGTAAGGACCTCACAGAGTTACAATTTAGCATTGGAAAAAGAAGATTATCCTAAAGGATGAGTTTTCACAGTGGAAGATGATCAGCAGTGGAGTCCCATGGGAATTAAGGTCCACGGTGTTCAATGTGCTTAGAAATGATTTGAAAAGTTGGGGGAAAAGTGAAGAAGTTTTCTCATAAAAACTAATTTAATTAGGATAATATTTACTGCAAAAAGTTCAAGATGCCACGACACGGAGCAAGCCTCATGACAAAGTGGAAGATAAATTTCAGCCCTGACAACTATAATCTGGTTATCCACAAAAAGCAACACTTTACACACAGAGTGATGGGCTCTGAGCTAGTTTGCACAATTTAGGAAATGCATCTCAACATTATAACAGCTGTTCTATGAATATATGACCCCATTGCTCAAGAGCAGGCAAAAAAAAAATCCCAAAGTTTCGAATTCCTAGGAGAGAAAAGTACAGCCCTGTTCCTGTTTACATCCACGGTGGCTCCACTTCTCCAACAGCCAGCACATGTCTGGTACCCTCACCTGAGAAAAAAAGAAACGGTAACAGCAAAAAGCAAAGCTACATGGCAGGATGACAAACACGGGGAGTAGGAAAGTGCTTTCATGTGAGACACAGAGTTAGCTTGAATGAGAGGCTGAGCAGGAAGGGATGGCTTGGCATTTGTCGTTGCCAATTGTGCCGAGCAGGCCAGGTGCCAGCAAGGGGAGACGGACACCGAACACGAGCCCTGTCGTGTGCCTCTTTGTTCAGCTGCTGAAGCCTTCATATCCTGTCAGGCAACAATTCCGAGGGCTCTGGGAGGACTGTGACAGCTCCGTTTCCTACATAATCCCAGCGTGCTTTCAGGGAGATGTAAGGGGAAAGGAGGAATGAAAGGCTTGCAGTGCTTTTTGTGCCCATTACCTCGAAATCGTTGCTCATTAGAGGTCTCCACTTCCTTTCCCAGCTGTCCTCCCCCACCACAATTTCAGAATTAAAATAAATGAAAGTAATAAGCCCACACACACACACTTAGGTTGTGTTTACTAACATCTGCCTATGGTGACCCAGCTGTTTCTTGCCAGCCCCTTCAGGGATGTGTTTTAAAACGACACCTCTCACCTTTTCACACTTCCCTCATTTCCCAGCTCCTCTGAGCACTGTGGGTTCAGGCTGTTAACTCAACTGTGCCTTTCAGTCACTTGTGCACTGACTTGTACCAGTTGGTCCCAAACCTAGTAACAGCCTCAAACTCCTGGTGAGCCATTAATAATACACCAGCAATCATTTTAATTGCAGCCGGGTGTCTGGAATTTTGGAGCTGCACGCAGAGTTCCTTCTCCCCACTATATTATTGTCCCATTGTGCATTTTGGAGTTTAGCTCTCATTAAAAGTAATAGAGGGAAATAGTCTGTGGCAAAGTGAATGTGTTTGTTTTCACAGTTCACCTCCTGCTCCTCTGCACTCAAACACGCTCTCACTCAGTGACAAGACCACAGCTGCTGCCATCGTTTACTTACCTGAAGAGTGCAATATTTAGCTGGAGGGACACTGGAGTTTTCTGTTTGTTAGTTATCAGGTCAACAACTCTCACCTTATCACTTCAGCTTCCATTCTGTTGATAAAACCTGTCAGCCTTCCTTGAGTGGTTCTAGGCCCTCAGAAGAAATCACATTAAATTGGCACAACCAAGGAAATCTGTAAGGGATGTGCTCCTGCCTAACCAAAGGGAAGGGGGGAGGGCTTGGATTTCTTTCCCTCTTCCTCCTTGCACGGTTCCAATGTCCGAGTGCTTGGAGCTGTGTTGAAATCCTCCCTGAGGATTCAGCAGTTCAAGTCAAATCAGGTCTTTGACTATGGCCCAGAGGAGATGTCTGCGGAGCCGAAACTGATATGTTTAAGTGCAAGAGACAATAATCATTTCTTCAAGTAGAAACTAAAAATACCCACAAGAAAGTGGAATTCATAATGGAGATTTTAAAGATCTGTGACACACCAGAGCCTGCACAGGGGTTTTAATGAGAGAGAGGTCAATTTAATTGGTCAGGGCCAGAAGTGCTTGGCTGGGTGAGGGGCTCTGAGGTCTCACACTCGCGGTGAACGCCTGGAGCGTCAGTGGACGAGCCGGTGTCACAGCACAGCCGTGTCACAGCCAGGGACAGCCTCCGTCACCAACATCACAGGGCCCAGCCACGAGGAGAGGGCACTAAAAAGAGGAGGCAGAAGCTGACAAAGGAACGTTCCTAAAGGTAATTGCAGGACTGACCATCTCCATGTGCCGTTTATTTCATTACAGCTCTGGGAAGGCAGCTAAAGCAGCCCGTTAAGTTTTAAAGTCTGTTAGGGCTGACTTAACAAGGACTTGCTGAGCACCTCAGTCTGAATTCACACCCCTCCCCTGTGCAAACTCTCCTGGAGTGTTTGTGGAAACCCAGAAATAACTTCCGTGGACCATTCAATTACAGACAATCACCACCCAGAGCTCCCTGTCCTCGTGGCACGGCTCATCAATCAGGTTTGCTGTCACCGTGTCTCTTCTCATAGCAGTCACCAGAAGGCTCTGAGCTCCTTCCGAATCCATGTGACATTTACTGTCAGGGGCTGTCAACACCAAGAGATTCTCCCAGGGCCTCCGAGTTCATCACAAAGCAACGAGATCTATGCCCAAAGCTGCTCCCAGTCCCAGCTCTGGATTACAGTGACTGACTGAGGGGCTTTGCAGCACGCCAGGAACAGGGAAGCAGCAGAATGAGCCACAGCTTATGCCCAAACACCTTTATCTTCTTATTCTCTTCTCTTTTCTTATTGTACAACTGCTCAAGAGAGGTCTCAGGCGTGTGATTAATTAGCCTTACTCAAAAATATCCCTTATAAACTTATTAAGAGAAAGCTGAGATTGTTTACTTGAAAATTTTACCTTCCCATCTTTAGCATTGATCCTGCCTTCACTCTCTGTTTAACAACATAGTGACCTAGTGGAAAAAATTTATAAAACTTAATAAATTGCAGTTGGCAGTATTGACAGAGAGTGTATATGCACATTTGGGTTTGTATGAATGTATTATAAGAAATCTAATAAAGTAAAACAAACACATTTGCTTTGTCTGTGAGCTGTGAAACGAGATATACCCTGTAATTATACTGTTTGAAGTATATTTGGTCAAAGGGGGATGGCGAGATTTTTGGTCATAAATTTCTGGGTTTAGTTTAAAATAACAACTATTATCTATCAAAGTTTACATGGTCCACTAAGTTACTTTGCTCAAGATGCAGAAAAATAAAAATGCAGATGAAACCTTAAGTTAGCAGTAAGCCACTATAAGACAAGAGGAACTAGCTCCAGAGAATAAAGTTCCAGTGCCAAATGTGCCTCAAAAAAATAATCACAACCTTGGAAATATATTCATTTTTTCCTGCACTTTGAGGGGGAATGGGTATTAATGACTGTCCAAACCAGTGACTGAGTGATTTCAACTGCAAAGATTTTTAAAAGAAGTCACAATGTATATAACTTTCTAGAACTTCCATGACTATTTTTAGCTTGCTTTCCACAACCAGCCTGGTTCCCTCTCCCAACCAAAAGAAATATATTTCTTAAGGAGCGCGGTATTTATTTCCCTCAGGAGCAAAGTATTTATTTTCCTAAAATTATCGTGATAACACGCAGAGTTTTCTCAGCCCCTTCTGGTACTCTCTGTGTGCTGCTAACCCACTGCTGACCAGCAGCTGAGCCCAGCAATCCAGGCTGCTTTCAATCCAATTTATAGCCCATTTACCCCGTCCACACCTCACCCACCAGGCTGGTAAAATGACACCTTTGTGGTAGAGTCCAGTAAAGAACACCCGTTGCTCTCCCCTTATGCTCTGAGCCAATCTCATCACTAAGTCAATCAGGTTCCTTTGGCATCATTGTCCTTAAATCCATCCTGCCTGTTCCCAGTCACCACCTTGCTTAAAACAGTCCCCAAGAGAAAGCTCCCCATCACCTTCCCAAGAGTCAGGTTAAAACAAATGTTTTAGAATTGTCCAATCCTTCTTCTTACCCTTCTTATAAAATCCCAGAATTATTTGGGTTGGAAGGGATCTTAAAGATCACCCAGTGCCCCCCCTGCCTTGGGCAGCGACACCTTCCACTGTCCCAGGCTGCTCTAAGCCCCAGTGTCCAACCTGGCCTTGGACACTGCCAGGGATCCAGGGGCAGCCACAGCTTCTCCACGGCCTCACTCCCCTCCCAGGGAAGAATTCTTCACTGAGTGTATGCTGCTTGCCCTTTCTCAGTCAGCAGAATCCTCTCCTGATTGCTGTGACCTTGCCAAGGGGCCCTGCAATGACATTGGCCACTTCCCCCACCGCCCCTGGGTGCACAGAACAAAATCCCAGCACCAGCAGGCAGAAAAGCTGCAGCAAGACTGCACCTGCAGCAGCTTCTCAGGGCTGCTCACCTCCTGCTCCTCAATGTCCTTTCTACTCTGCCCTCAAGGACACAAACTGGCTGAGCTGGGCAACCCCAGCGGCAGAACCTCAGGTGGAACAGTCTGAACATCCTCCTGCCTCAGCCTGGGCCACTCTCTCTTCAACATTTCCTCCTTCAGCCACGTTCCTGCACAGCAGCCCCCAACTCTGAGCTTTGCCAGCTCAGCCTTGCCTTGCTCTGGACAGGTCCCTTCACAGAACCCAGCCTGGGTCAGGCTGAGGGGCCCATAGGGGCTCACCTGGTGGCACCTCCCTGCTCCAGCAGGGCCATCCCAGAGCTCAGGGCACTGCAGGGTGTGCTCACAGCTCTGCAATGTCCCCAGGGAGGGACACTCCACAGCCTCTGCACCATCTGCTCAGGGCTGGCACTGCCCAGGGCAGCAGTTCTGCCTCCTGGGCAGGGGCAGCTCCTGGGCTCAGGCCCTGCCCGTGGCTCTGGGGCCATGGCTGGGCCTGGAGCAGAGCCTGGGCCTGCTCTGACCTCCTGCACAGGGACACACAGGGACACAGGGACACACGGGGACACACAGGGACACACAGGGACACACAGGGACAGACAGACAGGGACACCCAGGGACACACAGGGAGAGAGGGGAACACCCAGGGACAGGCAGGGACAGACAGACAGGGACAGGCAGGGACAGACAGAGACACCCAGGGCCACACAAGGACACACAAGGACACCCAGGGACACCCAGGAACACTCAGGGACACCCAGGGCTGAGGCCCCTCTCAGCTGGGGCTCCTCTCCAGGCTGGGCAGCCCCAGCTCCCTCAGCCTTTCCTGGGCACAGAGATGCTCCAGGCCCTTGCTCAGCCCCAGGAGCTCCTGTCCCTGCTGTGCTGAGGATCCAGAGCTGGACACAGCACCCAGAGGTGCCCCCAGGGCTGGGCACAGGGGCAGGATCACCCCAGAGATGTCCCCAGGGCTGGGCACAGGGGCAGGGTCACCCCAGAGGTGCCCCCAGGGCTGGGCACAGGGGCAGGATCACTGCCTGACCTGCTGGAAAAGCACCCCAGGATCCCACTGGCCTCCTTGGCCACTTGGTCTTTCCCTGCAGAGCTGCTTCCTCATCCCTCAGCATCCCCTCACCTTCATCCCCTCCCCTTCAGCCGGTGATTTTCCTGCTCCAGTATCACAGACACCAACCCACAACTGCACCATGAACACTGCAGCTCCTGGGGGATCCTCACAACAGGAATCCAAACAGACCAGCTCTGCTTGTGCCTTGCCAGGCACAGAAAATCAGAGTATCCCTCACCACCTGGCTGGAGACTTGAAAGGAAACCAGGACCAAAGCATTAAAAATTCAGTGATCAGCTGAGAAGATTGTGGATAAACCAATACCAACAAACGCAGGTTCAGTTTTTGGAGTATTAATTAGTGGTATCAACCTGATGAGCAAGAAAATTAAGGCAAGATTATAGAGTGGAGATGCTGATATTTCTATTTTGCATGTAATTTTCATCCCCAAACAAACTGTAGTAGCTTAGCAAACACCAGTCTACTAACATGAGACAATTACAGACACATTTAGTGAAACAGGCAACTAAATGACTTTGTAATTACACTATTAAGCCAAATCTGGGGTGAAAAGGATAAAGGATTTGTGTCCCATATGACAC
>VZRH01000393.1:135351-195051 GCA_013397555.1 Urocynchramus pylzowi | reverse complement strand
CCGGCTGGGATTCCTGCCGGCTGGGGTTCCTGCCTCGTGGTGGGCTGAGCGAGGCCGGGAGAGGCTGACGGCCGCTCTCGGGCCCTGGGGAGAGTGTCAGGAGAATCTCTGCTTCTTAAAGGTTTGGTGCAATCCCACTCTGTGTGCCTTTGCTTTCCGTTCTGGATTCTGCTGCACGAACTTTCCTCCTGCTTGTCTGTGTGGTCAGAGGACACTGAGTACATGCACAGACAGTGTTGTCACCTGGAGCAGACACAGCCCCTTTGTGCTCTGTATTACAGTGGTGACTGAAGCCTCAACCAGCAGTCCTGGCCAGCAGCTGGGGTCCCAGTTCCTGCAGAAAGCAAGTCCAGAGGCTGTAGCAGAGAATTCATCCTCAGGCATCCCCTCTGGGCAAGGAGAGAGGCAGCCCTGGGCAGAAGCAGGTATGTGCCATGTGCTTCGGGGCAGGATACTTGTAGCAGAAGGACCTGGGAGTTCCTCCAAGGCAAGCTCAGAGCCAAGGAGTGTGTAGCCATTTATTGACATTAGAGGAGGCAGGTGAGAGTGGAAAGGAAGAATTTCAGAGAGATTAATCAGAGTCCAGAGACAGGAGGAAAAAACCTCCTGAAGGCAGAGACAAGGCTGTGCTGTAACTGCAGGTGACAACAGCTTTCCCAACAGTGCTCTGCCTTAGCAGACTGATTGCAGCATCCAGTCCTGTTCTTTTATTGTGGACAGATGTTTGCAGCCAGAAGGATTCAGGAGGATGCTGCACCATTGATCTGGGAGACTGGTGTACATGGTGTGACACTGAAGGAATTATTCTCTTCCTGCAAGATGAGGATGCATTTCTGAGCTCTTATGCCATAGATAAGACAGTGGAAGGAGGTATCAAAGACATTATTAAAATGAGTTTTATAAAAATAGAAAGATAGACTCCAACAAAATTGAAGTCTCGCCCAGGAAAGCGTGTCCTACATAGGGAATTTAAAGTCACACCAAGGAAGATCAGATGAGGCCTACAGCTCACTAGATACAATAACACTAATAATGGCCTCAGAAAAGTTGTTGGAAGCAGGAAGCCTGCTGGAACACGTGGCAAGGAGACAACATTCAGTAGTGGTGTAGAAGAGGCACATCAGGAAATCAACCACAGATGTTGGCTAAATCTCAGGATCACAGACTGGTTTGGGTTGAGAGGGACCCGAAAGCTCTTCTTGTTCCCTGCCATGGGCAGAGACACATTTCATTATCCCAGGCTGCTCCAAGCCCTGTTCAGCCTGGCCTTGGACACTTCAGGGATCATGGGGCAGCCACAGCTTCTCTGTGCCAGGGCCTCAGCACCCTCACAGGGAAGAATTTAAATAATGAAGGTGGCGCAGAAAAGGTCAGAGCTGTTCCCCATTTTCTTCTTGCTTTCAGAATTTTGGCTTCCTTCTCTGCTGATTTCAGCTGCTGCCCATCCACTGCTTATCAAACCTTCTCCTGCCAGAGGTTACCATTCCCATCAGTTGGCAAATGGAGCATTTTGTTTCTATGTCTCCTAATTAACTCCAGGAAAACAGCCAGGTTAATTTACCTAAACTGCCAATTAGACTGTTTAACCCATCTGCTTTAGCCTGGAGCGTATTAAGAAGCACTCCAGCACTGGCAGGTGACTGGACATGGACCTCTGGGAGGAGTGGTGGGAAGAAGTGGAGACAGCAGTGCCTGCAGTTGGCACAGCTGAACGTCCTGGAGTGACTGTGTGTCTGACAAGCAGCTCCTACTGAGAGTCAACAGGAAGAGCTTTTGGGCAAACTGATAAATTGAGCAGTGACAAGTCACTAAGGCCACGTGGTCGTTGTTCAGATGTTCTTCAAAAGCTGGGAAGTCACTGAGCCTCTGAGGACCATGTGTAATCCCATGCTCAAACCTGCTCTGTGGCCAGGGGAACGAGCACTGACAGATTGCACAGCTTGGCTTTTAAAAAGGGGTGGGTGGCTGTTGGTTTGAGGCACAGAGCTGCAAAAAAGGTGATCCTAATTTGATAGAAACTCTGTTACAGGATAGAGGTGTCAGATGCTAGGATGAGTGGGCTGTATCAAAGATCTTGGAAGGATTTAGGAAGCCATTTCTCAGGCCAGCTTGCTCCCTTGCAGAGACTTGAGAGAGTTGTAAATCTATTAAGACTTCTTTGGAGAAGTCAACAGGCATGTGGAGCAAGATAATCCAGCTTTTAGCTTTCTGAAAATCATCCAGACAGGACCTAAACCAAAGCTATCTAAAGAATTAAAGCTGATGTGAGGGAACATGGAGGGGTTACTCTTGGGCTGGTAACTCCTTAAAGCTCAGGAAAGTTTTCACAGTGGAGAGCCATTACTGTAGGATTCCCCTGTCCTTTGTTAAACCTGTTCTGTTCAGCACAGTCAGCAGTGATTTGGAAAAAAGAGGTGATGAACGAAGCAGCAGAAGCAGCAAATGGTACAAAATTCTTCGGATATTCAAATCTGAAAGTCACAGGCAAAGGTTGCACGAGAGCCAAAGCCAGGGTAATCCCCAGGTGGGTTAAACGGGTGTGCACAGGGGAGTGTGGCTGTAAATACACACACAGAGTGAGGAGTGTCAAATTAATAATGGTCTTGCAGAGGGAACATTTAAAGTCACTGTGGATGTGCTTTTGATAAGGTTAAGTCAGTGCTCGGCAGCAGTGAGGCCAATTAAATGTTAATTATGGTGAAGGAAGGAGCTGAGGACAAGGCAGTGCTGTGGCTTCATGTGAGTCTGGGATGTAGCCATGTCTTGAGCACTTAAGGAAAAGACAGTGCCTGAAAAACAGGGACAAAACTGCAGAGAAAAGATGACAGGGAGACAATTACATCCAAACACAGACTGACTCTTCAGCTTCAAAAAAAGAAGTGGCAGAGAATGTGCTGGTGCTCTGTGAAACTAAAAGTGTTGAGAGAAAGAGAATAGGGACAGTCTTTTTCATAATGCTGATATTGAAAGGCAGCACAGAAGGGTCAGGTGGCAAGTTTGGAAAAAAGCAAAAGGCATTTTGTGTTTGGCCAGTGCCCAGGTAAATTGTGGAACTCGCTGCTACAGGCCAGAAGTACAAGTGGGTTCCAAGAAGTGATTAGGTAAAATTACACATTGAAATGAGACTTAATTAGTCCAGCCAAGCCTCCTGCTCAGATCACAGAACAGCTGATTGCTGGAAAGTTCTGCCAGGGAGAGCGTGACTTTATAATCCCTGCTCCTCACCCTTTCTGCCCAAGCATCTCCAACTGTCAGTTGTCAGAGATAATACATGTCAGAAATAATTTGATTTTGCTCCATACATAAGTCCTCGGGTTACATTCCACATTTTGTTGTGCCTCCATTTTGTGGGAATTTATGGAGAAAAGTCAGGGGGAAGAGATTTGGTAATCTGCTCTGAAGAGCCTGAAAAAATGCAGGGTTTTGTCATGTGAGAAGTCCTGGGAATCTTTCCATGGAAAAGTGAAGCTTGATGTTCCCTTTCTTTCACTACATTTTGCTTTCTACAGAAAAACCTGCCTGAGGTACAGGATTTTTTTTTTCCCCTGGTGTTTAGCTACTGAAAGAGGGTGAGGCTGGCAAAATGAGGATGCAGCAGGAAGCTGGGGAGAGCAGAAGGAAGGGAAGGACAGAAGCCTGGCAGATGATGCAGGGGAATCTGGTAGCAAAGCCTTGCCATGGGAGAGCAGAGCTCAGAGTGCAGCAGAATGTACCTTCCCTGCTCCAGTTTGCTACTGCCAGCAATGGCAAGGGATCTTCTGGAGAGAATTCCATGTCCTTCCCCGTTCTCTGGGTGTTTCTCTGGGTGTTTCAGTTCATTTCCACACTTGCTGGTGCTGATCTCCCTGTGCAGTGACAATCTGCTGTTGTTATGGCGAAGATCTGTGGGATGGATCCCAACATCTCAGCTTTCCAAAAGAGCCATTCCAATTTTATTAGAGCACAATAGGATCAAAATCTATTCCTTTGTTTAAAAAGAAAACTTCAGGAAATTAACTTTAAACTTGCTTTAAGTAGCATTCTGGATATTGCTACCAGCAAGTCCTCAGCTCTGTGTTCATATCTTATTTTTTTCCATGCAATTTCTGCCTGACTCAGAGGCTTTTTGCTGGAAGTTAAAGGCACAGAGTGAGCAAGCAGGTGATTACAGCCAGTCTCAGTGTTACAGCAGCTGAATGATGCCCTGGGGAGTTGTATTTTACCCCTGGCAGAACTGTAAAATTCGTTATTTCAATTCTGAGATTACAGACATTGCAAAAGTGTGTTTTCATTTCAAAGCACAATGAAACCAATTGGAAACAGTGAAATTTTCCATGAGGCAGAAATGCTGGATTTTGGCCAGCTCTTGTTGTGACTTCGTTCTCGTGGATGTTTTGGGATGAGCAATCTAGGCTGTCTAGGAGAAGATTATTAATTCCTCATTTGGAGGTAGCTGTGAGCAACACTTGATTAGTCCAGGATGAACAGTGAAGAGAGACAAAAATATTTATTAACTGCTGAAGATGTGAGTGTTGGGCATCCAGAACACTGCAAGCTGCAAGGCTGCATGGAAAAAAGAATGTGCAGTCATGTTGCATCATCTGAAGAAATAAAGTCGCACAGAAAATTCCAGCTGTGATATTCCCATCTTTTAAACATAACCTGAAGAATAATTTAGCTTGCCCAGCCTCAAAGGTGATTCTGAGGGAATTCAGGTCTCCCAGAGCAGCTGTGGCTGCCCCTGAATCCCTGGAAGTGTCCAAATCCAGGTTAGAGCACCTGGGATGGTGGGAGGTGTTCCTGTCCATGGCAGGGGTGGCACTGGTGAGCTTTAAGTTCCCTTCCAACCCAAAACATTGTGGGACTCCCTGATCCTTCAGGAGCTGGGGCTGGCTGTCAGGACAGGTTGGTCCCTGTGCTTTTTTCCAGATGTTCTCTGGGATTGGTAACCCTGATCTGTGGAGATTTGAGTGAGGAGTGGTTTCCCATGGTAGAGGAGCACAAAGTGCTTCTGCAGGCTGACAGAATTCAGAATTAGTGGCTGTTTATTTTTCACGGTTCAGTGGTTTGTCCAAATTACAACATTTTCACAGTAAACAAGGAGTCCACACCCATGCAAAATGTACAGTTTCTTTAAAGTGTGGATGTACTAATGCTGTTTAAACAAGTAGTGGGAGAATTCTTAATACAGACCATTTTTTTTTCCATGGGATTTGCAGTTGTTTGTGTGGCAAAAACCCAAATTACATCACGAGGGAGATACATGATAGAGCCTTACAGTGAGAAATATCAGATAATTTGATGCCTGCTCTGCAAAGAAACAGAAAGCACAACTAATAAATTCACAGATTATACTACTTTAGGTAGAATGCTGCATAGAAGTCATGTTTGCCACAGTGATGTTGCTTGTTGGGTGAGTGGGGCCTGTTCAGATAACACACATTTGAATACAGCCAGGGGGGAATTGTTTGTCTGGGAATAATGAGGCTGCAGCTGGCACACAGGCCATGGCTCCCTGCGTGCTGTACAGCACAGGCGCTGCAAGGAGCACTCCTGCCTGCTGCACACCTCATTGCTGCTGCTCCTGGAGCCAAACAGTGCCAGGAGTACAGGAATCAGGCCCTAAAAGGACATTTTGTTCCACTTGTGTTGGCTCTCACACAGCTTGAGGGGGAGTCATGGGGCTCAAAGTGATCCAGACTCCAGCACCTGGAGTTAAATGTCCAGTGGGATCCAGCTGTTTGTGGTGATCCAGGTTAAAAATCCTTGGCCTCAGGCTGTCTCCTCTTTGTGGAGGTCATTGTCCTCTTGCAGTGGCAGGAGTGAATGCCACGGTAACCACTGCCAGCACAGTCCTGCTCTGAGCAAGGTGGCTTAGCTCGGGCTGGGGATGCTCTGTCAGAGAATTCTGATTGAAACTGGTGACAGTGCTGAACATGTGGCTGTCCCAGTGTGCCTGAGAGGGCTGATCATCCCCTGGCACAGGAGCAGGGCTGTACCCTGCAAAGAAATTACCTGGAGAAGGAGATGGGGAGGCAGCACCTCAGCTGAGGGTTGGGTGTGATGCCCTGGGCGAGCTGAGAGCTGCAGCAGTTCTGATCCAGGCAAACTGGGCAAGAGGAGGCAATGTCACCGGTCCTGTGACACTGCTGAGAGGGGCTGCACCTCAGTAACCCTGTTGGAAATTCAGGAATAGTAGCAAAAAGTCATAAAATTAACCAAGGCTGGCAGAAAAGTGCTGCAGTTGAAAGATGTGAATAGTGCAGTCTTTTTAGAATCACAGACAGGAATCAAGAGGGGCTGATTAGTCGTGTCAGGACTTTCAAAAAGAGGAATTGGTTTTTTAGTAAAGAAGAAAAAACCTAGAAGAGCCAGTGCCTGGGAGCAGAAACCCAGAGTAGAAGTACTTTAATTTGAAATGAAGCACAGGGGTTTAAAGCAGTGATTACAAGTTACTGGAACATTTAGGAGAAGCAGAGGATTCTCTACTTTTGGTGTCTTCAGATCAAAACCAGGGGCCTTTCTGGAGGAGCTGCAGCCACAGGGCTGGATTCCAGAGCTTGCTTTTGCTCCAAAGGTCAGATTGCTTGGGATTCCTTCTGTTCCTGATGTCCCTGACTGAATGGGAGATCAGATCTTTAAGAAAGAGCTATGGAATAGAGAAGATGAGAAGAGGCAGAGATGCAGCACTGCTAAACTTTGCTTTTTTGTTGGATTTTTTTTTAATGCAGGGGAGTTCCAAATCCCTGTGCGCTCCAGGGTGGGGCCAGTTCTCCACAGTGCAAAGGTAAGGTTTCATTTTCCACCCCCCTGTCTGCACCTTCCCTGCAGGAACACATCCCAGAGCTACCCCAGGCACAGCCTGAGCAACACTCACACACAAGACTGGGAAAAAAAAGGGAGATGGGATATACTGACCTCTGCTATAGCCAGAAAATTCCAGGATTTACAAACTGCCATCCCCATCCTTTGATATATCTTTGTAACAGGGCTGCTGGCAGGGAAGCACTGAAAGAAAATGGTGAGAAACACCAAACCAAGCAACCAAACAAAAAATAAATTCAGCAGCACCAGTGTGTTGCTGTGTATATGCATTTTGATGCAATCTTTCACTAGGTGATTACATGCTGTTGCTATTTTGGTGTTTACCAGACAACCCATGACTGGGGAAGGTGGTGTCACTCCAAATGCTGCAAATCAGGGCTGGCTCTTGTCTGGTAAAGAGGGAAGCACTTGGGGCTTGAAGAGAGTGCATCAGCTCGAGAGTCACAAGGCCATAAATTATATTATTGTTCTTGTTGTGATTAAACCTGCCAATTTTTTGCAATTCACATCTTAGATGCAAATAATTCCCTTTTTAAGATAATCACTCCGCTGAGCAATTGCTCAAGGACATTGTGAGCAGAGTGAGGTAAATTCAGTTTTTAGCAGAGTGAGTTCCTGCAAAAGGCACCAAGGAGGAATTTGCTTGATCTGATGAGGGGGTGAGCATGGATCTCTCCATCCTGGGAAGTGCCCCTCGTGCAGAGCTGGAGGAAGAGCCTGCAGCTGGGTTGTGGAGCAGCTCAGGGAGGGGCCTTGGACCTGTCTTGGCCTCTTGGGAGTAGCCCCGAGCTCAGCAGTGGAGCTGTGGGTGCCAGGGGGCATTGTCCTGATTCCCTGTGTGCACTGAGCTCTGCTGCCACTCGATGGCACTCGGGGTGTGGAGCTGGGCTGGGCTGGGCTGAGCCTCCTCCACATCCCAGGCTGTTCATTGCCCAGGAGGAAAGGATTTGCTGTGCCCTGCAGGGTTTCAGCAGCACTGGGCAGTGCTCAGTCCAGCTGAGGTGGCAGCTCAGCTGGAACTGGGTAAAGCAAAGGTGTGAGGGTGTTTTGGCAGGGACTCTGCTCTGAGCACAATATGGGAGAGGGAACAAGGAGTAATGTTATTTTTGGAGGGAGTTACCTTAGAATCATGAAATATCCTGATTTGGAAGGGATCCACGAGGGTCATCAGTCCCAGCACTGCATAGACACCCCAACAGTCCCCCCTGTGCACCCCTGCCAGCGCTGTCCAAACTCTCCTGCAGCTCTGGTACCCTCGGGGCTGTGCCCATTCCCTGGGGAGCCTGGGCAGTGCCCAGCACCCTCTGGGGGAAGAAATTTCTCCCATAATCCAGCCTGAGCCTGCCCTGGCCCAGCTCCACCTGTTCCCTGGGTGCTGTCCCTGTCCCAGGGAGCAGAGCTCGAGCTGTCCCTGCTGCTGCCCCTCAGGAGGAGCTGCAGCCTGCTCTGAGTAGGATCAAGTGCAGACTGCTCTGAATAGAATCAGGTATTTGCTGAATTCTGAAACATCTGCTGATGCCTGAGAGGCTGCACCAATCTCCCTGGCCAGAGGGCAGGGGAGCAGTGTCCATACAGCTTCCCCAGCGAGGTGGCTGTTTAGGACAGGGAGGGTTTTGTGTGTACACATGTTTGTGTGTACACATGACCTCACCCTCCTGATGACTGAACTGCCATACAAACAGGTCTCACTGCTTGGTTTCCAAGCCAGAATCTCCTCTAGGGTTGATATGATTTAGCTGTCTTTAATAGCTTTTTTCTCTGACTCCTCAGGGTGACCCAGCTCAGCGAGGGCACTTAGAGGAAGCCGCTTTCCAATTGCAGCAGATTTTCCGAATTGATATTTCCATTGCATTGAATATCCTTGGTAATGTGGAGTTGGTTTTGTTTTGCCCTTAAACCACAGGTTTCTCATTTTGGAGGACCTCCAAATGGTTGCAGGTCTTGTGAGAAGGCAGGGATGGCAAATACCCAAGCTGAAGCCTCCTTTCAGCAATTTTAACTGTGCTTGGAGAGATTTATTGCCCTTTGTCCCATCGTGCCACCTGATTTATCTCAGCATATTTCAATCCAGGCTTGCTTGAAGCCTGCACTGTTGTCCTGACATCTGTAGCTGGAAATTAAGCCATCTCTGTCTTTTTTGCAACACAAGATGTCATATCCTTGTATCCTTCTTTTATTGTCTGAGCTCACAGTTTTCCTGGCAAGCTGAAAAAGCAATTGCAGGATTGCAACTCTAAGAAAAGCAGAAGGAAGATGCAATGAGCTAAGAAAAGTCCCTGCCCTATATACACCACTAGTTGCAGCACTGGAAAGTTGTTTCTGTGTGAGCCATACGTTGTGTTAGCCTGTGATCCCTCTCTGCCACGAGCCCAGAAAAATCCCTAAAATGCAGTGTTGCCATTTTTCTTACGGAAACTGTGGAAGGAGGGTTGGTGAGCCAGCTGGAAGTGGCCCAGAGCACTTGGTGTGAGCCAAGGAAGGCCCAGTGGCTGTGGGGGAGGTTGCTGCATTGGAGGCTGGGTTGTGGCTGTGTGCTTTTCCCTGTTTTCCATGGTTTTAGGCTGTGTTTTCCTCAGGGATCGAGAGCATGAGGGCGGGGCACTGCCGGGTGGCCTTCACCTGCTTCAAGCTGGCAGCAGATCGGGGCTACAGCAAAGCCCAGTTCAACGTGGGGCTGTGCTATGAGCACGGCAGGGGCACGGAGAAGGACTTGGAGAAGGTATCCAGGGCCTGCTCGGGGGTGGGTGTGGGCAGCACACATCAGGAGAGGGATCTGTGCTGGGTGCTTGGGGCTTTGTTCCTTTAACATGGGTGGGAAAGTCATGGAATGTCCTGAGCTGGAGGGGACCCGCAGGGATCATGGATCCAGCTCCTGGTCCTGCACAGACACCCCAAATGTCCCCCCTGTGCAACCCTGGGAGTAGTGTCTAAAGGCTCCTGGAGCTCTGGCAGCCTCAGGGCTGTACCCATTCCCTGGGGAGCCTGGGAGAGCCCAGGCTCTGAAGACTCAGTAGAAAACGCTGAAAATAATAAAAATTGCAGCTTTGCAGAGCTGCTTTCAGTGTCACCAATCCCCTCAGAGAGGTGCTCTGAGATCCCTTTCCCACAGCTTCTGAGGGTTCTCCAGGTGCACAGGCTGTGCTACCAGCACCCGGCGGGGTTCCAAGGAGAAACCTGTCATGTTGCTGTATTTAAGACACCACTGCACATCCCAGGGCTTCTCAGATCTCCAGTTTGGCTCCTGTAACTCCAGCCTGCCACCTAGTGCAAGCTGGCCAGCAGCTGCTGGAGCTGGGAAGAGCTGCAAAGGCAGCTTGATTTGAGTCATGGTTGGCCCAGTGCCACCCCCTTCAGCTCGGGCAGGGTGGTTCCAGGCCTCTGGGGTACTCACAGTCCACTGGCTCACCTGACCCAGCTGATGTTCTGCTGTGGGAGGGCTCTGGGGAGGAATGCAGTTTGTGATGGGCCTAGCCAGAGAGGTGATGCTTGAAGGGAGCCATGTCATGTTCAGGGCGTGCATCAGCTGGGATTCTCTCTGTCTGTCTGTCTGTCTGTCTGTCTGTCTCTCTCTCTGTCTGTCTCTCTCTCTCAGGCAGGTTTTTACTACTGCCAGGCAGCCAGCAGCCATCACCCCATGGCCCAGTACCGCTACGCCAGGTACCTGCTCCAGCACGGCCCTGGCAGCCCCCAAGACAGGCATCACGAGGCTGTGGCACTCCTGGAGCAAGCAGCAGGGGCTGGCATCACAGAGGTTGGTGTCCATAGGTCAGAGAGCCCTGACTGAAGGGTTGGAGCCACATGCTAGACCCTTTCCTAGCACTGGAAGGGAAAGCCTTGCAATGTGTTTATCTCTGCTCACAGCGTAGGGGTTGGAATTAGGGGATATTTAAGGTCCCTTCTGACCCAAACCATTCTCTGATTGTCTGTTTATATTCCTGACAGTGTCTGGGAGACAGCCCTGCCTACAGACGGAGCCACTGTGCCACCCATTGGTTGGCTGTTGTCAGTGGGGCTCTTACATTAAACCTTTGGCTGGGAGAGCTGACCTGTGCTTGAAAACACAGCTCACTTTTCATCTCTTCTCAATTCCAAGAGTACAGGTCTCTGTACTGGAGGAACTTCCAGTTCTTGAAGCAAGAACAGATCCTTGTTTTGTATCTGTGACTTTCTGAGATGACTCATCTGTGCAGATCTGTCTCCTGCCTTCCTTTCCCAGTCCAGGAGATGCATTTAGGCATGTGCCATCTCACCCTGGGAATGCCAGGCTGGCAGTGCCTGTGCCTCCTGGAGCTCACTGGCCAGAGGGTGCATCTGCTGGATCTTGGGGACAGGACACGAGTGGGAGCCATTCCCTGGCTCTGACTCCCATTGGGAGTTTGAAATGATACTCTGGCTCTCAAATGTGAATTCTTTGTGTTTACCAAGTCATGCTGATTTTTCTTAGGGCTGCCCTGCCTCTCCTAAAAGCCCCTGCACAGGCAGGGCCCTTACCACACTGCCACAGTAACCCCAGCATTTGAGCAGCTTGAAAAATCAGTAAAAAAACCCGAATAATTAAAATTCTGGCTGATCTGGACCATGTGGTTTTGTTGCAGGCACAGGCTTACCTTGGAGTGTTCTACATGAGGGGGCTGCAGCCTCAGGAGAAGAGAGGTCTGAAGTACCTGCTGCAGGCAGCAAACAGTGGGGTATGTAATCCTTCTGCCAGGAATTGTCCTCAGCTTGGATCTGCAGGTGGAGGATTTCAGGGTTTCTGGGAAATGGGAGTGAGTGTCAGGATTACTGCCCAGTGTGAAGGGACAGAGTGGAGCCTTGGTCCCTCTTGGAGAGGAGACAGGCCCTGGGCACAGACCCTACAGGGACAGCCCTGTTGGGCTGGAGGAGTTCCTACAGCACCAGTGCCTGTATCCAGCTTCCAGCATTGTACAGCTTTCCCATTATGGAGCATCTACACCCTCTTCAGTCAAAATCTTTCACTACTGCATCACTTGGAGAACTTCATTGTGCTTATCTCAAATCTGTTCTTCAAAATTGGCCCATTGCTTCTCTCCTTTTGTAGAGAGGATGAAAAGACTGTTTCTGGATTTATTTTTAAATTCAGGCACCTTTAACATACTTAAACACTTGAATTTCATTCAGCCTTCCCCCATTGTTGCTGTTTCTCTTCTCAGGTCATGTTAGATCACCAAGAATCTTCTTGCATGCACTTTCCCCAAGTGGCCCAGGCTTCTCTTTCTTGAAGGGCAGTGCAACAGTGTGGGCACAGCACTGTCCTGAACCCCCATCAGCATTTAGAGGAGCAGAAGTGTGGATCCCATGTCTTGAAGCCAGGTTTCTGCATCCCACAGTTCTGTTTCTTGCCATTGTCCCCTTGTTTTCAGCTGCATTGTAATGGCCAGGTTGGGTTTTTTTGTTTTGCTTTTTTCTGAAAAACTTGTTCATTTTAACTCCAGTTCCCACAGCTTTTGTGCAATGGAAAATAATGAACAGCTATTGCCTGTTCTGCTGGCTAATAGTTGTGGTTGTGGTGCCCTTTAGTGTGTCCTCTCTGAGTCATTTCTTTTTCAGGCTGCAGAGTGCTGGTTTAGTTTGTGTCTCCGTGTAGTTAAGCTGTTCTACTTTGCTTGTCACTCTTCTGTCTTTTTTTTTCTGTCTATTTTTCTAATTCTCCTTTGACCATTTTAAGATGCTTGGACTAAAAGTGGACTCAGGATGGAGGTATGCCATGGATCTCACATAATGAGCTCCTCTGCTTTGTTCTGCATTCTCTTCCAATAATTCCTAGCCCTGCTTGCCCTTTGCCTGGCACTGAGCAGTGATGAGAGGGTCTCAGGGAACTATCACAGTGTGATACCCAAATTTCTTGCTATCAGCACTACTTTGCATTTAGCAATACTGTTTCCTTTGTGATTGTGTTGCCCACTCCATAGGTGTGTGAGATCTTCTTTAATTAATTCTTTATAGTAACTTTGACCATTTTGAATGGCATAACATCATTGTAAACTTTGCCACTTGGGTTTTCACCCTCTTTCCAGTATGGAGACACTCTCAGTCTGGTGGGACAAGGCCTGACTTGCCACAGCAGCTCAGACATCACAGTATTTAGTACACAGTATTTAGTTCTAAATCTGCTTAAGATCTCTCCTAAGCTTCATCCTTGGCTCCTTTTTTCCAGCCTGGAGTCAGAGGTTTACACTGAACAGTATCACATTGAGTATGTGATGAAATAAATGATTGGCATTTACTGGTAATGCCTTAACAACACAAAATCTGTCAGATAACTGCAGGTCCTCAGGTGCACCCCTGGCATGTTTTGGTCAGAGTTTCAGACCCCGAGCATCCTTCCCCATCTCTGCTGCTCAGCAGATGCTGTGGATGCTCCAGGGTCTCAGCCTTGAGGGCAGGTTGATGGTGGGCTCCCTGGGATGTCCCCATTTTCCTGGGAGGAGGGCTCCATGGACAGGTTCACTTCCCATTATCCTGCAGTTGGAATTTATGTTTAGTTGGCTGAAAGAACTCTGGGCATGGATGAAGCAAGGACAGCATAGTTTAGTACAAATCCAGAAAAAGGAAAACAGCACAAAAAGTCATGGATTCAGCGTTTCTCTGGTTCTCTCTGATAGAGCTGAGCTGGGAACTCTGACAAATGTTCTTCCAACACCAGAACTGTGTTCTACTTTGTTTCCCACTTTTTATCCTCCCTGATTTCCTGCAGCCACAGAATATAAACCCCTAATGAAGAGTTCTGTTGGAGAACTGAGCCTGACCTGCAGATTTCCAAGGGTGTTGCAGTCACTTGCCACGCTAATTTGGGGCTCTCCCCTCACTGCAGTCTTGGCTCTGAGGTGTTCATCCTGTGAGAGATGGTGGTGCAGCTCCCCTGATTGAACCCTATCTCTTGTCACAGCTGAAGTGCCAATCCTTCAACGTGTTTATCTCATCTCTAAAGGAGTTTATTGCTGTCATAAGCTGAGACTTGCAACATTTTGCAAAGCACCCACTCACTGAGTTCTTCACTTGCCTCTACCAGCTACATCCTAGACAGCAACACTTGCAATATGTTCTTTTCTAGTGGCTTTATTAAAACTTGCTACTTACTTGGGATTTTTTTTTTTCTTTTTCTTAATCTTTTTTTTTTCTTTAAAAAAAAGCAAAGCCTTGTTTAGATTCATGTTCCTAGCAGTCATACTCTTCAGGCTGTGCTGCTGACTTTGTTGCTGGAAAGATCTGTGTGACCACAAGTCCGTGCAATCTTTTTAATGTCTTCAGGAGTGTCATCCTGCTTTCCTGCTCTCTGAGACCCTTTGCCTTCCATTGGCTCTCAAGGATAAAATGCACAGCTGACACATAAACATGTCATGGGTTTGGATTTGGCTTCACTGCAGTGCCAACCTTTGCTTTCCACTTTATTCCCAGCAGTTACATACATCTGAGTGGTTCAGGTGCTTTTTCTCTAGTGCATATTTGCTTCATTTACTTCATTTCTGCTGCCTGAGATTTCTTCTGGAAAAGAATGAGGTGAGGCTGAGCAGGAGAGTGCTGCACTCTTGTGTTAAAGGGGAAATTTTCCAGCCCTTGGCAGCAAGTATGTCTGTGCCATTTGTGATGTTTTTACAGGACTTGGGCTTGAACTCTCTCAGGGCAGTCTCAGGGCGTGCTCGGAGTTTGGGTGGGATCAGGATGTGGCGCAGTCGGGGCTGCCCAAGACACCTCAGCTCTGACCTCTGAGACAACTGGGATGCTCTGCAGAGCCAGCTGCTCCTTTGTTCCCCTGGCACAGCCCTGGGTGTTGAAGGGAAATCAGTGAATTTAATTGGAAAGGGATAGGAAGGAGCAGAGCTAGAGATTATGCTTCTCTCCAGGGGACTAAATTACTGAAGATACAGCCTGAGGGATGGAGCGGTAAACTTAGCAAGGTGACCAAAGATAGAGCAGTAAACTCTGAAGAAGGTGCTAAAGACTCTCTGTTTCCTTTGCTGTGTGATTGCTGGGCCAGGATGCCCAGAGCAGGTTCCACGTGGGCGTTTGCTACGAGCAGGGCCTGGGAGTGCAGCAGAACCTGGCGGAAGCGCTGAGGCACTACCGGCAGTCGGCAGCCGCGGGGAACAGGCAGGCCCGGGAGAGACTGCGGGCGTGGGAGCAGGAGCTGCAAGGTACCAGGGCCAGCAGGGCACCAGGGGCTGGGGGACTGCATGGGCAGGTGGCCCCATGAGAGTGGGGCCTGTATTGCCAGAGGAGGGCTCGCTCAGAGCCATGGCACAAAGGAGTTCTTTGTGCTGAAGGGAAGGCACTACTTCTCCTCCTCACTTCTTTCCAGTTCAGCTGGAGAAGCTGTTCCCACAGTATGATGTGTCACAGCATCATTTCTGTTGAAAAGACTAACTGTGTCCTGGGGGACACCAGGCCCAGCATCACCAGCTGGTCCAGGAGGGGATTGTCCTGCTCTGCTCTGCTCTGCTCTGCACTGGGGCAGCCTCACCTCCAGTCCTGTGGGCAAGTTTTGGGCACCACAGTATAAAAAAGGCATTGAACCATTAGAGAGTGTCCAAAGGGGGCCATGAGGATGGGGAGGGGTCTGAGGGGAAGCCTTGTGAGGAGCAGCTGAGGACACTTGGTTCGTTCAGCTGGAGAAGAGGAGACTGAGGGCAGAGCTCATTGCAGTTTTCAACACCCTCCTGAGGGGCAGCACAGGGCTCCAGTATCTGCTCCCTGTGACCAGGAACAGGACCTGAGGAAATGGCTGGAGCTATGTCAGGGGAGGTTCAGGTTGGATACCAGGAAAAGGTTTTTCACCCAGAGAGTGGTTGAGCAGTGGAACAAGATCCCCAGGGCAGTGGGTACAGCACCAAACCTGTCTGAGTTCAAGAAGCATTTATACAACGCTCTCAGGCACAGGGTGGGAGTGTTGGGGTGCCTGTGCAGGGCCAGGAGTTGGACTTGATGATCCTTAGGGGTCCCTTCCAGCTCAGGATATTCCATGATTGTATGGTTGTATGATCAAGTCCAGGCTTTGCCAGTGTCATTAATACCTTGTTTTTCTGTACTTTCAGATGTGCCCACAAAGCATCCATTCCCTTCAGGATTAAGAGCCTCCTCCTCCAGCCCTGATTTCTGGACTATTGAGCCTGTGTCTGCAGGTCTCCACAGCAGCCAGTCAGGACAGAGTGGCCTAACCCTGCCCCACTCCTGGAGCACAGGCACACTGCATGTGATGCTGCTCAGCAGTGCAGGGTGGAGCTGTGCCTTTGGAGCCAGGACAGTGCCACTGGAGCTGCAGGGCTGGGAGCCCCAGCACTGCTGGCAGTAGAGCAGGCAGTAAGTGACACCAGCAGGCAGAGGGCAAGGCAGCCCTTGGTGTGGGCTGGAACCAGGCTGGCAGTGAATGGGAAGAGAGAGCTCTCTGTTCATGGAACTGGAGGCTTTTTTTAATACCTGGGGTTTGAGAATAAACCTTGTGATATCCCCTACACGACCTAGTCCTCTACCTTCCACACAGGGATACTGCTTCTGCACCTGCATTTCTGTATTAGAGCCAAGCTGTGGCTGCCCCTGGATCTCTGGAAGTGTCCAAGGCCAGGCTGGATGGGGCTTGGAGCAATCTGGGATAGTGGAAGGTGTCCCTGTCATGTCAGGGGATGGAACAAGATGAGCCTTAAGGTCCTTCCAGCCCAAACCGTTCTGTGGTTCTGCACCACAGTGGTGTGATCTGGGGTTCTAATTCCAGTAGCCCTGCATGTCTTGCTCATGGTCCCCCAGGGAGGTTTACAAGCCACCATATCTGGACATTGGTAACTAACCCTGGGATTGTCCTGGCCCACACCCTCTGAGGCAATTTTCTCCCTCTCCAAGGCAAGTCCTCACAGTGCTCCTGCTACCAGCCCAGTGTAGGCAGGCTCTGTGTTGCCATTATGGCAGTTTAGTCTGCTTTCAGGCTTGGACAAGCAAGAGAGTGAATTCTCATCATTGGGCACAGTTTTTATAGGATGTGGCAGATCCACCTGTAGCAGTGAGGTGACAGCTGTCCCCGGCCATCCTGCACCGTGTCAGTGTCCTTCTGTCCCCTCTCCTCCTCCTGCAGCCCTGGCAGGAGCTGCTCCCACGGGCACACCTCTCTGAGACACAATGAGCAAGGTTTGCTTCAAAATCCATCGTGTCCCTGTTTGCTGAGCACGCCAGCTCATTTTCAGCAGAGTGGATAAGGGATGCTCCCAGTGGGAAGGCACCACTGGCAGGCAGCAGCAGCAGGCAGCTGGTGTGATAATTTCTTCCACTGGGGCAGCTGAATCCGGAAAAAGGCATTTGTTCACACCAGTTTAAACTGGTTCAAGGGCATCTGTGCAAGCTGCCCAGCTTCCTGTGGCCCTGGTGCTCTGTGTGGATCAGGCTCTGCAAAACAAAGGCAATGGCCCCATCCTGAACTTCTCCATGCAGCAAGGGAGGGGCAGAGCCAGCCCTCAACACATCTGATTGTTCTTCTGGTCTGCTCTCTCCTTCTGCTCAGACCAAACTTTCTTAGACCATTTCCTTTATCAAGCAGGATACAAGGAGCAGGAAATTCCTGGGGTGGATTTCCTATGCTGTGATAATCCAGAGCGTGCTTACGCCATCGGTCAGGATGGGAGAGGGGCTGGGGGGGCTGAAAGCAGTTTGCAGAATCAGGAAATTGAACCAAGAGGGAGGAATTTGTCTCCTTTTAAACCTGCTTGTTATAAGGTATTTTTGTGTAAGGATTTTCCTCTGACAGGGACATCAAAGCAACTTTGCAGAGGGAGATGTGAGGTTGTGCCGGCTGTTTGTCCCTCTGCCTGTGCTCCCAAGGTGCAGAGGAATCCCACAGGGCTCAGTCACAAATGCCTCCCTCATGGTTTGCACAGCTGCATCTCAGTTAGAATCTGGCTCTCTCACATTGTTTTGGTGCAAGAACCTGTTTTGTTTGTAAAACAAACCAGCAAGAGATTTGTGTTAGCAGAGCAGCAGCACGAGCAGGCCAGGCCAAACCCATCCGTGGATGGATGCCAGACATGGGCTCATCTGTACAAGCATTTTGGAGACTCAAAATAAACCAGAACATTTTGGATATTAAAAAGTCCACCTGGGGAAATCTCACTCTATTGCTCTTGTCATTTAGCCCCAAGAGCAACAGAAAGGGGTAACTTTCTCATTTACTCTGCTTTAAATGGTCTGTGTGATTGTGTGGTGCTGTGGCTCGGGTGTGTACACACCTAAACTGGGAACTGTCACCTCCAGGTACATGGAAAAGAACATGGGGAGGATACCTGAGATGGTCCAGGAGAGTCCAGAAGCCCTTACCTGCCATCCCCACACTGCTGCATGAGCCTGTGGGTTAGCCCTTCCCTTCTCCAGGAGTGCAGAGGCACAAACACCTGTGTGCTTCTTCCTTTGCCACCAATATCTTAGTTTTCCCACCCATGCTATTATCCCAAAACTGTCTTACAGCTCCCAGACAGAGAAATCAAAGTGAAAACCCATAAAAAGGGTGAAGTTTGTGACTGAATATTTCAAAACAGTGTTTTCACACTTCCTTTTTCCCAGGTTACCTTTGGCAGACTCCAGCCATCTGGTGTCTGCTTTTGGATAAGGAGTGTGCTCCAAAATCCAATGGCCTCAAAGGAGAGAACAGAATAGAATGGAACCATTAAGGTTGGAAAAGACCTCTGAGAACATCAAGTCCAACCTGTGATTGATCCCCACCTTGTCACGCAGCCCAGAGCACTGAGTGCCACATCCAGTCATTATGGAGAAGGAAGTGGTGGGCACTTGGAGCAGCCATAGGAGAGATGCCAGTGCTGATTTTGGGGGCTTTTACAAAATGCCATCTTCCCAGTGGCAGAACCACAGAAGCTGGAAGGACCCATGGGAGACAAAAGGCTCATCTCCCCCTCCCCAGCTGCCACTTCAGGCTTTCTGCACGTATATTATGTCAGCTACACTGCTGACAGAGAGGGTAGTGTTAGAAAAAAACAGTTTTATTTAAATAACTGAAACCCTGGAGCCCAGCTGCAGCAGTGTCCGTGACAGGTATTTTCACAGTCTGTGATCACATGGATGTATCTCACTGTGCTGTGGTTGTTCTCACAACCCCCTTGCCTGGGCCTGTCCTGGGAGGAAAGGGCCCTCCTGCTGCTGGGTGGGATGGGAGGCTGGCAGAGCACTGGGAGAGCAGGGTGGGAGAGGAGGAAGGCAAGGACAGGCAGATGGAGGGGAACTAAAGGTGAAATCAGTTGTGGAGAAATTTGATGGAGCAAGGCAAAGGAAGAAATACACCTGTCTAGGCATGGGTCATAGAGTGACTCTGCTGGGGCTGGGGATAGGGTTGGGCAGCCCAAACCTCTGACTGTTCTCTCCACAGCCACAGAGCTGCTACAGCCCTGGAGCAGCGTCCCCCAGGCCGAGGCTGTGCCCGCGGGCCGACAGCTGCCGCAGCAGCCCCGCGCCTGCCTCGCTGTGCACCTGCACCTTCTGGGACAGGATCATCTCAAACAGGGTGCTCATCTCCGACAGGAAGGTGCTGGCCAGCCTCGTCCCACTGCCACCAGGGTCAGCACCTTTGCCAAAGGTCTCGAAGGTCCTTGGTTTCTCCTGCCTCGCAGCTTCCTCATCCTCGGGGGAGCACGGCGAGTCGGGGGAGAAGACGTTGTCCTTGTAGTTGCTGGTGAGGGGCAGGGACAGCCGGGCCACCCACTCTGGGTTTGCAGCTGTCAGCCTCTTGAGGGCCAGCTCTGGGGAGGGAAAGCACAGCAGAGAAGAGGGGGGAAAAATAAATTGATAAAAAATATTGATAAATGAAAATATCTAAAATCAGCTAAGAGGCATGATTGTAAACAGATCACCGGTGACATCATGCAAACCAGCAGCTTAAAAAAGCCAAACATAATAGAACTGGTTTGAAAATATTGGGGGTTTGGTTTTGTTTTTAATTTAATAGCCATTAGAATCATTGTGCATTCTCATTTGTTGCAGAGTCAATTGGCACTTCACTAAATTGTTAGCAAAGCCTGAGAGAGGGAGGGTTTAGGACTGGCTGAAGGGGAGCAGACAATGAAAAGCTTTCCAGGGGGAAGTGTTGGACACAAAGATAGTGGACTTCCCTTCAGGGTCACTCCAGGGTGGGAATTTGCTGCTAAGGAGGCAGATTGAGACCGAAAAGAAATGGGTTACTGTGAAAACAATAATACCAGAATGAAATTCTGGATTATAAAATGCACAGCTGGATGGTTGGAGACTGGGACCGAACAATTGAGCTCTAAAGTAGTTGTTCCTCGATTGGAAACAGCTGAGGAGCAGGGGGAGCCTGGGCTCGGGGCTGGGGCAGGCTCGTTAGTGCACCAGTAATTTGATTGTGGCCCACAATGGGCAACTGGAATCACACAGAGGACTCAGGGTATTCCCTGCTGGCAGGGAGGCACAGCCAGGGTGGATTGTTACTGGGTCTGATTAGGGGAATTACACACAAATCTGATTATCCGTCTGTGGGAGAGGGAGCTGAAACGACACCAGCAGGGAAAACTGGAGATGAAACCAGGAGTGATCCAGGCTGACACAATGGAGACCCCAAGAGCTGGGGGTTGCTGCTCCTAAGGAAGCAAGTGCTCTCCAGGGATCTGACTGCAACCTGTCATTATTTTGAGGAGATACACGCCAGCAGAGGAAATCTTTATGCTTAAAATAGTGCTGGCAAGAGAAGAAGTGATTATAGATGTCCACGAATAAACATCTCCTGGAAAATAAAGGAAGGACCCCATAGCAGGGAGAGCCTGGAATAGCTTCCTCATCAGACAGCAGGAAGGGGAACAGGGATTCTTGTTTTTTGGGGTAGCTGGTAAACAAGAGTCCGTGCTGTGGTGCACAGAGGCTGCATTCCAGCCCCTCATTGTTCCTTCCCAAAGGACACCCCAGAACCTCACGGGAGTTCAGAGCAACCAGCCAGTTCAGGAAAGGTGATGGGAGCAGCAAAACCTCACTGGTAACAAAACCCAGCAGTCTCAGTGTGGCAAGGACTGGTGCCACTGAAATAATAATTATGTGGCTCTGACTAAAAAGTGGCATCTGAAAGGAGGGTCCCCATTCCAATGCCCTTATCCTGCTAATTCCAGAGGGTGGTCAATACCCTGCAACAGCTGGGACCTGGGATCTGCAGTCAGTAACTGACACAAGGCTCCTTCCTCAGCCAACCAAGCAATTGCTCCTTCTCTGGAAAACAACTGCCCTGGCATGGGCTGGGGGTGAGAGCTGGGACTCCAGCCTGGTAAGGAGAGAAGGGCAGGTACATCCCTTAGATTTTTGTTTCAGCTGGAGACCCAAAATTCTTTTGTGTTGCTTCATATCCAGGGTTTCTTTCTGCAATCTCAGTATTTGAGTTGCAGTGACTGGTCCTTGAGATATCACGTAAGTGTGCTGCAGGTTTTACTGTAAAACATGCAGTTTTCTCCTTCCCAGTCTGCAAGAAGCCACCTCATTCCCTGAATATTTGGCTGCCTCAGCTCTGGAGCAGGGCACAACTGGTCTGCTCTCTGCAGGGAGAGCTGGGCTGACGGTCCCGTGGCCATGAAAACCTCATAATTAGGTATGTTTAATTTGACCAATAACTCTTTACTGCCTTGTTTTAATGGTGTTTGGGGAGCAAGGGTTGTTTTTATCATCCATAAAGTTCTATCTCTCATCTGCTGCTGGGAGTGCTGTGCTGGGCTGCTGGGGGATCAGAGCTAACAGACGGTGCTGGGAGTTCATCCCACAACATCAACAATCCCAAGCTGCCCGGGATTGCAGACCCCTGCTGGGAACAGCACAAAGGCCCAGCCAGCCTCAGCCAGCTGTTAGGATGCTCCTGAGCACCAGCAGTGCTTCCTTCCTCCCTCTCAGGATGCAAGTCCATGGCTCTGTTTGTGTCTGGGAGAGGAGGAAGGAGCCTGGCAGCTCCAGCGGCCGCGCTCGGCCGCCTGTGCGGGCAGCTCTGGGCTCCTGGGCAAGGTTGGGCAGCTCTGGGCTCCTGGGGAAGGTTGGGCAGCTCTGGGCTCCTGGGGAAGGTTGGGCAGCTCTGGGCTCCTGGGGAAGGTTGGGCAGCTCTGGGCTCCTGGGCAGGGTTGGGCAGCTCTGGGCTCCTGGGCAAGGTTGGGCAGCTCTGGGCTCCTGGGGAAGGTTGGGCAGCTCTGGGCTCCTGGGCAAGGTTGAGCAGCTCTGGGCTCCTGGGGAAGGTTGGGCAGCTCTGGGCTCCTGGGCAAGGTTGGGCAGCTCTGGGCTCCTGGGGAAGGTTGGGCAGCTCTGGGCTCCTGGGCAAGGTTGGGCAGCTCTGGAGCAGATCAGCCTCTGGGCATGGCCAGCAGGAATCCACACAGCCTCAGCATTCCCTGCTGGCATGGAGCACACTGCCCAGGGAAGTGGTGGAATCATCCTGGGAATGCAGATGTGGCACTGGGGACACAGGTCACTGGTGGACATGGCAGTGCTGGGGAACAATGGTCTGGGAGGGCTTTTCCAGCCCTAATGATCCTATGGAATTCCTGGAATTTGGCCAAAAGGATTTTTTTCCTGTCAGATCCAAGGATCACAGGAGATGGCGCTTCATGGATCAGCCTCACCATAGCCCAGATTTTCTATCCTTGTGTGGGCAGGACTGGATCCAGAGCTGCTGGATCAATGCTGGGCAGCTCCACCAGTCCCTTTTCTGGGATCAGGGCATGTCAGTGCACCTGGGATGGAGCTGGGCTCCTCTTTGCTCCCTGCTCCTGGCTCAGGACCTCGGAATACAAGGAAAGATTTCTTTGATTGCTCCTTACTGGAATAAAAGAGCAGGGAGGCAAAGGGGGAGAAGCAGCAGGTTCTGTCCCAAAGGAAGAGCACCAAAAATGCCCAGGTCTGGAATTCAAACCACCCCAGCAGCAAAGCTCAATGAGTTCCTCTTCTGTGGAGGAGCACAGAGGCTCCACAATGAAATTTCTGCTACAGGACATGAGTCAGCCCAACTCTTTCAAATTGAAATGCCAAGAGAGGAGATTTTTAGAACAAATCAATAAAAGGAACATGTAGAAAATGTCAGGCCCAGATGGTATTCACCCCGGAGTGCCAGAGGAACTCAGTTATGAAATTGCCTGGTTTATTAGCTGCTGTTCATTAACTACTGCTTCAAATGAATGCGGGATCAGAGGGAGGGGAGGTGGAAATGGTGACAGGAGTTTTTAAGCATGTGAAGGTGAACCCAGCCCAGGCAGATTCAGAGAAAGCCTTCTGTGCAAGGCTCAGCAGATAGAGCCATGGAGCTGCTGCTCCCAGAGAAACCACCTGACATTGTCACATGGGGAATTGTGTTCTGGAAATTTGGAAGGGCTGCATGGAGAGTCCGGGATTAATTTGGAGAAGGGTCTGGAGTGCCAGGACACAGGGAATTGCTTCCCAGAGCCAGAGGGCAGGGATAGATGAGATATAGGGAAGGAATTGTTTCCTGGGAGGGTGGGCAGGCCATGGCACAGGGTGTCCAGAGAAGCTGTGGCTGCCCTTGGATCCCTGGAAGCGTCCAAGGCCAGTCTGGACAGGGCTTGGAGCAGCCTGGGACAGTGGAAGGTGCCCCTGTCCATGGCAGGGGGTGGAATAGGATGGGCTTTAAGGTCCCTTTCAACCCAAACCATTCCAGAATTCAATTCTGTGAAGACAGAGGTCACCTGAGCTGATGGAACAGCACCAGCCAGGCTTGCAGGGGACCTGAGCCATGCCTGAATTTACAGCCAGGTTCTGTAGAGACTAATAGGTGTTAAAAGCTGGGAAGTGAGGGTAGGAATAATTAATCTTCCTCACCAAGGGAGGTCATTAGCAGAGTCCCAGAGTATCTGCTCAGCACAGTGATAAATGATATGGCAAGGGGACAATGTTGGTGTGGACTCCACTAAAACACCCAAAAGCAGAGGGTTGCTGAAGGACCTGATAATGCTGAGCACTATGAGCAAAACATGGCTGGTGAATTTCTGTGTCACCAACTGTCAGATAATTGTCCCAGGGAACAACAACCTGTCATGTGTTGATGGCTTTCCCTCCATGCAGAGGAGGGATTTGGGAGTCACAACAAACAGGGCTCAGCGTGGAGCTTGGGTAGGACAGGAATGAGGAACAAACCAGAAAACCTCCTTGTACCCCCAGGAGATCCTAAACACTGTGCACAATTCTGGTCACACATCTCAAAAAAGACAAAATTAGCAGCAGGTTGGTCACAGGAGATAAAGAAGAAGGAGGGCCCAGTGGGGCTCTGAGAGTAGATAACATCTTGAGGGGTTTGACAAGGACAAGTGTCCACCTTTCTCACTCTGCATGGACCAGGAGACCACGAAGGGAGGGCTCAGGCCAGCACGGGAAGCAGTTCACCAGCTGCAGTGTGCAACTGGATCTCACCCCTCAGCAGTGACAGAGGCCAAGCTCACACATCACTAAACCCTAAACCTCAGTAGACATATCCATGGGAGGGAAGAGCAGCCATAAACACATGGAAAAATCCATTGTGAAGCTCAGCAAGTCCCTTGGTCTGCTACCAAAAGCCTGGGATGCTCCAGACATGCTGCCCCAAGCACTGCCCCTGCCAGAGCCACTCTGGGAGGTGCAATATGCCCTGACTGCTGCAGGCCAGCAAGACCTCCTGGTTGGGGTTAGTGTGGGTTACCTGAGGAGATATCACAGCTGGAGCCCCCCAGCCCCACCCTGTCCCAGCAGCAAGGTCACCTCACCTGCCTGTGGCTCCAGGAGGGTCTCCAGCTCCTCTCCCACGAGCTGCTGCACGGAGAGCTCGAAGGCGCTGTCGCAGTCGCGGTCCCCGGCCTCGCTCTCGCCGTGCCCACTGTCCTTGGTGCTCAGGCAGTCCGTGTCCAGCCCCATGTCCAGCCCCGTGTCCAGCCCCGTGTCCAGCCCTGCAGCCCTGCCAGGGGTCACAACACCCAGGTCACTTCAGCCCCAATGAGCCCTTGGAAGGGTCTCTATCTCCCCAAAATGCCCTGGAGAGGGGCTCTGGGCACCCTCCCCATGTATCACTCACAGAACCAAATGCGTTTTGAGTGGCCATCAATTAATGAGTTTTGGGGGGTTGCTCCACATTTCTTGCCTGAAAGGGTTTTTATCCTTCTGCAGCAAGATCAGAGAACCACAGAAGGGTTGGAAGGGACCTTAAAGCCCATCTCATTCCACACCCTGCCATTGGCAGGAACACCCTCCATAATCCCAGGTTGCTCCAAGCCCTGTCCAACCTGGTCTGGAACATTTTCAGGCATCTAGGGGCATATCCTGAGAAACAGGGACCTGCTGGCTCCCCATTAATTCAGAGGAGCTTCCCCCTGCTGGACCAGGTGAGGAGCACCCCAAATACCCTGGAGCTGCTCTCCCTCCCTCTCCATCCTCTGCAGCTGCAGGTGAGAAAGGTGGAGAAAGCTGTGTCTGCCCATGGCCTGGCCAGGTGGGGACAGGGGGACGTGGCAAGGCGGTGATGAAGACTCGGCATCCTCAGGAGTGTGCACCCAGAGCACACAGCATAATTTAATGGGAACACCATGAAGTTTGGGGATATCTTTGGCACACAGCTGGGATATCTCAGTGCTTCCAACCTGGCTGCAGTTCCTCACTCATCTGTCCCCTGGTACAGGGTCAGGTGTCCCAAAATCATATTGGCAGGCACTAAGAAAGTGTCCAGAGCCATAAGAACATTCATCCTTGTGCTGCTGCCTCCAGAGCTGAGCCCCTCTGTGCTCCTGAGCACCCAGAACCATCAGAGTTCTTGGCAAGGGATGGTTCATGGTTCAGGTGAGCATGGAGGGACCTGCCAAAGGTGCCCAGGAAGGAGGCAAAGAGCAGCTGGATACCACTGGGAGCCTGGACCAGAGGAGCACAACCTGTCCCTGAAGGGAGAACCTCCAGTCTCAGGAGATGAGGCTTTTCCTTGTGTATCTCTGCCCTCGGAGGTTTTGGCCTGGTGGGGCTGGAGCAGGGGAAGGGGGCGTGGGGAAGGGAAGCGCTGGGAGCCAGCCTTACCTGCTGCCGTTCTTGGCCGTGTACTTGTTTCCCCTGTAGTTTGTTTTGGGCTGGAACTGGCCCTGGTGCAGCAGGGAGAGCAGCTGGGAGATTTGCTGCAAGGCAGGAAAAGCCTGTTGAGCCCCGGGCTGGCCACTCAAGCTGCTTCCTGCCAGGACGTCCCTCCGAGCCCCCAGGCCTTTTTATAGCGTTTCCTTCTCCTGCAGATGGCTCAGCATCCCCACACCGGGGGAAAAACAAGCTCTGGGCAGCCCACCTGGGCCTGAGCTTCCCCTGCACCCTCCTGCTGTTCCCTATCCTTGGGATTGTCCCCTTCCCCCGGTGACAGCCCCACTCCCACCTGTCCTGCTGGGGTGATCCTGCTGGGTGGGGGGGGGTTGTTCATCCTACCCAGGCCTGGGGGAAGAGACCAACCGAAGACCCTCAGGTTGCACATTCCCACCACGCCGGGGTGGGCACGGCCCAGGCAAGGAAGGACTGGGGTGCCCACACGCCGGGACCGGCCGGAGCAGCTCCTACCTGCACTGGGGGCGACTCCATGGCGAACTCCCCGGTCGGGCTCTGCTCTGCCAGGGCCACCAGCGACAGCCGGACCAGGCTCCTGAGGATCTGCTGGTGGGGCTGGGGCTGCCCGGGTCCCCCCGCACCCACGGGCTGCTCGGCTGGCACTCGGGGCTCTCCCATGGGTGGCTTCACCAAGCTCTTGCCGTGCAGCGGAGCCTCCGGCGGGCCCACGGCCTCCTTCCCCGAGTGTTTGGGTCTGTGGGGCTGGCAGGGCCGGCGCTGCAGGACGGGCAGCTCGAAGGTGCCCTGCTGCTCCTCTGGGTCTTTTTGTGTCCTCTGATTCCTCAGGGTCCTGTAGAGCGTGGGGGTGAGGTGGAGGGGAGCCTGTGGGGACCCCCCGGCCGCAGGGGTGGCTGTGCCGGGCTGCTCCTCCTGGCAGGCCCGGGGGGGCTCGGGCTCCCGGGGGCGGCCCCGGAGCAGCGGCACCAGGTGGATGTCGGCCTTCTGGATCTGCCTGTGCGGCTTCTTGAGCTGCTGCTGCCTGCGGGCGTCCTCTGCCTCCCGGCAGTTGTAGGCCATGCCGTCCTTCTTGTCCTTCTTGCGCAGGGACAGGGTCAGCGCCAGCAGCAGCACGCACCCGCCCAGGAGAGCGGCCAGGCAGATCAGCAGCACCACGGAGAGACTGGGCCAGCCGGGATCCTGCGCTGACATCTTGGAGAAGGCCCCGTGACGCCGGAACAGCAAGCGGAGCCGGGCCAGGGTGTGCAGGGGGGTGTCCCCCTGGTCACTCACCCGGACCAGCAGCTCCCGCTGGCTGCCGACCAGGCTGCTGGCATTGCTTGCATTGAGGGACACCTGCCCCAGGAGGGGGTCCAGGATAAAGAGCCCGGCATCATCCCCACCCACCAGATCATACCGGAGAGCCCCGTTGATGCCGGAGTCCACATCCCTGGCCACGATGGTGAAGAGGAAGGGGTTGGCAGGGCACGACACAAGTGTAGAATTGGTCACTGCCGCAGCCCCCTGGGTGCTCCCATTCCCAGGGACCACCCAGCAGCACCCAGTGTCCACACTGACCAGGACAGAGAGCGTGGCCACCCCTCCCACCAGCGCTGGCATGGTGATGATGGGTGTGTTGTCGTTCCGGTCGAGCACAGCCAGCCTGATGGAGATGTTGGATGCCAGCTTGGGATGCCCTCCATCCTCTGCTGTCACCAGGAACTCCAGGCTCCTCACCTGCTCATAATCAAAAGCTTGGAGGGCAAAAACATCTCCAGTGATGGGGTCAACTGAGATCAGCCCCAAAGCAGAGGGGTCCAGGATCCTGTAGGTGACTTTCCCATTGGAGCCCAGGTCGGGGTCGGTGGCACGGACGGTGAGCAGGAAGGCAGGTGCTTCACTGTTCTCATCAACAGCAGCCTCGTAGGCAGCCTTCTCGAAGGCTGGGGCGTTGTCGTTGACATCGCTGATGCAGATAGTGAGGTGTTTCAGCACGGCCAGGGACAGGTCCCCCATGTCCCGCACCACCAGCGTCAGGTTGTACTCGGCGCGCCGCTCGCGATCCAGCGAGGCGTTGGTCAGCAGCGCGAAGCTGTGGCTGTTGGTCCTCTTCAGCCTGAAGTGCTCGTAGCCCTGGCTGAGGGAGCACAGCACTTGCCCATTACTTCCCGAGTCGGGGTCACTGGCTGTCACCAGAGCCACAAAGCTGTCCTTGGGGAGGGCCTCGGACAGCACGGGCTCCCGCGCGGCCCAGGTGACGTGGACGTCAGGAGCGTTGTCGTTGACGTCCAGGACCTTGACCAGGATCTTGCAGTGCGCCGGGATGGGGTTGGCGCCCAGGTCCCGCGCCTGCACGTCCAGCTCGTAGGCGTGGGTCTCCTCGTAGTCCAGAGGGAGCCTCAGGAGGACACTGCCCGTGCGGGCGTCGATGTTGAAGGTGCTCAGCACCTCGGGGGGCGCGTGCCTGCTCAGGCTGTACTCGATCTCCCCGTTGGGACCCTGGTCGGGGTCAGTGGCCGTGACCGTCACGAGGAGGGTCCCGGGCTGGACGTCCTCCCGAACCTCCACTGTCAGGGAGCTCTCTGCAAACACGGGGCTGTTGTCATTGGAGTCGAGGACAATGACTTTAATCAAAGCAGTACCTGATTTTGGCGGCTCCCCGTGATCAGTGGCCGTCAGCACGAGGTCAAAGGAAGAGTGCAGCTCCCGGTCCACCTCCTTAATCACGACGAGCTCGGCGTGCCTCGTCCCGTCGGAGCTGGAGACGACCTCCAGAGCAAAGTGCTCGCTGGGGGAGAGAGCATAGGAGCAGCGGGCGTTGGGGCCAGCATCAGCATCCAGGGCTCGATCCAGCGGGATCCGCGTCCGCAGGGATGCGCTCTCCGAGATCTCCAGCTCCAGCTCGGGCGTGGGGAACCGTGGCGCGTTGTCGTTGACGTCCATCACCTGAACCTCCACGTGGATCAGGGCCGGGTTCTGGGCGGCCAGCACGTCAAAGGACACCCAGCAGGGATCACTGTGGCGGCACAGCTGCTCCCTGTCCACCCGCCCGGCCGTGCTGAGCACCCCATCCCCGCTGCCCACGTGCAGCGGGAACCTCCCGGGGGTCTCCATCAGCTGGAAGGTCTCGGCCGCCTCGCCGCTCTCGCCGCCCTCGAAGTGCTCGGCCAGGCTCCCTATGACAGTTCCCGGGGGCACCTCCTCCAGCACCCGGTACTGCACCGTGAAGGTGGCCACCTCCTGGGCATCGGCGCTCAGGAACAGGTACCACCACCACAGCGCCGGCAGCCGCAGCGCCGAGCGGCTCAGCCCCAGCACGCTGCTGGCAGAGCCCCGCCGGCCCCGCCGTGCTGCCATGGGCTGTCCCGCCGGCCACCGCATCCCCGGAGACTCCTCAGGGCCACCGCAGGGCCTCGGCATCCTCTCCCATCTCCGAGGGCCGCGGGCTCCAGCCAGAGCTTGGAAAGGAGGGGAAATCACAAGCAGGGCTGGTGGTTGTCCCCCGCGCTGCCATCACCGGGAGCTCCCCGGGCCGGGACAGCCCGGAGCGCAGGGACCGTCCCCGGAGCAGCCACCGGCCGGCTGGCCGGGCTGAGGATGGAGCGGCCGACATCCTATGGAAACCCCACCTACAGGAAAAGGGAGGACCGGGCCGGTACAATGCCGGGGCGGGGTGGGGGCTCGTGGGGCGGCACGGGCCCGGCTGCGAGAGGGTGTGGAAGTGTCTCCGATCCCAGCCGGGGGGGACCGTCACCGCTGCCACCTGCAGAGCACAGTGCCCAGAAGGTGGGATTCTTGCAGTGCCTGACCCACCACAAACCTCATGTGCTTCAGGAAGAGGTGATGGACTCCTGCTCCTGCATTGACCCAAAGCCTTGTTCCTCACACTTCTACATCTCAGACTTCAACATATTCTCATTTTATCTAAATCTAAGTGCAATCCCTGCTCCTTGCTCTGCCTTTGGAGGGCAATGTGCCCAAGTCACCTTTCCCAGTAGAAAGGTGATGATGTCACCAGTTCCAGCTGGACACACCAAAATGAGCTGATGAATCAGCGGGAGCGTGGCCACACCAAACACAGCCGGGAGGGCACGAGGGAAGGAGGGAGGTGCTGGCAGACACAGCCTGTGTCCGTTCAGGCCTCTCCCCATCCCTACATCCATCTGTCCTGGCTGCTCCCTCTCTTGGCCCATGCTCCATCCCAGCTTGGCTCAGCACTGATTTCCCTGGCGTCACTCCTGCACCATCAAATCCCTTCTTGGCCTTATTTCAGCACCTCACCCCAAGCCCCACCCACCTTCAGGCTGCCTAGCTGCTGCTCCTGTATCACCACAGCTGGCCAGGTGTGCACACACAGGTAGCACAGCCTGAAGGCGTTCCATGTATTCCTCCTGAGCCTGCAGAGCCCCCAGACCCCAGGCTGGGTTTGCTTTGGTCTCGAGGTGACAGAAGACATTCAGGACAGGGAAGGTCATGTCAAGAATTTTCCTTGGCTGTTATGGAGCATCCTCAAGGTGGGGTTAGAGCCCCACCAGCCATGTCATCTTTGTGTCTCCACACCTTCCAGGCAGCCTCCAGCAGCCTTTGGTGTCCTGTGTCCACCTCGCCCTCTCCTCCTGCTTCTCCAGCCTTGGTGGGCACCCCTGTCCCCCCAGCCTATTCCCATCCCTCCCAGCTCCCCCACCGCTCTGGTTTTCCCAGGTGAGGCTCCGTTGTCATCACTTTTCTTTATCATGGTGAATTTTGATGCCTCAAAGAGCAAAAAGAGCAGCAAAGCCAAAGCCACCCCAGTGCCAGGAGCCGTGCCCTCAGCACAGCGGGAGGAAGGGACGGTGCCGCGGGGGGTGGCCGGAGCCCGGTGCTATTCCTGGGCTCGGCCCCAGCTCCAGGGGACCTTTGCCAAGTCATTTCCCTGCTTTGTGCTCGCGCTTCCTCCTGCGCAGCCCGGGGCTCTCCCGGAGGGATGATCCCGCTCGCTCCCGCTGCCCGCGGAGCTCCGCGTGGAGAAGCGGGCGTCTCCCAGCCCGTGCCCGATTTTGGGAGGGGAGGTGGGAAGGCCACTTCCTTCGGCTGGGACTGTTATCCCTCCACCTCGCGGGTTTTTTTTAATGCTTTTCCTTTTCAGGAATGGAGTGGAACAGAAGAACCACACTGAAAGGGAAAGGAAATAAATGTGACACCCCAGGACTGTGGGGGTTCCCCGAAGAGCCCTGTGTGAGGTTTCCTTCCCCCATCACCTCCCAGTCCCACTGCAGAACAAGCCACTCTCCCCGAGTGTCCTGTGTTTAACCCATCACTGACACCACAGGAGGTGAATTCCCTCTGACTCCAGCTCCCACCTGCCAGACCCCACTTGCTGCCATCCCCACCCCTCAGCTGGGAGATTCCAAACCTCCAAACCACTCATTTTTCTCCCCAAAGACAGGGACCAGGTGGGATTTTGAGTACCAGTTCAGGGAAAGGCTGGGAGAAGTCACCGTCACCGGGCTGTGAGCCCCCTGAGCACTGCCCCCAGTCTGGCTGCCCAGATCCCAGCACTGGTGACAGGTCTGGCGTGCCCAGGAGGAGCTGGAGGAGCTCCTGCATGAATTATTGATGATTCCTCAGGAATAAACCCCTACAGACCAGGCCTGTGACCCCCAGCCATGAGAACATTCCCAGCTGGCAGGAGGATGCTGCAAAAGCATGGCTGAGCTGCAAATCAGTGCTGTGGAGGGAGATGGACAGAATAAAGCTGCAAGAAAATAGGAAAGAAAAACGGGGTCGAGTTGAGACTTGCCAGAAGCACAGGCAGGAAAATGAGATCTGGTGCTAAAAACAAAACGTGTCTCCTCCTGTTTCCTGTTCACACCCCAGCAGGCTCCTGACGTGCTTCAGGACCTCCATGGACACTGTGGTGGCTACAAACACAAAATTCCCCCTCCAAGGTTGAGACTGCACCTGAACCCTTTCAATTAAAGCTCAGGAAGAGCCTCAGCTACATTGAATTCTTACAGCACTTCTCTGTGCATTCTCTGTGTGCAATGCTTCCTTCAGCTCCTGCCCGATGCTGTCAGTGCCCAGAGCAGCTGGAAATGTCATTTTCAGGAGTGCAAACCCGGCTCCTCTGCAGCTCAGCTGCTCTCCAGGCTCCAGAGCAGGACACGGGCACACCCTGAGCTCCCAGGGGTGCAGAGCTGTGCTGGAGGCACCACTCTCCCTGTCCATCACCTGGCAGAGAGCAGCACCACCAGGTTATTTCGAGCTCCACTGCACAGCTGGAGATCTTCAAACTTTGTCATTTTGGGCTGACACGGTGCTAGCCTGGGACCAGGAGCTGTGCCACAACACAGCAGGGAGCGGAGGCCAGCTTGAAATGAGAGTGAAGAGGCTTTTTCACATCTAATAATTTTCTCTGATGAAGACAGGCTGAGAGCTGGTGATGTTCACCTGGACAAGAGGAGGCTCCAGGCAGACCTCGGAGCCCCTTCCAGTGCCCGAGGCTGCCAGGGCTCCAGCAGGGTTTGGGCACCACTCCCAGGGATGCCCAGGGTGGGATTGTCGGGGTGTCTGTGCAGGGCCAGGAGCTGGACAGGATGATCCTAGTGGGTGCCTTCAGCTATGGATAATCCATGATTCCAGCTATGAATATTCCGTGATTCCATGAATTTTCAGCCCTTCAAAGACAGCCTTTGCTCTTCTAGAAGTGTCACTCCCTTTTCAATGGGCCAGCAGCAATCCCTCTCTGAGCACGAGGTGTGTGGGGTGCAGCTGCTCAAGGGAGCCCAGAACCTTCCCCGTCCCCAGCTGCCTGCAGGGACCTGCGAGGCTCCTGGGGGCCCTTTCTCGGGAGGAAGGACGTGATTCCCCCTCTCTCACAGGTACGGAGCTCTGCAAGAGGTGGAGGGACGTTCCCTTGGGGTGGCCCGGCTCTCCCTGAGCTCATTTCCATAAAGCCAGCCGGTGACGCCGGCTGAAGGTGACCTCCCCGTGCCACCCGCTCCAGCCTGGGCTGGGCTGCTCATCCTCCAGCCCCATCACCACACACCTGGGTGTCCTTGCGGGCTCCTCCAGCGGTGCCTGCCCGGCGCTCCCGGGGAAGGCGCAGCCCCGGCGGTGCCTGCGCTGTGCAGTTGGATCCCTCCACCACGAGAGCCCACTGCTGCTCCGCGCTGGGCTCCGCCGCTGTCCCCGCCTGTCCCCGGCGCTGCCCGAGGGGCTGCGGGTGCTGAGCCCCTCAAACTCTCCGCACAGAGGGGCTGCGGCCACCCTTCCCCCGGCGGGCCGTCCCGGGGGGCTCCGCCGCCCCCAGCCCTGCAGGGGGGCTTGGGCGATGCTGCGGCTGCCTCCCCTCCATCCTCAGCGGGGACTCTGGGTGCCTCCCTGTTTGGCACGGTTTTCGGGTGCTTCCCTCGGTTCCACACGATTTTAGGGTGTTTCCCCCGGTTTTGCACAGTTTCAGGGCGTTTCCCTGGGTTTTACACGATTTTAGGCAACTCTGCAGCATCACAAGCAGAATCTCCCCCAAACCCCGCTGTACCCGCCCCCCCCCCACTAAACCCTCCTCTGGGGGGGTTATAGAGGTGCCTCCCCTCCTGCAGGGCAACACCTTAATTAGGGGGGAAATAAAAGGGGGTGCAGGCGATCCCTGATGAGGACAGAATTAATTATCGATGTAGCAGCTCCTGAAAGCTTCACCAGGCAAAAACCTGGTTTTGAGCAAAGCAGCTCCTGCCTGCCGGGCTCCAGGAGCTGCCCTGCGCAGAGGGGACGATAAGGAGAGTTATTGTTGCTCTGTGCTCATAAAAGGATTATTATTAAGGAGGGGAAGAAAGTTGTAAGTGAAGTAAATTGGGCCAGGCTGGGTGTTTGAATAGACAGGAATAATGTTATGGTAATGCCATGCACGGCTCTGCTGCTCCAGGACCCCGACGTGTTTTATAAAGCCCGGTGCTACAAAAAGCAATTCTGTGAGCAGAGAGAGGGAGAGCTGGCCAAAGAGAAACGAGGAGAAGCTGTAAAAATGATGTTTTATTGTGTGGGAGAAAGCAATGAGTCGAGATCTAACCCTTGATGTCCTTCTGGAGGAGAAAGCTGGCAGCATATTGTCACTTGCTTGTATGATTCAATTTGCTATTCTAAGTCTTACAGTAATTTCTTTCCTGTGCTCCAAAAGCTTGTATCTAAATTTCTGTTTGCAAATGAAACACGTGGAAGAACTCCCCAAGGCTGAGTCTTCAGAGCTGGATCTTCCCAGAGTGCAGAGGGGCTGCTGACAGGATGGGGGCAGGGGGCACCAGCAGCACCACCTTCCACTGCCACTTGGATTTGATTTTAGTCTGACAACCCAAAACACCTGAGCAACAACCCGGGGTGGGCTCCCTGTGCTGCACAGGGTAAGTGATGGATCTGGGCCCTGGCACACTGTGACATCAATCAGACCTTTACGAGTCCCCAGCGGCTGCAAATCAATAAGTGCCAGCAATAATTACCCATTTTGTCTTTCTCTTTATTAATATTTAGACGTTTTTAATCTTTTCTCTCTAAACATTAGGTTTCCCTGCTGTGGCTGTCCTTCAGAGGGAGCTGCCAGGAAAGCTCCTGTTCCTCTAATTAAAGGCTTTGTGCTGGATGGAACTGCTCCCTGAGCAGGAATGACACAGCCACCAAAGCTGGGGACGACTCTGCTGCCTCAGCCTGGGCAGGTGACACCGGCTGATGTCCCCAAGAGGAGGGTGCAGCCTCTCTGGGTGTCACAGTGCAGAGCTTGTGATGGTCACAAGGGGTCATCTTGTGATGGTCTCCAGCTCTTGGTGGGGGTGACCACAACCCACAGATGTCATTTAAAGAGATCATGGAATGGTTTTCCTTTGCTTGGAAAGGACCTTAAATCCCATCCAGTGCCACCCCTGCCATGGGCAGGGACACCTTCCACTGTCCCGGGCTGCTCCAAGCCCTGTCCAGCCTGGCCTTGGGCACTGCCAGGGATCCAGGGGCAGCCACAGCTGCTCTGGGCACCCTGTGCCAGGGCCTGCCCACGCTCACAGAGAGGATTTCTTAATTAGGAGAAGTCCCTAGAGGTGATTATCTCCTCAGGGGTGCTGTTAGGGATGTAGACATTGCAAACAAAGCCCTCTTTGGACATGGAAAGGGGAGCAGGACTCCACGATTTTCAATGGAAATGACAGCCCTTATCTCCTCTAACATGGGTGTGGGAGAGTTGATAATGCCTTATCAGCCCAGGAAAACAAATGGGAATAAATTCAAAACAGAAAACAACCTCCCAAAAAGAAATGTAAATTATGTTTGTTGTGGAGACAAAAAGTTTCCAGCAAGTCCAACCACTACCCAGCTTTAAAGCTGGAAATGAGTGAGAGGAGGGATCCTGAAACATCTGGCATGTTGGGAATACCTCCTGGAGGAACAGGTAAAGCCCATCTCTTGTCCAGCTGTGCCCACAGGGATCTGTGCCAGGGATCTGAGGGCAGACAGACCTGGCTTTTCCAGAGTGGGAGAGCTGGAAGCTGTATCCTGACTTCTGGGGCTGTCCAGCAGGATAAATCCTCGGGGGGGATCTCAGAGGCTGCTCCCTCCCCAGGCACTGCAGACACCAAGGTCCTGCGCCCTCCACGGGAGGAGAAACTGGGACTGAAAAGATCCCGGTGCCTCCAGCAGCAGAGACCCCAGGGCTGAACAGGGACTGTGCTCTGACACCCCCAGGAGCCTGCAGGGCTCTGGTTTCACCTCTCCTGATCCCTCTGAGCCACCTCAACGAGGTTCTCCCCAGGGTGACAGCCACCTCAGCATCACCCCACTGAGGGTGACAGTGCCAACCCCACCATCGCTCCTTCCTTGGGACAGCATCCTTCCAGGGATGGGGACAGAGAGATGACCACAGTGAGGGTGACCACAGTGAGGGTGACCTCAGTGAGGGTGACCTCAGGTCTCCCCATCCCTTTGCACAGAGATGCTGCAGGCTCTGCCCAGAGTCACGTGAGTGCTCCCTCTGGTGCCAGCACCTCCAGATGTTCAACCAGCTGTGATGTGCCATTATCACCTCTTGCCTCTGCTGTGTCACCACTGTTGTCTCACCCCCTCCACTGGGGACAGGACACGTGTCCCCTGTCACTGGCTCCACCCAACACGGAATCAGGAGCTGCATCCTGTGCCCTCCTCTCCTCTGGCTGTTTGCCCGAGGGGCTGGGGGGGCTGGCAGGGGCAGGACCATGTTCCAGCCCCCCACTGAGAGAAAAGGGGCTGTGGCATGAGGCAAAGAGGGGCTGGAAGCTTCTCATATAAACAGTGTAATGAGGACACCGTGAGTGTGGAAACATCTTTCACTGGAAAACAATTCCAGATGATGCAACTTCCAGGTAGTGCCAGGGGACCAAGCACAGCCCCAGAGCTCCCCAGCTGGGACAAGGACCAAGGCAGCTCTGCTGGCCACTCCCAGGCAGTGTGGGACAGGTAAAACCAGGACAGGTAAAAGCAGAAGAGATGCTAAAGCTGTCCTACATAGGCTGAACCTGGGCTTGGACCCAGCTCCTGCCTGGGGACAGTGGCACCCCTGGGCTGGACTTCTGGGGGCTGGAGATGGGTCCTGAACCTCCTGGCTGAGCATTCCCAGGGCCAGACGCGGGTCTGGGGAGGTGCAGCCTCTGCGTGTGGGCAGCGGCGAGTCCGGGATACACGAACATCCCGTCCCAGCTCTTCCAGTGGGACACGACCCTCAAGCCCTGCCCAGGTGGCCCCGGGCCACGTCACAGGTAGGTGATCTCGATGACATTGGGCTCAGCGCTCCCGTGGGGAAGGCGGTGGTTGCAGGAGCAGTGGCAGGTCACTCCGGCCGAGTCCATCTTGCCGAGGGCATCCAGGCGCCTCCAGTCCGTGAGGAGCACGCTGTCCATGTGCTGGCCCATGGGCTCGTGGTGCAGCGTGACCTGCACGGTGCGCAGCTGGGGGCCGTAGTGCACCACCAGCACAATGAACACGGCCAGCAGCACGAAGAGCACGACGATCACCGCGATCACGGGCAGCGCGTCCGACTTCTTGGTCACGCTCTTGACGATGGAGACGGGAGTGAAGGCGGCCACGTCCTGGGGCTCGGGCTGTCTCAGCTGGCTGCCGGCCACCGAGGCGTTCATGGCTCAGCGGGGTGACCTGGCACGGGGACACGGGCGGTGACTACTGAGCCGAGCCCGTCCCCTCCTCATCTCCTGCCCTCGAGCCCGCAGCTCCTGCCCGCACGTGCAGCTGCCAGGGAATGGGACGATCCCGGGAGTGTCCCCTCCCTCGGGCTCGCAGCACTGGGGAAATTCTGGTGGTGAAGTCTGGGGCTTGCAGGATGAGGCGATCCCTGCATCGCCCTGTCCTGGGCGCCTTTGGATACCACACCTGGCTCTTGTGGGGAGCCCTCTACCCTCCCCTCTCCACCCCCAGCCCCACGGCGCTGATCCAGGACCAAACCCCACGGGAACCTCCCAGGGGGACCCAACCCCGTCAGTTGTCCCCCGCCAGAGACAAGATCCCGTGGAGCCAGCACGGGTGGCAGCATGGGGCAATGGGAAAGAAAGGAAGGAAGGAAGGAGAGCCCTGCCAGCCCCACGGGGTACCTGGGCGTCCCTGCTGCCTGGGAATCATCATCTCCGGCGGCGGGGCTGGGAAGCTGCCGGCGGGGCGAGCTGCGGGCCGGTTCTCCGGTGAAGGTGCAGCCGGACTCACCTCGGAAGTTGCCACGTCACGGCCCGGCCCCGCCGCCGCCGGGACTCCCCGGGGCACACGGGGAGCGCCCGCTCATCCCGCGGGCAGCGCTGCTCCCGTCCCTGCCGCTGCCACATCGGCGCTGCCGCCCTGCGACCCTCCTGTCCCCCGCGGCGGGACAAGGGCCCTTTTGTCTGGGGAGAAGCACCCTCCCTCCCCCCTTCGGCTGCAGGAAACCTCCCCGCTGCCACCGGCGGGGCGTGAAAATTGAATGTGGTGAAGGAATGGGTGTAAAAAATCCCCTTCGGCATGTGAGCTGTTTGCACAGCCCGGCACGGTGTCCCCACGCTGTGCTCCGGGCTGGAAGGGCCCTGTCCCCAGGGGTGGCACAGCCCCGGGGATGATGGTCCCTGCCGGGGGTCCCTCTGCTGCAGAATTTGCCCATTTGCCAGCATGGCTGTGGGGTGAGTCCATGGGGAGCTCTGGATGCTTTGGGCCTCCAGTTCAATGGTTGGGCTCAGTGATTTTGGAGGCTTTTCCAACCTAAAGGATTGTGTGAGCTGCTGGGGGTCACAGGCAGGAGCCAGAGCCAGGTCAGGGCCGGCACATCCCTCCCCTCACACGTGTCACCACCCTGCACACAGGTACATCCCCCTGGCCCAGGGGTGCCGTGTGTCACACCCTCTGCCCCAGCAGTGACCTTGAGCACATCACAGAGCAGAAAATATGGATCCCTCGGAGTTTCAGCCATTACAAAATGCATCTTCCCATCCTTCCACCCCAAAACACCACTGCTCTTACCTGCAGGCTCTCAGCAGACAGGCTGGGGTGAATATTTGGGCTCTGTCTTTCCTGCACGTGGGGAGGACAGGGTGGGAAATGCCTTTTCCCATCCAGCCGAGCATCCAGAAGAGACTCAACTGCGTGTGAGCTTCTGGGCATTTGCACTCATTTCAGGATTCAGTAAAACCGTAATCTACAGCATAATCTCTGAGCGTCACATCTGTGCAAGGGACAAAAGGATGGGGGGGCTGCTGGCAGGGGGTTTGTCCCAACAAGGCTGTTGTGGAGGCCACCAGCCTTGGGCCTGGTGGTTTTCCTGGGGGGTTGGAGAGGTTGGAAGAGACCCCCGGAATGCGAGGAGCTGTGCCATGCACGGGGGATCATTCCCTCCAGTGCTGCTGCTGCTGCTTGCCAGCTGTGGGAACAAGGATCCTGCTGGCAGCATAGGACACCCTCGATGCTCTCCATGCAGTGAAGGAGAATCTCCTTGGCCTTTGGCTGAGGCTCTGTGGCTTTTGGGGGGCTGTGGGAGGGGGCTAGAGCAGCCCCTCAGACCAGGAGACAAAATCCTCTGGCTTTGCATCCTCAACACCCACACAGACCCCCTGAGAAGGACACAGGAGCCTTTCCTAGGTGGGGACACTAAAATGCTTCTCCTCCTGCAAACCCCCACTGACACCCAGCACAGGATAAACCAGAGCCTCTGGGGTTCACGCTGTGACAGGCAGGACCCGCACGGAGCAGCACAACACAAGGTCAGGGCCAAGAAACCAAATGCCTGAACCTCTCAGGCTGGATGGGGCAGAACCAGCCCATTTTTCCAGTTCCTGCCCTTTTCCAGGAACTGGGGATGGGGTAGGTCCAAGCCCAGTACGTGCTGTGTGTCCTGCAGGGTGCTGCCTGAAGAGGAGCATCCCAAAGCCACCACCCAAGGCCACCATCCCAAAGCTGGCACGTCCCAGCGCCCAGACTCGCTGGAGCTGCCCAGGGAGGCACAGGGGGCAGGGCAGGCCCAGCTGCTGAGCTACCCTGGCCCCACAAGGAGCAGTTATTCCTAAATTCCTCACGGATGTGTAAGAAACCCCCTCTCAGGTGGCAGGGAGGCTCCTAGAGCAGCTCTTACTCCAGGGAGGCTGATGTGGGGGGGGACGGGACCTGGGGCACATCGCACCACACAAAAAACACCTCCCAAAAAACCTCGGCACCGTAAGGAAGCCGCTGAGGCCCAGAGCAGGGCAGCCCTCCGAGCAGGAGCCCGGTCCCGGCAAAGCCCGGCGAGGTTTCCTCTGCCGCCGGTGAGCGATGTCTCACATCCTCCCCGGCCATAATGGGCTGAAAAACACAGTTCCCCTGTGGATTGAGCCCGTTTCCTCCTATTCTTTAACAGGAAGCTGTGTGAGAGTCAGCCCAGGCAGGCGAATCGCTGCTCGCGGTCCCTCCCGGGATGGCCAGAGGCTCGGCGAGGCGCAAACCAGCGCGGAGATGCTGCTCCGGTCCCTCCATCCGCTGCTCTGGCTCCTCCTGCTGCTCCCAGGTGAGCTGCTCCGCGCCCCGGCTGCACAGGGCGCTGCCGGCCGGGGGGATTCGGGGGCCCGGCTCCACGGGGGGCTCCCCAGAAAACGGGCAGAGGCTGGGAGCTGCCGCTGGAAAGCTCAGCCCTTGCAGCTCAGGGGTGGCAGCAGTCGGGCTGCTGGGGAAAACGTGGCTTTGTCACGTTTACAGGGTTTGTTTGGCAGTGCTGGAATACAAAGATTTGTTTGCAGGTTAATGAAAGGAGTGTTTCTGCTGAGGCGTTTGGAGTAAGTGACTTTTGTCAAATAAGAGTCAAGGTGGAATGTTTCAATGTACAGGACATTGTTTTCCTCAAAAATACTTTTTATTTGCACTTTTTGCTCTCATTAATATCAATACAAAGCTCACATGCAAGTCCCATGCAGAGCACATCTCGTCCTTGCTGTAATAATTCTGCTGCTTTGGGGTAATTATTCTTTAACTTCTCTTTCCCATCTGAGTCGAGGTGTGGGATGAAGGAGCTGGTTTCCTGCTCCAAAGGATGACAGGTTGCTTTTCCCTGCATTGTCAGGCCCCTCTTGCCTTGCTGACAGCTGTAGTAGCTGGGAGCTGGAATACATTCAAAGGAATATAAAATAATGTGTCTCCAACTCTGAGGTTTTATCATTAAACCATAGAAGCTGCCTCGGGTTACAGCCACTGTGCTGGTAATAATGGGATTTTTAAAAGGCAGAGAATCATAGAATGGTTTGTGTTGGAAAGGAAAGATCATCTCATTCCGTAGAATATAGAAAGCAATTGGGTTTGTAGCTGTATAATTCCAAGAAATCAGAGCACATGGATTGGAAATTTTCTCTCTTCATTAGAGACTAACACTGCTGCCTTCAGCAGAGGGGGGATTTGTGCCTGGGATCAGAGCAAGGATCACATCAAGGGGCTTTGAGCGCCTTGGCCACCCTGTGGCACTCCTTAATGCCCACCCAGAACGCTGCTTTCCCTCTTAAAACTGCTTGGAAGGGCTTCTATGGGATAGCAATGGCACAGAGGGGGTCAGAGCCCTTCCTTGGCTGGGCTGCACCACGCCAAGATCCACGGAGTGGGAATCCCAGAGGCACTGCCCAGAATTCCAGAATTCCAGCTCCCAGGAGCAGCACCAGGTGGAAGGGATGCCACCCTCCATCCTTCAGTCTCGACAGCATCACTCTTTCCTCTCAAAGCCACCTGTCTCAAATCAGGGGCAGGGAGTGTCCCCCTCCGTGGTCACAGCACCGTCACACCTCTCCCACCAAACCGGCCTTCCCTGGAACGTCCTGCCTCCCTCTTCTGCGCTGATCCAACAGCCCCAAAATGGCTTTTTAATTTCATTTTTGATTTTACAGCAAGTCCCAAAGATGGTGCAGCCCCTGGGGGAAGCTTCTGCACAAGGCAAAGCAGCAGCTTAGGAGAGGGGCAGTCGGGCTCCGTGGTGCCGCTGGTTTCCCGGCACACCGGCAGCTGGAAAAGGGAATTAGGGGCTCTGGAACAAGGCTCCCTTTCCTGGGGGAGATGGATGTAACCTTGAGGAGACACAGAATCAGCTTTGGCTGGACACTAACACCTGCCTGGTCCCACAAGGCCTTTCTCGCTTTTGCTTGGTGCAAATTCAGTATTTTAGTAATTTAGCATTTCCTAAATTAAATTTCTCCATTCTCATGGTTATTTCTGAAGGGAGGTTCAAGTAAGGGAAGTTCAAACTGTTATTTTGAAATTGCTGAATTGAGAAGGTCTGGCACATTTCCAATTTGGTTTTCCTCCCCCTAGAAACACTTAGCAGAAAATTTGTCCAAACAAACTTCTTCCTATAGACCCTTTCCATTACAATGGGCAGGCATTTTCCAGACAAAAGATTTCCACTGTAAAAATTCCTCCTCAAAGCTGCTGAAAACCCAGCAGGATTTCCCACTGTTGTTGTTCCATCCACTGCTCTCCTTATCAGTGCCACAGCCTGTGGATGGATAATGCCATGAGAAATGTGGTATTTCAAAAGCAGACGTGTTTTCTGAGATATATTTTTGATATAATCAAAAAGATGGGGCGCAGCTAAAGGACAGGCACTCGGATTCCAGACTTGCATCCTCAAACCTGGGCATCCTAAAGCAGATTTCTCAGCCAAGGGCGAGGCCAGCCCAGCCCTGAGGTGGTGAACAAGGAAGAGAAAGCAGGAGGTGGTTTGGAGAAATGTTTGCTCACACAACAAACTGCTCCCTTCGGTAACACGAAACCCCTCGGTGACTCTGCAGATCTGACTGCAGCAGCTTCCAGGAATTCTGTCCCATTGACAATAGGTGAGTCAACAACAGGTGTCCTTGCAGGAGGTGGTGCTGGTGTCCCAAAGCCAGGAACGTTCCTGCTGGGAAGCCAGGCTGGAGAAGGGAGTTGGGGCTTCTGCAGCAGCAGCAGCAAAGTCCCACCTGGGAGCTCTCCTGGCCCCAGTTCCCAGAGGAGCCCACCCAGCACGACCCAACCACCTCAACAAGGGAGAAGCTCCCTTGTGAGTCCAGAGCAGGCACCAGGAGGGTCAGAGGGATGGAGCAGCTCTGCCGTGGAGCCAAGCTGGGAGAGCTGGGGGTGCTCACCCAGAGAAGGAAAAGCTCCAGGGAGAGCTCAGAGTCCTTCCAGGGCCTAAAGGGGCTCCAGGAGAGCTGGAGAGGGACTGGGGACAAGGGATGGAGGAACAGGACAATAGGGAATGTCCTGAAGCTGAAGGAGGGCAGCTCTGCAGGTGGGGTCTCACCTGAGAGAGGCAGAGGGGCAGAACCCCTGCCTGCCCTGCTGCCCACACTGTGGGGATATGAGATGTGGGGGGATACATGAAGAGTTAGGAAATGTGGGAGCAAAACCCAGGTCAATTTTGGGTCATTCACCCAAAACCTGGACTCAGATGAATTGTCAGGCCGAGATGCTTTACCTGGCCTGTAGCTGTTGCTTCTGTGAGACTGGAACCTCTTCCAAGCAGGGTTATCCTTCAAGCCAGGGTTATCCCTGGCACTCAAGCCAGGACACTCAAGAAAAGCAGGTAGAAAGAACAGGAATTATGAATTATTATTCTCTCTCAACAATGTCTGTCCTATTCCACAGCATTTCTAAGTCAGCATTTCTTATCTCAAAGTTTACATACAGATGTATGTAAACCTTCTACCAAGCTTTGAAAATTCTCTACATTTCCCACAAAATCCCTTAGCCTCCAGCCCCTTTCACACCTTGTCTCCTGAACCAGTCCCAGCACATCACATTCCTGCTTGGTGGTTCATAAACACCACAGAGCAGCACTCAAATAAACCTGGGGAATCTCAGAATCACTGGAAAGAATTATCAGTTTGGGAAGAAACTTGGAAAGCCTCCTCTGTAAAGTGCTTTGAGCTCTGCTAATAAGTAATATTGTTTTAAAAATGTAGGTAGGCAAAAAGCACAGGCTGGGCTCTGGGTCCCATCAAAGCTGAATTGGTGGTGCCCCCATTTTTCATTTGCACTGGGCATGGAGTGATTTCCCCTCCAAAATCCCAGACCCAGCTCCAAACCTGAGGAGCAGGAGAAGGGCAGGACCCACATCACCAGGAGCAAACCCAGAGCTCTAAAATAAGCAGGGCAGGAGGAAACTGGAACCAGCAGCAGCTGGGAGGGTGATGGAGCAGCAGCCTGGTGGAGCAGAAGTGGTGCAGCCAGGAGAAAAGCCAGGCTGCTTTTCCTTCCAGGAACAACCCCTTCACATGGAAAAACTAGCCCTGGGCAGCACAGGGGTGCAGCAGAGCCATTCCCTGCTCGCAGCTTCCCCACATTGTTTGTCTCCCGGGTTGTTTCTACATCCAAGCGGGTTTTAATTGCCTCCCACTAAGATCTGCTTCCAGACTGGCTCACCAGAGAGGAGCAGGGAATGTGGTGCTTGGAGAGGATGCCCAGGCCCAGCCCTTGAGGATGGGCAGAGGAAGGCAACGATTAATTTTAATTGCTGATGAGATCCGGGATTAATTCCCGGCTCTCTAAACTTTCCATAACACTTCGACTGAGTCATTACAATTCAGAACAACTTGGCAGCCAGTTGCCAACCCCCCCATACCATTTGGGAATTAGGCACTTGAGCACTTCTGTGGATCTGGCCCTGATTTGGGCTGCCATTTATCCACCCTGCAGAACAACACTTTTCCTCTCTCTTCTCCACAATTCCCACCCCACCTGTTCTGCTGTGAGACCCTCAAGGCAGAAACACCTTATTTAGGCACTTAATAAAACAGGACCTAGGCTTTGGCAGAACTCTCTGCTTTCCAGGTTTCCTAAAAGGGGATTTTTTTCCATGTGGAAGTCCTAAGAATTGGGTGTTGCTCACTGCTGCTGTGTTTCACCCAAGAAACAGCTGCACCTGTGTTAAGTGGTTGGTATTTTTTTTGTCTTGGGTCATCTGACCGAAGTGCCAACATCTGAGTTGCAAAGCCTATTTTTAGCTTGTTGGATCTCTTTTCTGAAAGCATTTTCAAGCACAGGGCGACACAGAGGTGCAGCACTGCCCTGTGGGCTCTGCAGGTGGGACATCCCCCAAAAGTGCCAGGGAAGGGACGAGTCCAGGGTTCCTTATCACGGAGAATAGATGCTCCCTACCCCCATCAGCAGTTCTGAGTGGACAGGAGCAGTCCCTGTGACTCCACACCAGTGCCAGAGGTCCTCCCCAGTGACTCCAGCCCTCCATGAACACAGGCTGGACACCAGAAGTCTGTCCTGAGCCTGATCTAAACCCTGCTGAAACCTTTCCAACAGCTGGCTCAGGTCTCTATAGGAGGTCCTGGCAAAGTTTGGGGGTTTAAAGTAGTCCCTCTCTTTGGTCAGCAGCTGGAAAAAACATGCTTTAAATATCTCCAATTACCAAAAATAATACCGAAGCAGAAGAACCTAAAATTCACCTGTCGTTTGGTTGACATCACCCTCTTTGTGCTGAGGAGTGAGTGGGATGAGCTGCTGGCTTTGGGAGTATCTCAGCTGCCACGAGAGAAGGCTCCAGGTGAGTCTAGACACACCTAGCCCCAAAAAAAAACAACTGCCAAAACCAGAAATCCAAAATTCTCCTGTTTACCCTTTGGATAAATTAACGGGAAAGCAGCGAGCGCGAAGTGCAGCTGCAGCCCCTACATCCCCCTCTGCAGCCCGCAGCTCCGGTGCCTAACTGGGACTTTCCCATGACAGCACGAGCACAAGGCCGTATTTCCCATCGTAAATCCCTCAGCCAGCTCCCAGTCTCCACCCAGGACTGCACAATCCAGCTGTAAATCCTTTGCACCCAAACACGCAACGGACTCCTTGGCAGTGCTTGCCCTTGTGGAAGGGCTTTGATGTTTATTGCAATTCCAGCTGCGCCAGCCGTGTCCTGATTATTGCTGGGAGCTGTTTATACAGCCAGGGCTCTCCGTGCTGGCAGCAGCCCTGGGAGGGAATGGTTTCCAACTCCAGAATCCCCCGGGATATCTGCAGGGAGCTGTGACACGCGGCGCGTTGTGTGCACCCCATCCTGCCGCCCAGCCCCACAATGGGAGCTTGGTCTCATCCTGCCTTGCACGGATCCATCCCGTTCCTGTGGGACCGGGGATGCTGAGCACCCTCCCCAAGAGAAAACACCCAATAGAACAGGGCTTTTGCTTATTTGAGTTGGCAGGGAAGGCATAACAAGCAGCAGCGGCCAGAAGTCGGAGCCAGGCCTGCTGCACTTTGAAATGAAGTGTGGATGTGTTTAGAGAGGCCAGGGCCGTTTATTCCGGAGCAGAATTCCAGAAGGGATCTCCAGCCCTCAGCCTCTCCAGAGCAGGGCAAGCATCGGCCCAGCCACAGGAACCCTGGGAACTGAGCAGTGGGAAAAACCTGCTTTTTCATCTTTTTTACAATAACCACAAGGTTTAGGTTTGCAAACAGAGAACTTCAGAAGGTCTCCAGTGTGACCCTCAGTGACAGGAGGAGCTGCAGTGAAGAAAGTGTTGAGTACAATGATTCCCTCGTGTCCAAGGGATGCTGGAGCTGGTCCGTGGATGGTCCCATCAGAGATGGCAGAGCAGAGCAATGTCACCTCCCTTGCCCTCAGCTTCCTCCCATCCCCAGAGGCTCTGTTCAAGCTCTCACATTTCTCCTCATCTGCACCAAAAATAATAAACATCCAGCTCAGTACCTTCATTTTCCCTTTTCCTTTGGCAAGGGCTAGGTGCACATAGCAGCTCTTTCCCCAGCGATTCTGGGTGCTTCCACCATGTCCATGAAAAAGTACCTGGGAGCATTTCCATAAGTGTGCCACAGCTACTTCTTCCCTCAGGAAAACATGAAAATGCGTCCTGCAAGGGAATTTTGGAGAAAGAGGAGCTGTTTGGGTCTGGCAGCTGCTGGAGGATATTGACCCCCATGACAATCTCAGCACTTTATTTTTTGTGCTGAATGTAGAGAGTATCTTAAGGCATTTACAAACCAACATTCAGAATCATCCCCCTTCCTCAAAAGAAGCATCTCTACCTCTTGAGGAAGGGCAAACATGTGCCTAAAACATTCTCTTTTTTTTCATTACATTAATTGATTTAGTAGGTGATGGTACAGCTGCCCATAACCCTGTCTCTTACCGCCCTTGATGCCTTGTGAAGGCTGGCCTAGAACAGAGGCCAGACAGAGCTAAAGAATAAAGCAGGGATTCATTAAAAGGCCTCCATGGATACAACTTGGGCAGCACAAGAGCCCAGCCACGGCTACACCCAAGATGAACCAAAATGGTCACAAAATGGACAACTAGTCACAGGGTCTCTCACTTTTATAAGTTCTGCTCCATTTGCATATTGGAGCTAATTGTCTAATTACAGCTTTAGCCCATGCTGTCCCATCCTTCTTCTTTTTCTCTCTTCATTCCACATTGTTTGTGCTCTTGGGCCTGAGATTTGGATCATGTGTCCTTGGTCCCCAGCTGGAGAAGGAATTGTTTTGTCTCCCTTATCTGTGCAGAGAGCTCACCATCCCATAATATGAGGCCCAGACCCACACACTAAAGCAGCACAGAATCTGAAAATATAAAAGCTAAACCCTGAGGCATCACCCTGATGCTCCTTTAAGTTGCTCTTCAAAACCCCCAGGGAAGGATATCCCACAAACTCTCTGACACAATCACTCCTAGGCCCTCACTAGCCCTGTGCTAAGGCAGGTTCCTATTTCCCAGCTCCCCTTTTCCTTGCTGCACATAAAGGTCCTTATTTCCTGATCCTACTCCAAACGGAGTTAGAAAATCAACCAGTCCCTTCCTCTCTGTGTGATTGAAGACCTGATCCTGTCTCCTCTTTCATGGATTGAACAGGACAGTTTTCCCAGCCTGCTGCCCAGTAAATTAGAAGAGAAAAACATGGAAAAGGTCTGAAAAGTCTAGTCTGATTTTCACAGCCAAGCCATGTCTGGGAATAAACCACATTTTATTATGTATTCACCATGGTTTACACACTTCCTGTCTGGCTGGGATCATTGTCATAAAGCCTCAGACTCAAAAACAATTATGGCTCCAGAGCAATTCCGTGAGGAAAATGAGATCAATCAGGAACTCGCTACACCCAGAGGGTGCCGAGGGTGAGCTCTGAGCCAGAACCACACTCAGTGCTCAGGGTCTCCTTCCAGACAGCCCTCCCTGCCTGGGCCCTCAGCCTCCCCAGGCACCAGCAGCTCATGGGCCTCCCCCAGAGTTCATCTACACTACCCCTACAGCTCCTGGCATCAACTCCTGGAATCACAGAGTGGTTTGGGCTGGGAGGGACCCTAAAGCTCATCTCATCCCACCTCTGCCATGGGCAAGGACACCTTCCACTGTCCCAGGTTGCTCCAAGCCCTGTTCAGCCTGGCCTGGGACACTTCCAGGGATCCAGGGGCAGCCACAACTGCTCTGGGCACCCTGTGCCAGGGCCTGCTCACCCTCCCAGGGAGAATTTCCTTCCAGGAGAGCAGGTTCTGGCTGAAAACGAGCTGTGCCCTGGCTGGACCCTCCCCTGCACCCCCTGCAAAGGCCCTGCTCCCACCACAGAGCCCTGAGGCATCATGAGGGAACAGTGTGCTGGAAGGATTCAACCTTCCCTGCTGTCCCCTTCTCCCCAAATGCTTTTTCTCCTGTGGGACTCTGGTGAGATGGATCACCAGGGCAGTCAGACTCAGCTGCTTTCTGTACCTGTAGTGTCATTTCTGTCATTAAACTTAACCACGGAGAGCACCAGGGTCACCAGCAATAACCATTTGAAAATCCCAATTAGGATGTACATTCCAGCAATGACAGACTCAAAGTCACCTTCCCAAAGTTAAACCAGCTGGGTTGGATTTGAGCATTTAAAGTATATTTACATTTTTCAGGTCTTGTCCTCGAGTGTGGGACATTTCTTCCTCCCATTTTCAAGGGCACTATTTTTAATTGCCATCTCATCTAACCCTTGGAGTTGGACTAGATGACCTTGAAAATTCCCTTCCAAGCCAAAATACTCTGTTCTGTGACTCCATGAGCACAGGACTTTGGGAGCTGGGCTTACAGGAAAACATCACAGATGCTGAGAGTAGGAAATGTGAGGGATTGGGGCAGAGATGCTTTGTCATGAATCCAAAAGCAAACAAATAAACCAAACAAAGCCCCCTTTCAGTTGAGGAACTTGGGACCCAGTGAACACCTACAACCTTGTATGGACCTGCAGGACTACCCAGCCCTACAGGGAAGGCAGCCCCTGAGGGCTGCAGCTCCCTCCAGACTTACAGCCCCGGCTTCAGTTTCCCAGGTCACTCAGGACAGGAAGGAGAACAGTCCCATCAACTCCTGGAAGCCTTTACAAACCTCATCCATCATTCCTTAAGGTCTCAAGGGAACAAAGTGTTCAGATGTGTGTCTTACCTCTGACCAGCTCCAGAACACAGGTCACACACCCTTCTGGGCCAGGGCTGGGCTGAGGCAAACAGCTCATGAGGAGGGAATGACTCCATGGATTTCTATGGGCCCCCAAAGGGGAGGAGGACATTTACCCGGGCTGGATAAACTCCACTACTAATTTACTCAGAGCCTGATAGTTTTACACTCAGTAAAACTTCTTTGCTACTACTTCTCTGCTAATGCTTTTGGGGCAATCCCAAAGTCATTCCGACAGAAGATGAAGAAAACCCAAACCCCACAAGGAACAAGAACAGCAATGTGTTAGTGACCACCACAGATCAGCACCACTCACCCTCTGCTCTTTCCTTTCAGGTTCTACAGCTTCCACAATCTCCTCCACCCCCGCTGGAACAGGTACCTCTGCCTTGTGATGTGCTTTATGTGTCTGTTTGGATGTGGATGCACATGGAAATGGGGAGATACAAATTTGGGAGAAGCTCCAAATGGGACCCTGATTCCAAACTCCCATCTGTTGAGGGATCTTCTCCCAGGATCCTGCCTCTGCCTGCCCCATCCATCACCAGTCACCCCCAGACTCCAGGGGACATGGAGGGCACTGTGCCCCAGAGGGTGACCTGGCTTGGTTCCCTTTTGTCTGGAAGGGAGCAAGGCTGTGTTCCAGGAAGCCTGGGGAAAGCAGAGGGATCCTGCCTCATCTTTGCTCCCTGTTCCCTAGCAGCAGTGGATCCAGGGAGTTGATCCCTACAGCCACACCAGGGACAAACCCTCTCTTCAGCATCTCTTGTTCCCCTCACCCTTTCTGCTCTCATTGGCTACCATGGCCCCTTTCTGGCCCATCCTCCAACCCTCCCTGTGGGATCCCACCAGCCTGGAAATGTCACCTCTGTGCCTCTGCTTGTGTTCCAGGTCCATCCCAAACAACAGCAGCCAGCCCTGAAGCCAAGAACCACAGCTCAGGTAACGCTCAGCTGGAGACTGAGGAGGCTTGGGGACATCCCAGTGGGGAACTGGTCTGACCTCATCCAGCTGGGCCACCCTGCAGTAACTGGGGCTGTGCAGGGGACAGTGGTGAGGAGGAAGGAAATTTTGTGGTGCCAGGGCTTCTGATCCAGCTAACTCAGCCCACAGGGACCAAGGCACAGGCGTGAGCAAAAACAGGGGGAGAAAAATCACTAATTGAATAGGGAGAATGAGATGATCATAGAGTGGAATCCCAGAATGGTTTGGGTTGGAAGAGACCTTAAAGCTCATCCCGTTCCCCATGGGCAGGGACACCTTCCACTATCCCAGGTTGCTCCAAACCCTGTCCAAGCTGACTGATCTTTAAGATCCCTTCCAGACCAAGCCTTCCTATGATTTTTGATATGTACAGAAAACCAATTACACAAGAAATTACCTCTCCAGCTCCATGTCTGTTAGGGTCCACTTGGATCTTCGGAGACAGATCTCTTCTTGCTATGTTTCAGGAAAAAAAAAAATCTAAGCATAGCTACCCTTCCAGAAGGACCCCAAAAATATCAAGGAATAAGATCTCAAAAATATCTCTGTTTCTGCTTCCAAGACTTGCAAAAAAACAAAAAAAACAAAACAAAACAAAACAAAAAAAAACTTAGACTTAATTCTAAATTCTAATATTTCAGTGAAACATTTGGATAAAGGGAAAAAAAAAACCCACCACACTAACCTTGAAACCATTTCACCATTTTCTCAATTTATTGGAAAGCCAAGAGCAGTCTAGACAAGGAAGTTGCCTATAAATTCCCAGCTAGTGATCCACTTGTCCTTGCAGAGGGATTGTTGAAAGCTTTTCCCCTCACGTCTTGCTCTGGATCAGGTGCAGTTTGGAGCAGGCTGAGGCAGAGGACGGAGCCTCCAGACCACTTCAAGAGGTGAATTATTTGTGCTTGGAGACTCTGAGTGAAATGAAAGGTGGAAGTTGGCATTTCAGAACACAAGGAAATGATCACATTGGGTGCCAGGCAGCTCCAGGCAGGTCAAGTGTCCGGTGGCAAAAACACCTTCACTTTTCACAGCAGGGAAAGAAGCAGGGGCAAACCCTGACTTTCTCCACGTGTTTGCTGAGCTCTGCCAGCTCAGCATCTCCTCACAGTGAAAAGAGCAAGAGGAAATTCCAAAGTACAAGAGCTCCTTGACTCTGAGCAGGATGAAGGCTATTTCCATGCTTTCCTAGCAGATTATTCCTAATTCTCAAGAAATGTGAGGGCTTTGCAATAGCTGTGCCCTCTCCAAGCTGTTTCTGAGCTGAACCTTTTGAAGTAACACCACCATTTCCCTACAGAGCCATCAGTAAAATCAACACCACTGACCAACCTGAGCCTCACCTCTGTGGGTCAAACTACTACAGCCAAACCCTCCCCCACCACTACAACAAGCCTGACAGCAACCACTGAGCGAGGTAAGGATGGAAAACTCAAATATTTGCTCAGGCAAGACCTGTTTGTGCCTCCCTCCTTATCCAAGCCAAACTGCAGGCATCAGAATATTGGGCCTAGTCCACACTGGTTATTCAGCAATTCTGCAAATATTGAATTTCTCAGAGTTTTTTGCTGAAAGAGCAGCTCATTCCAGCTCCCCAGATGGACACAGCCAGGCCATATGAGAAAATCCAGATCATGCTTTATCAAATATTGGAGCAGCTCCTGTCTCCCCAGGCTCCCTCTCCCAAGCTCACCTGTCAGGTACACTCTGAGCTGACTCCACAGCTGGCTAACCAGGCATGCTGATGTCTGTCTGGGGGGAAAGTATCATGCAAATAAAGAGTTTTACTGCATGGACCCAGAAGCTCTCCACTGTGGAATTTGTAGTGGCTTCCCAAGTTAATTGTCCTTTCCCACGTTTTCTTTATCTAGATGATAAGTCCAGTGGAAACAGAAGCACGGCAGCTCCTTCTCCAACACCTCGAGGTACTTTGTCCTTTTAGAGACTAACAATAAGATCAGACAATTTGATGGCAATCAATGGCACAGGTTCTCTAAGCACAAGTCTTTTTTGGGGGGTGAGCCATCCAAAATCACATCTGGTGTCTTTATAAGCAGTCATAAAACATGAGATAAATACTCTTAACATCCTCTGCTGGGATGAACTTGAGCAGCCAAACAATGGATCTATGTTTAGGAGAGAGGAACCCTTTTAAAAACTTTTTAAATAAATATAATTTTGCTTTTGACAGTTTGCTTAACCCAACCTGTAAGTACAAATTAGAGAATTCAATAAGAGTTTTCTCAGAGTAAGGGCAAAATCCAAGTGACTGGAAGACTGAAATCTGACAGCTGAGCTGACTCTCCATTAAAAATTCAGCCTCAAAAATCTGCAATGGTCAAGAAACTGCTCTGCCTCTCCAAGTACCTCTCAGATCTCCAACACAAGCAAGGTGAGGAAGCTGTGGTCAGCTGTGACCACACAGATGCCCACCCAGCATGGCTTGTGCCCAGCTAAGCCAGGAGCCCTTTGCTCAGAGCAGATTGCTGTTCATTCCAGCCCTGATTTACCACTGAGAAGCTCCACATATCTTTGAATAAAGATGCTGATGCTTCCAAAAGCCAGGTCTCCCATTGTGTGAGACCCAAGATTTCCCAGGGATGGGGTATCCGTGCCAGGCTCAGCAAACCACAGCTTCTGCCTGTGGCTAGAAGAACAATTTCAGAATGAAACAAAGAATTTGATGAGTGGGCAAAAAATTGTACGCCAACAGACCCTGCTTCTCCAGACTGTTCTGCTCCTTGTGGCTTCTGAAACAGCTAGATTTATTATTTCATGCCTTTTGCCCTTTTTCTTCTGTCTTTTGGCAAAATGCCATTCCAAATCAGGGATGTTTGCTGTGGGACAGGACCTGGGCTCAGCTGCTCCCCGGGCAGTGCCAGGAGCTGTGCACACCTCTCCAGGCACCACATCCCCCTGGCCAGTGCTGCTGCTGGGAACGTGGGCATGGGAAAGCAGGGAAGAAGATCCTGCTTGACCTACAGATGATCTTGTGAAGCTCTGAAGTATCACTTTGAGTCTCCTGACAGGAGCTGTAGCTGCTCATTAAGGTGGATGCAGACACTCTGGCTGTTCAACAACAGCCTGGAGGCAGCAAAGGATGTTTTTTCTCTGTACGAGTGAAACACACGGGCTGGCTTCACATTTCCTTGCACAGGCACTGGAAGCAGCTGTCACAAACCAAGCAGCTTCACACAAGCCAGTTTATCCCACTGAGAACTGGAGCCCTTGCTTGGACAAACCTCTGTGCTGCCACAGCTAGACTACATACAGTGTACAAGTTAGCCCAACTCAGACAGGTTTAATTGCTTCTAGATAACCCAGCATAGCAAATCCACTCATTTCAAGTCCAGGCACAAGACAAACACTCAATCCACACCCACATTCTGCAATATTTTTTCCCCTAATCAGACTTTATTTTAAAGTCACAATGTTTATGACCTACAGCACATCTATAACCTTCCCAGCTCAGTCTTCCAGCCTTGCCTTGCTGTTTCTGCCCCAAACCTGTACCTGGGACTGCAGACCCTAAAGAGTTCACAAAAGGGTATTTGAATTTTGGTTCCCTGGGTTTCCATTTGGACATGGAAAATAGGACAAAGTATGTTTTGTGGGAAGCTTTTAGTATGGAGGTGGGAGTATTAATTCCAGGTTTCCCTAGGTATCACTGGCACTACTGTGAATCCATTTTCCTCTCCATTAATTCCTTTGGTTCTTGGATGTCACTGGAGGTCAAGACTCACATTCTGTGTCTCTCTGTGCAGGTCAGGATCCCATGAGGAATGAGAGCACCACAACATCAGTGACTCAAGGTGCTTCCTCCTCACAGAGAGGTGATTCCTGCTCCATATTTTATATTCCTGTGCACAGCCAGCAGCAAGGCCATCATGCAGCTGTCTTCAAGGCAGCATGGACACCAAGGATTTCCTGAGGGGTGATGAACATCCCATTCAGCCCTTGAAAAGCCTGTAAAGCTCTAAAGAAACAGCACTTCAGGGTAACCTCTTGAGCCTGGGAACAGCAGGAAAGGTGCCATTATGGCAAAAGGTAGTAAAAGCAGGAAGGCTGTACAAATTCCCTCCTCAAACACAGTGCCTGTGCTGACTTTGACATTTCCCCACTGGGGTCCCAGAAGGAAACCCTGTGGTGCTCTCAGCTTGTCCATAAAAGGGGCCCCACCAAGGCAATGATTCCACACAGGTCTCGCTCACTTTGCTGTTAATATTGATGGGCCTGGCCAGGATCCAAACTTGGTCTCTTCAGTGGAGTGCAAGTGAGAGTTAGGGCCTCTAGCATTGCTAAGAATCCTCTTCCCAGCCATGGAAGAATGACTTTTCTGTAAACCTTTCTCCCCTCTGTAGGCGCCTCAGAACCCATCACCCCAACACCCAAATCCTCCAGCCAATTGCCCGAGCCCACCCCAACAGACGAGAAATCACCGCTGACGGTGGCAGCTTTTGGTAAGATCTTGTGCCACTTGGGGACAGGAGGGGGTTCTCTTTCAGCAGGTGTCCTGGTTTAGGACAGTTTTGGGAGAAAAAGTGCTAGTTTGGACACCCAACTCCATGAGGCCCCGGCACAGGGTGCCCAGAGAAGCTATGACAGCCCCTGGATCCCTGGAAGTGTCCAAGGCCATGCTGGACAGGGCTTGGAGCAGCCTGGGATAGTGGAAGGTGTTCCTGCCCATGGCAAGGGGTGGAATGGGATGAGCTTTAAGGTCCCTCCCAACCCAAACCATTCCATGATTCCAGGATTCTAAGTCCGAGGGATCCTTAGCAGGACAAATTTCCTGTGCGAAGAATTGTTTGATTTATGGAGGCCTGATGTCAGTATCAAATCTACACTTGATTTAAAGTGTCTAAAGATGGTTTATGGGACAGATAACATCACCCACAGCTCTAGCTTGTCTCTCCCTGTTACATTACTTATTTATCTGGCTTTACACACTTTCGGGATAAGATTTACCAACTGTAGCAGGAACATACGGACTCTTATCAATCCCAAGTGTAATCAGCTGACTTTGCCTTCCTGGCACTGCCTTACCAATTAATTATTTATTGATTAAGTATTCATAGAAGCCCTTTGAGGTTAAAACACAGGAGGATAAAGCTATTTGTTCTAACAACTGTTTGCTTCTCTGCCTATTACGAACCATGTTCACATTAATGAAAATATTGATTTCCTCGCCAAGTTTTGATGTCAGAGTCTCTGCTGCTCAGACAGTTCTTTCCTCTATCCCCAGGCGTCATCAGCTTTGTCGTTATCCTGATAGTGGTGGTCATCATCCTGGTCAGTGTGGTCAGCCTGAGGTTCAAGTGCAACCACTCCAAGGACTCAGAAGGTATTTGTCTGAGGGAATCTGTGCTTCCCTAATCAAAAAGGCACCAGTTTCCATGTGGATCTGGCAATTCCTAAAAGATGCATTTGAAAAGCTTACACAGTGGTGGGGAGGTTTGGAAGCCAGACTGGAACATGGATTGAGTAGTCAGGAATGCAGTGTGACCCCCCCGCTAGAGCCCCAGCCCAGCCTTATCTGGATGTGGTCTCAAATTTCCTGCAGCTCAAATTCCAAGAGGTGGGCAGCTCTTCCAGCAAAAATCGTGGAGTTTGACACTCCTTTTCCTTAGGAATCCCATTTTCCACGAAGCAGTGCCCAGCAGAGGGCAAGGCTGCTCTGCAGCAGGGCAGGATCCTTCCTAAAGCCCAGCAGGGCTGGCAGGTGCTGCCTGCAGGTCCCCTCAGCTGTTTTTTTCTAATTGACTCCCAAGTTTCCCCCACAGTGTCTCCAATCTCATTCAGATTTCATTTATATCCCTTCATGAAGTAATTCAGAATAGAGCTGACTTATTTTATGACTTCTCACCTCTACATCACCACCTGCTTTTCTCCCCTCAGACAAACAGAAACCAGGAACCTCCATGGTATCAGAGAGGTAAGGCTGCTCCTGCCACCCACATCTGATTGAGAGTGCCTGTTTTATCCCAGAGCTAATTTTAGCAAGGAAAAGAGTCTGCTTTGGTTATTTCTGATGGAAAGAAGCTTGTCGAGACATCTTTGAAAGAGTTAGAAAAGCAAAATCAGCTTTGATAACACCTCATGCTGTGATAGAGACATGATAGATAGATAGATAGATAGATAGATAGATAGATAGATAGATAGATAGATAGATAGAGATAGATATAGATAGAGATAGATAGATAGATAGATAGATAGATAGATAGATAGATAGATAGATAGATAGATAGATAGATAGAAGATCAATATTTAGGGGGCTCATCTCAAAGCTGCAGTGAGAGAAGACTCAGCACCTTCCCAAAGCAGATTGATTGTCTTCCTTGCCTAGACAGAGCCTTGAAGTCTAAACTCGAGTTTCTGGATCTCAGAGCAGGCTGATATCTCCCAAGATGCCCATTACTGTTTCCCAGTGAGAGCAGGACAAAGGAGCCCCAGTTCAGAGACTTTTGAAGGAGAAGCATCAAGCAGAGAATGGTCCATCAGAACCCCATGGTCCATCTCTGCTGTTCCAGAGGAGAGGCTGAATGTGGGAAAACAGCAGGAAACAAGAGCTGGAAGGGACCAAAACATATTGCTGCTATTTTCCCATCTGATAGTTTCCTAAACCCTGCTTTGGAAAGGGACCAGGGACACAGGGAGCACAGTCTGTGAGTATTTAGGTGCCAAATTTGCATCAGCATCAGTGGTCACTAAATACCCTTAACGATCATGATCCAAGGGATCTGAAGCCACCGAGACAGAACATGCCAGAAAACAGGACATTGCCTAAGGTTCCCTGACCCCAAAGTCATCCAGCCTCCACTGGCAAGGATTGCACATCCCAGCCCTCAAGGTAGGAAAAAAGGGGAATTCCACCTTCCAAAGCCTTGTAACTCCCTATAGATGGGCCTGAATCAGGACAGCAGCCCAGTGGGTAATAGAAACCAAACCTGGTCCCCCACACCAGCCTCGGCCTTGCCTGTTTGTCTCCAACTCTCTGCAAAGAAATTTTGTCCCTGGAGGTGTCCAAGGAGCACCTGGACGTGGCACTCAGTGCTCTGGTCTGCTTGACCAGGTGGTGATTGCTCAAAGGTTGGACTTGATGATTTTGGAGGTCTTTTCCAACCTCAGTGACTCTGTGATTCTGTGGTTCCCTCTCTTGTTTCCCAGAGTAATTAATTATCTCTTTCTTTCCTTGGCAGCTGCTCGGCAGACACGAGCCAGAAGGGGAACAGCATCACTCTGATCTCCATGAAGAACATCAACACCAACAACAGCATGAGCTACCCCCCGTCAGAAAAGGTTTCCCTTTTCAGCCTTGCTTTTTAGGGAATCAGCTGGGGATCATTTCTCTGGCTGGATAAGAGCATGCCTTAAGGTATTTCTTTGCTCTTTTATTCCTTCAGAAATATGACAAAAACCAGCTGCCACCAAACTTCTAAAGGTCCAAACTGCTTTCAGTGAGCCTGGTGAAAAGTTTGAGTGCCCATCTCAGGTTTACCTGGGCTGGCTGAACTCGAGGTGCCAAGTTTACATCATGTACACAGGTGACATCACCTATGGCCAGTGCAAAGCTGGAGGGTTTGCCATTAAATTAAGAGGTCTGTGAGAAATCGAGGTCTCACCCTCCAGCCCAGCTTATCCACTCCTGCCTCACAGGTGGTTGAAGCACATCCCCATCAGTGCTCTCAGGTCCATCCCACATGAGGAATTCATATCATTTTCAGTTGTTTTAAAGCTGGGACTGAGTTTGGGAGAACACATTGCTCTACTGCCTTTGTCAGCCCAGCCAGGCCACTGATGAACCACGTTTTGTTCTTTTGGCAGGTGCTATGAAGCCAAGAGCCCAGAGCTTGAAGCTGACACGTGACAACCAGCAGTGGCTTTCTAGGTTCTTTTTATTTTTCCTTCGGGGAAAGAGCAAGGATGGACTTTATATATAAATTATTATGTCCTTTCTGATCAGTACATTTACAGTAGTGTCCTACATAGCTTCCCCACCTGGGGCCTAAGGGCTTTCTCCAGTTACAGCCTGCCACACTCGGTGGTTGATATCTAACTCTATTTTTGATATGCCTTCAAACACTCAGATAATTCCAGCAGCAAGAAGCACCAAGGCACCATCCACTCCACTAATAGACCTCTGCCTTAGATGAATGGCCTTTATAGTCTGTGCCAGGCAGTCACGGGCTCGTTAATCAGCATAGCCCCACGTGGAGCCAGACCCGTGCGTTGGGAAGGCCTGATCCGAAGCCGAAGGCCTGATGGGACTCAAATGCCCAAGTTCTGGGTCAAATCCCAGCACGACTGCTCCAAGCCCCTTATCCCCAGTGCCCTCATTGTCCCCACAGCAGTGGGATGGTCACATCCCCCCACCTCACAGGGTTGTTGAGAGGCCTCGTTAATCCCTGTCTGTAAAGCGTTTGGAGAGCCGTGAATTAAAGGTGCTGCTGAAATGCAAATTGCAATCTTAATCATTTTATTATTATTATTAATAACAACGGAGCTTCGGGAAGGCAGATCGTTATCTACCCACGTGCTCAGCTAAAGTGTAAGGAACAAAGTCCCTGCATAGATCAGGGTTTATCTCAGTGTAAAATGAATGGCCACAAGCAAAATGCTGAGCTCCTTCAGCTCCTGGAGTGTGGCAGCCCAAGTTTGTCAGAGAGTTCTAAGTGAAATATAGGTTAGATATTAGGAAAAAATTTTTTGAAGAAAGAGTGATAAAGTTCTGGAATGGCCTGCCTGGGGAGGTGGTGGAGGCACCATCCCTGGATGTGTTTAAAAAAAGATTGGATATGGCACTCAGTGCCATGGTCTAGCTGAGGTGCTGGGGCTGGGTTGGACTCGATGATCTTGAAGGTCTCTTCCAACCCGGTGATTTGTGATTCTGTGTGATTTCCACCACTGCTTTCCCTAAGTTTCCTGGGACCAGGAAGAGCAGCATCCCCTTACACAGTGCAAGAGGCAGCTATGCTTTGCAACTGGCAAGGAAATGTTCAGCAAAAAAAAAAAGCAATTTGCAAAGCTCCTGGTAAGAGCCAACACACTTTTAACCTCTGACATCTGCAGCAGGTAGTTTGATAAGTTGTTTCTTAATAAATGAAGCTTTTCTGGTAACATTTATGAAAGGTAAAATGTTGTCACTCTCCCAGGCTCCACCAGACTGGTAAATTTGCTTAACACAGAATACCCGATAATTCCCAATTAGATGGACCCAGACAGCTCCAGTTCCCAGAGACCTGTGACTCCACGCATCGAGCACAAAAAGTAGATTTTTAGTGAAAGCAAAGCTTTAACAAATCTCCCCGGACCTCTGAGATTCCATAGGATCTCACCACTGCTTTAGTTTTCCTTCCTTTGACCTCCTTCTTCCCACAGGCCCTTAAGGGTGTTAAAATGAGGGTGGGCAGGCCCTGGCCCAGGGTGCCCAGAGCAGCTGTGGCTTCCCCTGGATCCCTGAAAGTGCCCAAGGCCAAGTTGGATGTGGCTTGGAGCAGCCTGGGACAGTGGAAGGTGTCCCTGGCAGGTGGGATCAGGGGAAACCACCCATAGCATTAGCAGTGATGAAGGCAACCAGGAAATGTCTTGTAGTGAGGGGCCAGAACAGGACACAGCCCTCGAGGTCCCCGAGCAGCGCCAGCACAGGGAACGGGCACTGCCCTGGCCCTGCTGCCACCCCAGGGCTGGCACAGCCCAGGGGCCTTTGGCCTCTTGCCCACCTTGGGCTCATGTCCAGCTGCTGTCACCAGCACCCCCAAGGCCTTTCTGAAGCTGCTCCAGAGTGCCCAAAGGAGGAGCCGGGGCTGGGGGAGGCTCTGCAGGGGCCACCCGAGGAGGGCTGAGGGCACGGGGCTGCTTCAGCTGCAGCACAGGAGCTGAGGGCAGAGCTCAGGGAAGGAGGGAACGGCTGCAGGGGGAGCTTTGGCACGGACACCAGGGAAAGGTTCTCCCCCCCAGAGGGTGCTGGGCACTGCCCAGGCTCCCCAGGGAATGGGCACGGCCCCGAGGCTGCCAGAGCT
>VZRH01000393.1:119627-132676 GCA_013397555.1 Urocynchramus pylzowi | reverse complement strand
CAGGAGCCAGGGGGTGTGCAGGATCCAGGGGGTGTGCAGGATCAGTGACACAGCAGTGGGAGCTGCACCTGGAGTAGCTCCGTGCATGTCTCAGCCCAGCCTTGGCATTTGGATTTGTAGGAAAAGTAGAAAGATCCTGCAAGATCAGTCGATTAAAAGGAAATCTGAAGGTTGTGAGGACTTCAAGGGCCTTCCTGGCAGCGTCTAAGGAATTGCTTTAGCACTCCTGGGAACTTTTCACCTCACAAAAAGTGAGGTGCACACCAGTTACTACAGCCTGAAGACGCAGATGAGTAGTTACTTACTAAAGCTTGCTGTGAGTGGTGCGTAAGGGGGACCCTTGCAGCTAAGGGGACCTCAGATCCCAGACTTGCACCAGTGGATATGCAAAGGCAACCCCAGCATGGTGTAATTCCAGCTGGAGTCTGCAAGTTTTCCATCTCTGACTGTGCAAGGAATTGCACTGGGATGTGCCCTGTGTGGGACATGACCCTCGTGGAATGGGCCTGTGGGGAACAGGGGTGCTTGGAGTTGTGGACAGGAAACTGAGGAGCTGTGGGAGGAGTTTGGGTACAGGGCATGGCAGGTTTATCAGGGAGACTGGCATGAAGGAGAAAACGGGAATTTTTGGCAAAGCAGCAAAGAGTAAGAAAATAAAAACAGAATTTTGTAGTAGTGGGTGTTGGTAGTAAACAAGAGTTTCCTCCCTGGGCTTTTGAGGGCAGGTTTATGGCTTTATTTTAACTGAGCAGTTTTCCTCTGTGGATATTCTATGGAAAAAGAGTCAAATTTAAAATGTTAAATGTGATAAAACTCAAAGGAAACTCCACTTGGCAGAGTGTTGCAGTTGTAATAAAAAGTGGCTACAAGTTCTTGACATAAAAAATAAATGCACATGGAATAAAAGAAACTGCTGCTAGAAATCCTTGGAGAAACTTAAAATTTGGGAAAACTTTTTTTCTAGGCACCCCTATAAAAGCCATTCTTCTTTTCCCACATTGGCTGCTTATTTTCACAGCTTGATAAAATCATGTCTGAGAAATGTTGAAGGATAGAAATAAACTTTCTTTTTTCCCAAAGGAAACTTTCCTCCTTGGAGCCAGTGGCTTGGCTCACTGTTGGAGCTCTGACTGCACACATGCCTGGAGCTTGGAAAATCTTTGAACAAGCAGTGGAATAGAGGTTTTGACACAATAGCAGAGGTCACCTTTGCCCAGGTTTCTTGCAGAATTCTTTGGGAAACTAAAAAAAAGAACAGGATAAGAGTATAAAATAATGTGACATCTTTCCCAGGGCTTAAAAATAGTTTTGCATTTCTGTTGTGATGATAAGCCACAGATTTCAATTCTCTAACTTGGACTCAGTGACAATTTCAAAGATATTCTGAATATCTTAATAATAGCACAGCTATTATTAAGATATTCATATGGTGATAAAATCAGATCCTGAGCTTCAAATTGAAGCAGCAAATGCAATTCTTCCCTCATTTTAGATTTTTTAAAAATAAATCAACCACATTCTGTGTGCAAAAAAGAAAATCCTGAATGGTTCTCCTTTTTTACTCTTTTTAAAATCTCTTTCTTTATTATAAAATAATTAAGTGAAATTATTAATGGCTTGAAGGCAGAGGAATTAGAAATGAGGGTAGGAGACCACATTCAGTAATTATGGGAGACCATAATTCACAGCCTGAGCCTGGTGAAGCAAATTCATTTTCCTGCCACAGCCTTGCAAGTGAATGTGACACGAACAGCATTAAAATTTGAGATACAATCATACAAATCAGAACATGTTTCTGCAGCTTGATTTAAATTAAGATGGACTGGAGCACACTACAATTTCTCTGGTAGTTTTTTTGGAATAACATGGTGGTGTTTAATTCTGAGGTGGTTTGTGCTATTTACTCTGAGATCTCCCAGCTGTAATTCAGGCTGTGGAGTATAAACCTGGATGATTCAACAGGAGCTGAGGAACCAAGGTGAGTACCAGCAGCTGGGTGAAACATGAGTCTGTCCTGGTGTCTTTGCAGGGAACATCCACATGTTCTCCAATGTAGCCAGAGATGCTCACTATTACCCACGGAGGCACCGGGCTGAGAGGGCGTGGACACAGGAGCCAGAGGAGGAGGAGCCCAGGCCACAGGTAGCCAGGAGCAGAGATCTCCTCAGCTTAAATATTTAACATCTCAGCAGGGTGAGGGATCCTCTTCCAAAGCCAGGACAAGCCCTCCCATGCTCGAGTGCTCAGTGTTTATCCTCAAGGGCCACAGCCACCGTGGATGTTTTCTTTGTCTGGATTGGCTTTTATTAATCGCTGCTGTGAAGATCCATTGTATTTATAGCATCTCAGGCCCTCCAGTGGGTGTCACTGAGGGTTTTACTGCTGCTCGCTTTTTGCAAGCTCCAGTGCTTGGTAATCCAGCAACAATGAGTCCACGTGGGGACTGGTGATGGATGTGGAAGTAGTGGCTTGTCCTCAAGGTGTACTTAATCCTTCAGTAAATGAGCACCCAGGAGCTGCACAGGCCTCTTCCAGCTGGGGACAGGATGGGCCTGGACACATTTCTGCCAACTGAGACTTCCAGAGGAGACACAGGGTGTACTTTGTTGTCAGTGCACATACACACCTGCCACCTGCCTTGGCAAGATCTTCCTCTGGAGACAGTCTGTTAACCTCCAGGGATCATTCTCCAAGGAAGATGAGTTTTGCCTTATGAGTCTCGGGCTCAGAAAAAAAGCCTGGTACAGCTGACAGACAGCTAAGCTGGGGGAAATTAATCTAGCCCCTCATTTCAGGAAAGACACTGAGGGGCTTGGACACTTGGAGCGTGTCCAAGGAATNGGAGGAGAGGGAACGGCCTCAGGCTGGGCCAGGGGAGGCTCAGGGTGGGCATCAGCAGGAATTTCCCCATGGAAAGGGTGCTCAGGGATTGGGAGGGGCTGTCCAGGGGGGTTTGGAGTGCCCATCTCTGGAGGTGTTCTGGATAGGACTGGAGGCGGCACTCAGTGCTCTGGGCTGGTGACAAGGAGGGGATTGGGCACAGGTTGGACTCCATGGTCTGGGAGAGCTTTTCCAATCTCAGTGGTCCTGGGATCCTGTGAATCCTACCTACTGCTGCATCAGAAATCCTTGTTGCTTTCCCAGGGCAGAGGGCAAAGCCTGAAGAGCTGCATATGATATTTTCCTCTGCATAATAAAAAGCATTTTAGAAGCCAGTTTAGAAAGAAATGGAAGAGCAAAAGGAAAGATCAGTGTTTTCTCTTTGATACTGTTACCACTCTTTTGTTCTGCCAAATGAATCCAGTCAAAAGCCCCAGTGCTTGCATCCTGTCTGAAGTTACACTGCATGGGAGCTCTTAACCCTTTACTGCTCACACATTAAATGCAGGGCTTGGGCAGGGGCTGAGATCTTTACACTGGAGAGCAAGTTCAGAGGCTGCAGGAAAGCTGTAGGCACACAGGAATTGCAGGGTGTTCCTGCAGGCTGGATTGGACACTGGCTGCTACAGTAGTGCTGTGGGCACTGTGAAGGAAGAGGCAGGGGAAAAGATCATGGAAAGAAAATTGTGTTCAAGAGTGTTCTGATACTATTAATAAAAGTTATTTAGATATTACAGTTTATTCCATCTCAAAATCCCAAAGTACTTCCTCTTTTTTCTTCAAAGTTGACATGTAACACGTTGTTGATCTGTGGCTAATAGCCTGGCTTCTGTGAATAGATGTATTTTTCCATCTCTGTATTTTCTTGACTGCTAATCCTTGTACTTTTCAGAATTCATACTCTGCATTTATCCAGTTGATGCCAGTTTTCATCATCATAATAGTGTCAGTTATAACCCAGCTGATGGCCACCAACCCACCCTACAGCTTATTCTACAAATCGTAAGTCCTTTAAAACCACATTTTTCTGCTGCTGCTGTTTGCAGTATGGAGGCAGATGGAAGTTGGGTTTGATAGCAAAATGCATGTTAATGTTCTACTCTTTATAGAAAATGTTACCAGTTTGTAAATAAGGAAATACCAACAGCCTGCACTGGTCAGTTCTGAGCTCTGTGAAGTTACCTGTGGGGAGCTTCAGTGCACAGGGTGCTGAACTGTGAGGGTCAGAAACCTTCCTCAGCTGGCATGGAATGGTTTTGCACAGTGACAGAGGATGGGGAGTGTGGATACAGATCAGCCTCTCATCTGACCAAACCCCAGAATCTGTAGATCACCCCTGAGGTTCCTCTGGAAAGCAGCTGAAAAATGAAGCCTGTGGTTTGCAGTATGAAACCAAACCTTTTCTGGAGCATGAATTCCACTGGAAGGTCAGCAGATCATTAAAGCCTTGAAATGCCCTGGTTGAATCTCTCTAGAGGAGAGGGCCCTGGGGGCTGGCAGGCTCTGGGAGCTTGTGGGGCAAAGGAAAACCCACGTGCTGCTCTCAGCTTCCAGGGCTGGAGGAGGGAAAGAGCTGACCTGGGCTGGCCCTTACTGAGAGAGGAGTGGGATTGGCAGCAGAGTGCTCCAATAGTCCCCTTGTTCCCTTCTAGGAGTAAAACTGCTCAGGTCCAGCCTTCCCTTCTCCTCTGCCAGAGCAGCCCAACACCCTCATTGTTTTACCACACGATGTCAGTGTGAGGCCCTCAGAAAAGAACAGGAGGGTGGATGTTTTTAGGGTGGATTTTTTTTTCCCAGGGAGTGTTTTTGCTATCTGCCAGTCCCATGTGAAACCTCCCACACTGCCCCCACAGCAGCTGAGCTGGTTTTCTTCACCACCTCCCCTTCTCCTGGTGATGGGAGATAGCGAGGCCTGAGCCTGGTTCAGAGTTAGGTTGTTTATCTAGAGCATAGCCTTAAAACACTGGACAGCCTAAAAACCAAAAGAATCTGGGGACACCTCTGAGACACAGGGAGGAGAAGGAAGAGAGGAGTCCAGCAAAAAGGGGCAAACAGGATTCTCTTGAGTGTAACCTTTGTGTTTTGGCTGCCTGCCTCTCTCTGTGGGCAGTGATTTGGGCAGAGGCCTTGGGTATCTGCTCAAATAAGGAAGTTCACTCCAGGAGCGTGGTTTAACCCAGTGACTGTGTCAGAGGGGCTGATCTTCCTACAGGGTATTTTCCAGCCTGTTCCATGCCTCACTTCGCTTACTTACGATTATAAAACCCTGAAGGAAAGTGTAACTAGAATCCCCCCTGCTAAGTTTTATTTCTACTAAAGGATCCAAAAAATAGGAAAATCCATATCCAACTGCATTGTGCCCTAAGTTTTAATAGATTCTGGGATATTTTCCTGTGATTGTAGCAGGAGGGTGGATTCTGTTTGTACTGCACAGCTTGCTGTCCCTGAGATTGTAATTTCCTGACTGGATGGTTGAGGGAGCCATAATCCTGCAGAAATGAACTGTACAAACATTGCTGTAAATATTTTCCTCTGGAAATGCTAATATGGAGAAATAGCTCTTGGTTTTTTGAGGTCTGAACTGCTGAAACATCTCATTTCTCTCTGCTGCTCCCACAGGTCCATAGGCCACGTTGTCAGCAGAGAAACAGAGAACTTGCAGGTGCCTTACTATGTTGATAAAAACTTTGAAAAGAATTATCAAGGAGCAGAACTTCAAGAGCTTGAGAAAACAGTTGAGAAAGATTACATAGATTATATTCAGACCAGCTGCTGGAAGGAGAAACAGCAAAGTAAGTTATTTCTGTCCCAAGGGTGTTTCAGGGGCTGGGGGGGTGGCTGTGCTTCACAAAGCTCTGCTGTTTTTAGCCTCAGTTTCCAATCCTTGTAACATCTCAGCCTTGCACTGGTTTAAGGTGTCTCACATCTGCTCTTAACACTGAATTTGCTATTCTTGAGATCTGTCAAAATCCATTTTAAGTGATTCTGAGAGATGAGTGGAAAGTAGACTTCACCATTTGAGACACTTTTTTCTGCTCAGGTTTTATGCTTGAATAACCCTTAGTGATGGTTTAAACACCACATTTATCTAGCCCTGACAGATTGCTAGGCTGGAAAAGATCTTGAGATGTCACCTATTCCATGTTTCCTGTGCTGGAGCAGAATCAGTTTTGCTTTGACTGGCTCCACAAGAAGTTTCTGTAACTTTTTCCTTAAAATTTCTCCAGGAGAGTCCAGAGTGTGCCCAGGTGCTCTTGGCTCCCTTGCAATGGGCTGTGTTCCTGGTATCAGTTTTCAGAGCATGTTTCTGTGGTTTGGGTGTTATTTGCATTTTCTATCTTTAGCTGAGTTTGAGATCATGTTTTTCACCATTTTTAAGTCTTTCAAAAACAAGAATTGAATGCAGAAAGGAAGAACACAGATGTGAGCATTCAAAGTCGTTATTCTCACTCAGCCCTGAGTGGATCAGTGGCACAAATAAAGGCATGTTAACACCATATTTTATTGCTTGGTAATTGCTACTAATCTGGTTCGTTGAAGAGACAGCAAATTCCTGATGTTTGCAGAATGGTAAGAAATAACAGAAATCAAATCACAAGGAGTAGCTTAGGCTGGGGTGTTGTGACTGGTTTTATTCACTGATTTTATTCACCTAAAGAGCTCATCACCTTCAAATGAGTCAACACTGAGTAGTGCTGTGTGTAAAGGAAGCTGGAACAAGTTGTGTGAATGTTCAGTAGCAGCAGACAAGCTGCTTTCACACACTGGTGGGGGTTTTTAATTGCTCTGTGCAGAACAGTCCTCAGCACACTCCCAAAAAGTGCCTTTGCACTTGTTTTCAGTTTCTTTATCAATTTATCCAAAGAAGACTCATTTAATCCTAAAGGAGAGGTAACAGTAGTGTTGCTGACTCCAAGCTCTTTACAGGTGTTTGATGGGAAGGCTTGTTTTGGCTTACTTTACATAAAAGTTACCAATCCTGCTTTTAAAGAGAAATAAAAAGATGTAGGCTCTGAAGTGAAAAAGGAAAAGTACATGTAATATAAGACCATAAAAGCCCTGAAGTTTTTGGTGTGTTTGATTTGTGATCTTTGAATGTCTGTGGCAGGAGCAGCCTCCAGGGATAATGTGGATGTCCTTACTCATAAATGTAGGCTTGCTAAAGGGGAGAGTTTCTTTCTTACAGAAAAATCCCTTTAATTTAAGAAAGTCACCACATTCTTTAAGAAAGTCACCAGATTCTCTCTTTCACAGAGAGCTGGAGCTGGGGAGAGCCCAGCCCCAAAGAGGGGACAGGGTTTGTGAGTCTGAGAGAGCCCAGGAGTCAGAGAGGGGAGATGATCCAGCCTGGAATGCCAAATGCCTGCCAAGTGTGCTCCTCCAGAGCTGTGTGCACTCAGGGGTTGTGTTAGTCACCAGCTGCAAATACATCACAGCAGCCACGGTTAGCATAGCCTGGGGCCACTGCTGTCATTAAAAACTCAACATCTTCAGAGTGCTTCCCATCCAGGCCATAGCTGAGACTGGGCTGACCTTAGGACAGTCGTGTTTGTAAAAATAAACTCTGAATACAGGATGGAGTGCTGGGGAAAAGTTCTGCAGATGCTGAGGCAGTTCTTAGTCAGCTGTTGCTGCACAGTGTTGGTCCCTTAATCTTGGCTGAAGTGTTGGACTTGATGTGATGAGCTTTTTGTCAGTTGAGTGTCTATTTATAGTACATTTGTTGTGTTTACTGAGGGCACGTTTCCCTTGAGCACCAGCAAAACAGACAGATGAGTAGTTCAGGAACAGCTTGGGTTTTAAAGTCCTTGATTTTAAGACTTGAAAAGCATTACCTGGTGTCCAACAACCTTAAGGAAAACCTTTAAAATAATGGATTGGTTGTACATTGTTCATCCAGGCAGTTTTACAGTGCTGCAGACTCTCAGCAGAGCAGTTTGTGAAAGTTGGGTGTGCTGTTGGTTTGGGTCTTCTGAAATCTGGGCCACAGTTAAGTTCAAAAAGCACGTGCCAGGTTTTACAGGAGATGGTTCAGCTGGGGTGGCTCAGTTTTACAGTGAGGCTGCAGAGAGCTCGGGGTCACAAAGAGGCATCTGAAAACCAAATCAGGATAAGTACCACAGAATCATGGAATGGTTTGGGTTGGAAAGGGCCTTAAAGCTCATCCAGTTCCACCCCCTGCCATGGGCAGGGACACCTTCTACTATCCCAGGCTGCTCCAAGCCCTGTCCATCCTGGCCTTGGGCACTGCCAGGGATCCAGGGGCAGCCACAGCTGCCACCCAGGGGGGAATTTCTTCTGTATATCCAGTGTAAATATAGTTGGAATTCAATATTTTAGAACCTCCTTGAAGAAAAGGCTTCAGAAGAACTACTCTGTAACAGATTGAAACCCACAAGGAGCAAATGTGATGGAATGAACACTTATCAAAAGTGCAGGGAATAATTTTCCTCAATTGGATAAGTGTAAACTGAGATTCTCCACTGCTTAGCTCCAGGGACTCTGGGCTCAGGGACAATTACCTGAGCCTGGTTTTTACTGGAGGCTTGACAAGGCTGTGCCCAGCACTGCTTGAGTGGCATTTTGGTTATAAACCTGTAAATGAATTCCTGCTCTAAAATGAGCTGTTCCTGCCTGTCAGTTTGTGAAGCTTTTCAGTGAGTGGGAGGAGGGTTAAATGGCTTTAAATTTCAGTGGGACAGGGACAGAGGACGTAAGGCATGAAAGGATCTATTGAAGTTCTTTCCACTCTGAATAATTTTGTAAAATGAGGGGCTTGTAAGGTGTATAAAAGCTCTTTGAAAAATTGAGTGTCATCAGGTAGCCTGTGCTTACGGAGATGTTGACCTTTTCAGAAGTAAATTACTGCTGTTCTCCTCAGTGCATCTAATCCTGCAGCCAAATTATTCTGCAGGGAGAAACCTATATTAAGACTTCCTCAACTAATCAGCAAAAGAAACTATTCTGAATTACTGGGAGGAAATAATTTAAACAATGGGATTATTTCAGTTTTATGTGGCTTTTGAGAAGAAGGGGAACAAAATGCAAAGTACATTTGAGATTGTTAATGAAAGGGCAGGGAGGCCTTTCAGATGAGTCCCTTGGGTAGCTGTTCACCTCCCTGGCTTCAGTACCCACCCAAATTAAAATTTAAAAGTGCCACAAGGATAACAAAGCACTTAGATACAGTTCTTTAAAGGAGACTCAGGACTTCATCCTAATACATCTTTTTTTTTTCATCTTTCAGAGTCTGATTTGTCCAATTTAGCCAAGCTCTACAGAGATGAGCGGTTAAAACAGAAAGCAGAGTCCCTGAAACTTGAGCACTGTGAGAAGCTCTCCAGTCTGATTGGGATGCATAAAGGGGGCTGACCAGGATGCACACGTTCCATACTTTTATTTATTGCTGTTTTAACTTGGGTTTTTATTTTCCTCCATGTGAAAAGGAAAGAGTCTGTTGTAGAGAGTGTGGATGTTGGAGTCCTTCTGCAGGCAGTGCAGAGAGGGGCCGGCACGAGCTGCAGGGCTGCTGTTGGCTGTAATATATCCTGTACATTAGACTTGGTTCCAAGGACCAGTGGCACTTTGTAAATTCATTCCCCAGGACACGCTCTGAGCTCAGCCCCCAGCTGCCTGGGTGGTTTGTCTGCCATCCAGGCTGTGTGTGCTTCCCAGGAGAGCAGGCTCCTCTCTGCTTCCCGTGTTTCCTTTGGATCTGCAGCTCTGGATCCCCGGACAGCGCCGTGCTCCCGGCTGGGTGTCACCTCCCCCTGTCCCTCCGGCTGTGCCACAGAGCTGGGGTGGTTCCAGTGCAGGAGGGACAGTCCCTGCCTGAGGGCAGCCCCTGAGCACATTCCCAGCTCTCCCATGTCCCTGCTGCTCCAAGGGAGGGCTGTGCCCTTCCTGACACCAGCATGGGAGTCTGGGAATTGCACCCATTCCAGCGTCCGCCAGACTGCTGGGGAAGCAGAACTGTGCTCATTCCCTCCTCTGTTTCCAGTGGCATATTTTGAAGCTGGCTATTCCATTCTGGTTTTTATCTGCACACTCCCCCAGCTCTCCCAGGATCCTGCATTTTCTGGTACAGTTCTTATGTAGCATATTTTTACTCTGTTGAGCAGCTATGAATGTTTCACTGTAGACATGATATTGCAAAGAAAAAGATCCATGTGGCAATGTCCTGTTTTTCCTTGATCCTCCTTCACACAGCCAGGCCTAGAAGGGCAGGTTGATGCTGGGTTGTCCTGGTGAGCAGCAGACCAGTGTTAGACCAGTGTTGCTCCAGTTGAGCACCATGAACCCCCCGAGGCAGTCTGGTGTGTGCCCTGCATGGAATGAGCTGCTCTTCCAGGGAATTCCTGCCCAGGGTGGGGGCTCAGAGCAGCACTGCTCCCCTCTGGCCCTGGGAATGGGAGTCAGTGACACCTGAGCAAGGCTCTGCTGTTGCCACATGCCTGAAACTCGAGTCACACAGGATGCACAGGTGGCCTTGGCTGAAACCTAAGGAGCTCAAAAGCTTGGGAAATGCCAGGATTAAGCCTGCCTTTAAAGCTCAGACTGCCCGAGTGCTGGGCACTGGTGCAGTGGTGTAGGAGTCCCACTGGATGGAACTGGAAATGTTGGTGCCACAGTGTGTCCCCTCCATGTCCTTGTCCCATCCATACAGCCCTGGGAGGTCTGGCAGGAAAGGAAGCTGGAAAAAAAACCCTTTTCTGGGGTCTGCACAAGGACGAGGGGTTGGTTTGAGGCCTGGTGCTGCTGCACAAGAGCCCTAAATATCCCAGCTGGGAGGAGAACATTCCAGGGGCAGCAACAGTGCTGTGGTTGGATGTCATAAAAAGGAAAAAAAAAAACAACACAGTGACTCTAAATTGCATTTTTATGCCCCATTTGTAGGAAACCTTGTAGGAATGTGGGGAAGTTGAGTAGAATTTTTGGGGCATCTGGAATAGGAAAAGTACCAGTGAAAAGGGCATTTTGAGGGGGTTGGTGTGGAGCATTCTTAGTGCCAGGGTTTAAGGGCAGGAATGGGTGATGATTCCAGGTTGGTGGCTGGCACAGCAGGCAGCCTTAATGCTGATATTTCCCACTTTTAAGCACATGAGTGTACAAAAAGTGAAAACAATGTTGCTTTTTTTAGATTAAACAGCTTGTAGAATATATTAGATTCTATTTAAGTGGTTGGACTTGGTTCCAGGGATGGGATCTTCCCTGCCATTCCTGTGTGACTGTAGAGGGACGCAGGTAGGGAGACCAAATCCGGCGACTTCCTGGACTCACAATGTCCTGCACGGAGTTTGAACTCCTCCACAGCATTTTGCACTGAAACCAGATTGTACCTTTCTTCCAAAGATCTCGAGTACTTGATGGAGGCTTCCTGTGGGAAGCACAATCAGCTAGGAAACACAGGAGGGAGGTAAAAACATCTCCAAAAGCAATAAGTGTTTTGTTCCTTGCCAGGGTCAGGGTCCTGGTCCTGGTGTGTGCTGTGAGGGAGGGCGTGTGGCTTGGGACCTCTGCAGTGACAAACAGGACAAGTTGTGCTTGTTCGGTGCTCCTCAGGGAAAAGGAGAATCCTCTCTGGAGCCCCGATGTGGAAATGCATCGCTGTTCTTCTCCAAAGGGTACTTGGGGTTCTTCTTGGTGGGGCTCTGACGGGAGGAGAGGGTGTTCCTGGGTGCACCAAGCGCTTGCACATGGGTTTGTGTGTGTATATATATTTATTTATTTTTAAATAAAGACGTGACTTCGCTGTGCCTGTCCGTGGTAGTCCGAGCCTGGCGCCGGGAGGGTTGCGGGGGATGGCGGGGACGGGGCCGGGGCCGGGGAGGAGGAGGCGGCCCTCATTTGCCGCGCGGTGCGGGACATGGCCGAGGGATCGGGATCGGGATCGGGATCAAGACCGGGATCGGGGCTGGGATCGGGATCGGGGACTGAGCCCTCCCCCCTGCGGGAGGGGCTGCGCGGGAGGGGCCTCGGCGTTCCCGCCCTCACGGCAGGGGCGGGGCCTGCACGTGACCTGGGGCCCGGCGGGAACGGGACTGAGGGCTGGGAACGGGACACGGGACTGGGAACAGAACAGGGAATGAGGCAGGGGCTACGAACGGTTCCGGGAACGGGACAGGGGGCGGGGAGCGGGGCTGGCCCCTGACACGGCGCCGTGTGGCCGCAGGACCCTCCTGCCCCGCGGCGTGTCCGCGGCTCTGGGGCGCACAGCCCGGGCATCGCCCCTGTGCCACAGCACGGCGCCGGGGGAGCGGGGCTGCCCCGGGACACCCTGGCACGGGGGTGTCCCACAGCTCCCTGAGGTGTCACACAACTCCCTGGGGTGTCCCACAGCTCCCTGGGGTGTCACACAGCTCCCGGGGGCTGCTGCCGTGTCCCGGATGCCCAGATACCTCCTGAACCCGAGGCGGCTCTGAAAGCCCCTGCCAAGCTGGGACGATGTTTCCTGCTCCTCCGGAGCTGCAAAAAGTAGCTCCAGCGTGGGAGAGGCACATCCTGCTTTCGGCAGCTACCAGCAGCCTTCCTCCTCATCCTCCTCCTCCTCATCCTCCTCCTCACTACCCGTGCCAGGCTTGCCAGCACTGAGGTGAGCACACACCGAGCTGGCACGAAATCCAGGTTAATAAGCAAATGCATTGGTGAGGCTGCAGGCAGTATCACGTTAGCTTAAACATAAATGAGTGTTTAATTAGCAAGTGTGGCTCAGCCGGGGTCCACCCGTGCTCTGTAACGTGTTTGTGCCCCACAAGCACAGCCCAACCTGCTCTGGGTGCTGGGAGCTGCTGGCTGGGTTTCATCTGGCAGGAGGAGCCCAGGGGTCTCTCCATGGCCTCCACACCGAGGGACAAGCCCAGGAGCAGCAGGAGGAGGTGAAGGTTGCAGCGTGGCTTGGGTTGGTGGCAGCCTGGGGCTGCACCCAGGGCAGTGACAGCAATGCCCAGCCAGTTCTGCTGTTCCCACAGCATCCTTGGGATCACAGAATCACAGACTGGTGTGGGTTGGAAAGAGCCCCAAAGACCACCCCCTTCCACCCCTGCCATGGGCAGGGACACCTTCCACTAGCCCAGGATGCTCTAACCTGGCCTTGGGCACTGCCAGGGATCCAGGGGCAGCCACAGCTGCTCTGGGCACCCTGTGCCAGGGCCTGCCCACCCTCACAGGGA
>VZRH01000393.1:94625-107833 GCA_013397555.1 Urocynchramus pylzowi | reverse complement strand
CACCGCCCTTCATCCCCAGAGCAGATCTATGGCAACTGGTCACTGCCGCTCAACACGTCCCACATCTGGCAGCCCCGCATGCGAGAGGTACATCCTGCCACCACCCTGCCACCACCCTGCCACCACCCTGCCACCACCCTGTCATCATCCTGCCACCACCCTGCCACCACCCCGCCACCACCCCGTGGCACCCAGACTCCCTGGCAGGCTGCTGATGCCCTCTCCTGCTCCTCTCCATGCCCTGCAGATCCAGGGGGCCATCATGGTGTCCAGCCTGGTGGAAGTGGTCATCGGGCTGCTGGGGCTCCCTGGGGCACTGCTCAGCTACATCGGGCCACTGACCGTCACCCCCACCGTGTCCCTCATCGGACTCTCCGTTTTCCAGGCGGCTGGTGACCGGGCTGGCTCCCACTGGGGCATCTCTGTGCTGTATGGGGACACGGGGGACACAGGGGACATGGGGAAGATGGGGGACACGGGGGACAGGAGGGCAGGGCTGTCCAACACAGAGCCAGGAGGATGTCAGGTGCACAAGGTGATGCCTTGTGAAGGCTGGCCTAGAGCAGAGACCAGACAGAGCTAAAGAATAAAGCAGGGATTTATTAGGAGGCCTCAATGGATCCACCTTGGGCAGCACAAGAGCCCAGCCAGGACTGCACCCCAGGTGAACCAAAATGGTCACAAAATGCACGGCCACTCACGGGGTCTCTCACTTTTATAAGTTCTGCTCCATTTGCATCTTGGAGTTCATTGTCTAATTACAGCTTTAGGTTATGAAGTACCATCCTTCTCATTTTTCTTTCTTTATTCTGCTGTTGTTTCTGCTCCTGGACCTGAGATTTGGATCATTTGTCCTTGGTCCCCAGCTAGAGAAGGAATTGTTTTGTCTCCCTGCTCTGTGCAGAGAGCTCACCATCCCCTGATATGAAGCTCAGAACTACGCACTAAAGCAGCACAGAATCTGAAAAATAGAAAAGCTAAAACCTGAGGCATCAGAGCGATCCCATCTATCTTTTCCCCCAGGACCATCTTCCTGATTGTCCTGTTTGCCCAGTACCTGCGGCAGGTTGCCATCTGCCTGCCCGGCTACCGGCGGGGCCACGGCTTTGTCCTGCTCCGCATCCAGATCTTCAAGATGTTCCCGGTAGGGACTGGCTGAGAACCTCCTGGGGCGGCCCCAGATCGCCCCCTTGAGCCCCAGGTGGGCTCGGGAGCGGTGCGGGAGGGTCCCGGTGTGTGCCCCGCAGATCATCCTGGCCATCATGCTGGTGTGGCTGATCTGCTACGTGCTGACCCGCACCGGAGCCTTCCCCAGCCGGCCCGAGGAGTACGGCTACAAGGCCAGGACGGACGCCCGCGGGGAGATCCTGTCCGTGGCACCCTGGTTCCGCGTCCCCTACCCCTGTGAGAGCCCGGCAGCCCCGCGGCGCCCTGTGCCCCCCAATGCCCCTTCGCCCTGGGGGATGTGGGGACCCGGTGCAGCATCACCGGGGCTGGGGAACACCCGAGGGGGGCCAAAGTGGCACCGGTGAGCACCGGCTGGGGGGTCCTGGGCTGTGCCCAACCCTGACCTGCTCTGCCCCTGGGCAGGCCAGTGGGGGCTGCCCACGGTGACCTCAGCAGCCGTGCTGGGCATGTTCAGTGCCACGCTGGCGGGCATCATCGAGTCCATCGGGGACTACTACTCCTGTGCCCGGCTGGCAGGAGCGCCCCCGCCCCCTGTGCACGCCATTAACAGGTACAGTCGGCTGTTCCCCCCTCCACGGAACCTCCCTCGCACCGCGGCATCCCTGGAGACCAGTCAGGGATGCTGCAGGAGAGTGGGATGGGCACCAGCCCGACCGTATTGCTCCCCAGGGGCATTTTCACCGAGGGCATCTCCTGCATCATCGCGGGGCTCTTGGGAACCGGCAATGGCTCCACGTCGTCCAGCCCCAACATCGGCGTCCTGGGCATCACCAAGGTACCGGGGCCGGGGAGGGTCCCGGCTCGGCCGGGGTGCACAGGCATCGTCACCTGCTGCCGGTGTCTCTGTGCAGGTGGGGAGCAGGAGGGTGATCCAGTACGGCGCCGGCATCATGCTCCTGCTGGGGACCATCGGCAAATTCACGGCGCTCTTTGCCTCCCTGCCCGACCCCGTGCTCGGCGGGATGTTCTGCACCTTATTCGGTAACTGTCTGTCCCAAACGCAGCCCTGGGCCGCGTCCCCGCAGCCTCGGGGCCGCTGAGCCCAAGGGTGCAGGGCGGGTTTGGGGGGGAACGGGGGCTCCTCGCACCCTCTCCGCGGCCGGGGCAGTCCCGGTGCCCGGCCCAGCGCGGGGACCTCCGCCTGCATCGCCGCGTCTCTGCCGCAGGAATGATCACGGCCGTCGGCCTCTCCAACCTGCAGTTCGTCGACATGAACTCCTCCCGAAACCTCTTCGTGCTGGGCTTTGCCATGTTTTTCGGGCTGACGCTGCCAAACTACCTGGATTCCCACCCCGGGGCCATTAACACAGGTACCCCCGCACCAAGAGCCGCAATTTTGAGAGTTTGGGGAGCGAGGCGTGCAGATCTCCCGGCGCTCGCCCACGCCGGGGAGCAGCTGGGAAATCCGGCTCCTCACGGCACCCCTGGCTCCGTCCCACGCTGTCGCAGGTGTCCCCGAGCTGGACCAGATCCTGACGGTGCTGCTGACCACGGAGATGTTCGTCGGGGGCACCATCGCCTTCGTCCTGGACAACACCATCCCGGGTAACCGCAGCACACGGGCCGGGGAGGGGCAAGCAGCGGGGCTGGGGCAGATTCCTGTCGCTTTAGAGCTGCCGGAGGGGATGGCAGGGCCGGGGGTGACAGTGGACACCCCGCAGGGACGCAGGAGGAACGAGGGCTGGTGCAGTGGAAGGCAGGAGCGCACTCGGACAGCACGAGCAGCGCCAGCCTGAGGAGCTACGACTTCCCTTTCGGCATGGGCGCGGTGCGGAGGAGCCGCTGGCTCAGGAACGTGCCCATCTGCCCCGTGTTCACCGGGTTCAGGGCCCGGCCGGGGGGCAGCGGCACGGCGGCCGCAGAGCGCCCGGACGGCACGGACGGGGGCTCGGTGTGCACCAAGGTCTGAGCCAGGGGAGGCTCCCGGGAGGTCCCGCCCCAGCGCCGGAGGAGCCGAGCCGAGCTCCCGGGGGGCGGTCAGGGTTCGGTAGCGCCCACCAAGGCCAAAGCCAAGGCTGCCGGTGCTCGGCTCGAACGCGGGGCTAGGGAAACACAACGCTGCTCTTGGGGGACACCCCGAGCTCCGGGGTACAGCCTGGGGACCGCCACCCCGTGCCATGCTCCACTCGAAGCTTTCGCTGGCTGAGACTCGTCCAGCGCTTGCTGAAGCCCCATCGGAGCCAGCTACAGCCCCGGGGCCACCGACTCCCACCCGGGGCCACGGGTTTTCACGCTGTGCCCTCGGCTCCGGCACGGTGACCCAGCAGCTGGCACGGGCTCTGCGTGGGGCAGTGTCCAGACCAGCGTTAGGATGCCTAACTTAAGACCATACATTAAAAATGATAAAATATTCACGTGCACGCGCCCCGCCAGTGTCTGTGCTGCCTCCTGCACCGTTCCCTCGTCCTTTGTGCACCGCAAAGGCATCAGCACCTTTGACCGTGCTCCTCCTGGGCTGCCAGACACGGAGACACGCTGGATTTCTTCCAGGTGGGCTCTGCCTGAACCCGGTGTCGTGGGAGAGGCAGCTCAGCACAAGCCCTCGGCAAACCCTTCCTGCCCCGGGAGCTCTGGAGCGCTGGCTCTGTCCCGGCTGGGCTGGTGACACCGCCCCATGCCACCGGGGGGCTCTCAGCTGCAGGCACAGAGGTGGCTGACCCCCAGCATAGCGGGGTCAGGCCAGTCCTTGGCCTGGATTTAGCACCAAAGTTGAGCTGAGGCAACATTGCACAACCCTGTCACAGCCCGGGGTGGCACTGTCACACACTCACTCCCAAGCGTGAGCAGGGAAAGAAGTGAGAAAATCTGTTAAAAGTGAAGATGAAGGAAAAAACCCCACCCCAACTTAAAATAAACCCCCAGGAATGCAAATACAATCACTCCCCACCTCCCGCGAGCACCAGCCAGGCTCTGAGCGCCCTCTTTGGCTGCTGTCCTGGTGCTGGTGCCGAGCACAGTGTCACAGTCTATGACACCTCTCTGGCCAGCTGGGTCCCCTCCCATTTCCTTGTCCCCCCGGCTCACCCGCTGGGGCTGGAGCAGGACTGGGAGGGAGCCTGGGGGCAGTGCCAGTGCTGCTCAGCGCTGGGTGCCACCAGCTCTGCTGCAGTCACACCTCCCCAGTGAACATCCCAGTGCTACGGGACACAGGAGAGGGATAAACCCAGCTCCAGGGGAGCAGCCACAGCCAGGCTGGCTGCCCCACACTGGCTCCTGGCTGCTGCACTCAGCTGCCACCACCCCGAGGTGACGGTGGCCAGGCCGTGGACAAACTGCAGCACACACTCGCTGGTGGAACCCCCACTGCAGACAGAAATCAGCTGTGTGTCATTTGCTGACCTTTTCCTTCAGCTGCTCGAGTCTAAACTCTCCCCAGGTCAGTGGAAATCCTGGAGAAGTTTTGCCAGCTCTGTGCATGGGAAGGGAAGGCAGAGCCCAGCACGGAGCTGGGGTAACCCCATTGCCATTCTGCAGAGCAGCAGCAGAAGGGGTTGGTGCAGTGGAGCTCCCCGGGGAGGGAGAGGCTCTCCTGGCACAGCAAGGTGGTTCTGCTGCAGGGCAACAGCTGCAGCAAGGCCCCGCCTCACCCTGCCCGGCCTGCAGAGCTGCAGCTCCAGCTGGGCCCCCTTGCTTTAATCCAAGCTTAAAAAGGAGATATTAACAGTGAGGCTGGGCTGTCCTGAGCAGGGTCTGGGCTTGATCCTTGTGGGTCCAACTCAGGATACTCCATGAAGCAACAGTGGGTGGGGCAGGAGAAACTGTTGCAGCCAGCACTCAACTCCAGCTCTGGGGCTCCCGTGCCAAGCACCAGGCATCAGCTTCTGAGAGCCCTCAGCTGCTCCCAGGGCTGCCAGCAGGGCCAGGCTGGGAACAGCCACAGGGAAAGTGATGGGAGAGCATGGAGCAGGAGGAGAGGAATAAATTCCCATCCCTGGAAGTGTCCGAGGCCAGGCTGGACAGGGCTTGGAGCAGCCTGGAACAGTGGAAGGCAGCCCTGCCCATGGAACTGGGTCTCTGAAGTCTCTTCCAACCCAGAGCAGTCTGTGATTCCATGAAGAGTCCAGCTTCAGCCAGGATCTGGGGCCATCAGGTTGCACAGTGCCAGCCCTGTCCTCCACACGCTGCCAAGCGAGTTCCCGTGCCAGATGCCCAGTTATGAGACAGCCACCACATCAGTTCTACTATTATTTATTTTTTTAAATATTTTTGAAAAAATATAATTTTTTTACAATATTTTCAACTTAAACACTATTCACACTGAACACGTATGGCAGCTTAACCTACCCAAATATGAAGTTTAAGAAGCCACAACTGTTCTAGCTTTATTAAAAGAAAAAAAAAACAACAACCAAAAAACCAAAAAAAACCCCAAAAAGTCGTTGTGCTGTAGACTATTGTGTAGTGATGATTAAACAAAGCAAGGGAAAAGCACCACTCAAATCACTAATGCTGGGGTTTGCCTGGTTAAATCCAGCTGTGGGAAGTGGGATGCTGAGGGTTCCATAGCCAGTGCTATGTGGGACACCTGTTCTTGGCAGGAACTGTGATGGATCTCACACCTCCCTGAACAGCACGGGAAGGGAAGGTTTCTAACATGATCACACACTGCAAAGGACAGGGAACTGCTTCCTCCCAATTGCCTGGATGTTAGTTCAGGAGCTGAGATCTACGACTCTGTACAGGTCTGTGAGATTTGGGTTAAGCTTGCGCTGCTTCCCAGGATCACGATGTTTTGTAAGGGGGGAAATTAACATTAGTAACAACACTGATACCTCAAAGGAAAGTTAGCTAATTTGCATAACAATCAGATCTCCTCACGTTCACTTGGAAGTTAAGGCATTATCAGGTGCAAGCTAGCACCAGTTAACACATCTTTAGTTAAAAACAGACCATTCACCGCAAATTCCAAGTCCTGTTTAAAAAGTCAGAGTCTGCAGAAGGTTTTATTAACGTGGTACTTTGTCTCAACTTGATTGGTGCTTCTTACCTCACTGCCTCCTTCGCACAGAGCCAGGGCCCAATTACGTCTCCATTAAACTTTTGACAGATTTACTTAATAACAGTCTCAGCACTTTTATTGAGCATGCAAGACTAACAAAACTTTGGCAATGCATAAGTGTAACACAGTGACAAGAAGAGAGAGCTTTTACAATTAAATCTTCTAATACTGGCTTCACAGTGTGGAAATTGTGCTACATCCACCAAAAGAGGGCCCAGTCTACTCAAATGTTTAAGTACTTCACCCCAGGAACAAACTCCTTTGCGTTTGGATTCAGATTACTCTTGACCTGAGGAAGGGAAGAACAGAAATCGAGGTGAATCGTTATTTTCAGCTTCCATTTTCGAGCTGAAGACAATTAGAGGCAAAGTTTTATGGATTTAAAGGAACAATCAGGTATACAATAGGCTTCTTACACTTAGCAGCAGTCTATAATCCCCAGAAAAGCCCAATCCTCTGCGCTACTCCCTGAGTTATCCAACCTTCCTTAGCACCACCTGAAGTTTCAACTGGATGAGGGCTCAGGGAATAAGCAGCAAACCACAGGCATGCACCAAATGCAGCAGCTTCCCCTCATGCTGAAATAGCCTTTTCTCAAGCTGAGCTGTTAAAACGTGCCATGAGGTTTTTAAATTTTGCTTATTTAAGCAAGAGGTGACTTGTTCCAGGAACTTCAGCCACTTCTGGGAATTTCATGTGTATGAGCACTGTATTGATTTTTTACATGTCTCTGTCTGTGACTCCCCTGTCCTGCTCCTTGGCAAGCTGCTGCTGCTCCATGCCCTGCAGTTTGAGGTGGGCACCAGCACCTTCAAAAGGAGCTCTTTATCACAAAGAAATGGAGGATTAGGCTTTTTTGATCTTTACTGAGGCTGAAACTGCTGCCTGCAGCTGCTTCAGCTTGGAAAAGTTGGGGTCTGCATCTGAATCTCAGAGCAGCTGTGTGGTAGGATGGTGTGGTGTCTGTGCTCTGTACAAGGAACTGTGGCTTCTGTGAGGGAAAACAAGCACACGCTGCCCTTTCCTTTGAGTTGAGCTCTGCACAGAAGTCAGATGGCAAAAAGAGGGAAATAATCACAATTTGGCTGCTTTCCCCTTCCCTAGAATTGCTCCAGGGATCTGCTGTGGTTCTCCCAGTCCCAACCAGAACCTGGGAGAGGGCTCAGACCAGCCCAACGTGTCAGTGCTGGCAGATGCCCAGTGACCCTTTCCCAGCCCTGGCTCCACTCAGTGCCCTTCTTTCATAACATCCCACCCACTCCTGGAGTTGTGCCATGGGCTGGGAAAGGCTCCACGTGGGTATGAAGAAAGCCACCAAACAGGTCACATCCCATGAAGACACCTCCTTCCCACCTACCCTGCACAGCCAGGCAGGGTTAGCAGGCTCCTTCCTCTGGAAAGGACTTTCTTTTGCCATAAGCAGCAGTAAGCCCCAGCCTTGCACAAAGACTTGAGCTTTAGAAATGGAATGAGAAGCTGAGCTTACCACCAGATCCTCCAGCGATGAGCTGTCACTGATAACAAGGTCATTGAACTGGTCCTGGATTTGATCCATTGTTTGTGGGAGATCACGGGCTGGAATAAACCATTCATGCTCCTCCTCCTCTTCCAGCATCTCCTGGAAACAGCGCTCGATAAATTCTTCTTCCCACAACTCCTCTTCGATCTGTGCAATGAAAAGAAACTGCTTCAGCAACAAATCTATTGTGAGCTCGTGGTGGCTTTATTCCCAGGTGTGTGCACCCAGCTGACCTTCCCAGCTATCCAGCAGCACCCCAGCCCAGCACCATGCCCATGCAGCAAGAAGGCCATCAGTGCTTTGTCCAAGGCATTGGGACTGCAGCTGAAAGGGAGAAGCAGGAGAACCCCCCTGCCCCAGCTGTTTTGCTTGCAGCTTGTTATGACCTGAAGGAGAAGGAAAATGTAGGTCCCAAGCAAAAATTTCAGCTGTACCAACTAGTCTGGACTGAGCTCGCTGCAAGTATGAGGAAGGGAGCTGTGCCAAGACACAGAGCCAGGAAACACTCCCCAGGGAAGTGTCCTGCGGGACTCCTGGGGAAAAAATAACCCCTGCCTGTCACCTGGAACAAGCAGCCTCTCCTCGCTGCCGGTGTGTGCTCACCCACTGTGCTCTCCTGGGGAACCCCACCTGATCCCAGCAGCTGTGAGGAATGCAGCCCTGCTGTCCTGGGAGCAGGATAAACCAACCCAGGCAGAACTGACACACAGTGCAGAGATTAAAGCAGTTTTCCTTGGTTGTTCAGTAAACAAGCTTTGGAGCGAGTTCATCCTACAAATTTTCCATGTCCTGAATCAGAGGATTCAGGAATGCGTAAGAGAGGAAAGCAGGGAAACAGAAGCTGGTGTGAAGGACTTGCCCAGACACAAGGGAATGGAAAATTGATTCAGGACAGATTTAGAAGTTCACTCAGTGGAAGCTCGAACAAGTTTTCCCATCTACCCTTCAGCTCTGAAATCAAACACCTCCTCAATCCTGGAGTGGAAATTCAGTTACCACAAACACCAAATCAAAAACATTAACACCAGATTACCAGGACTGCTGTGCAATCTGGGTCCTTGCCCTTGGGGCAAACACACCCACGAGCTCACCTGGTGCTCTGGGGAACAGGGACTCATCCCCACATGCTCAGAGCCACCGCCCAGGCACTCCAGAGACAGGGAAGGCTGACTCAGTGATTCCCCCGAGCAGCATTCCAGCCTGGGTGGCACCTCCAGGACTCACTGCCTCCCTCCTGCTGTGGGCACATGGCCACAGGCTCCTGTTACACAGGGCTTGCCCAGATCCAGGGGCTTGGTTACAGGCCTGTACCCCTACAAGTGCCTCCATGGCAGCTCCAGCAGTACTAATTAACATTCAATTCCCCAAATAGCTGGAAATTCGGACTGCCTGTTTTTATTTTCCATCAACAGTTTAACTTGCTCAGGCTCCCAGAGGGCTGTGTCTGCAGCAGCAGGTGACCAGGCTGCCCCAAGTGTATCTGTCTGAGTATGACCCTTCTCCCTTCACACTCCCACCTTTCCTCTGCTCTGACAATGGAATCTGTGCCTGAAAAATCAAGGCACAACTCAGCTCCTTCCCAGAGAACTATACTCCCTGTATGCTAACTGTGGGACAGTTCCCAGGGGGGAAAAGCCACCAAACAGGAAACAATGCACGAGAGAAGAGAGAATGGAGGTTTTGTGAGCAAACCTGACTCTGAATGAGCTCAGAGCTGCTGGCACCCTGAGGATCCCATGCTGGTAGCTCAGCACCCAGCACAGCCACAGCTGCTGGAGCACAGGCAGCAGCTATGGAGTGCACAGAGCAAGCTGGGAATGGCAAAGGGGTTGCAAAGAGGTGGGCTGTTCCCAGTCTCCAGAGCAGGAGAGAAAAGCGTGACAGAGGCAAGGTGGCAGAGGAAGGTAAGGCTTCCTTCCCACCTGAGAAGGGAGCTGTAAGACTCAAGTATTAAAATGAGCAGCTGTCACCCAGCACCCTGTGGAGCAGCAGTGCTGTTCCTAAGGCAGGTGTGCACCTGGAATTCCCCAGCTCAGCACTGGGGCACTCGGCACGTTCACACATGAACACCTCCCGGGCCAGCCCTTCCCAAGTGCCACGTACTTCTGTCAACTCTGTTCTCCCCTCCCTCCTGCAGAAGCAGGGAATTAATTAATGGATGCATTAGAATGTGCTCGCTCCCTGTATTTTCCACCAGGACTACAGAAGATCAGCATTTACTGCCAGAGCAAGGGAGCGCAGTTTGTTCCCCAGATCACTCCAGAGAGCCCATCTGAAACTTCCTCTCCAAAGGACTGTCAGTGGCGGACCCCAGCTGTCCCTTCAGCTGGGAAGTGACAAAGGACAGACGGGCCACTGAAAGCAGGGAGTGACTTGCCTGCCTGTTAAACTCCTCCTCGTTCTCCATCCACATGTACTCAGCAAAGGGGTTGTCATCCTCGTGGGAGTGCCCGTTGATGATCACATCCTCGCTGATGATGCTGGGGCTGGTACTGCTGCGACTCGGGTCCTTCATGGCTGCCACTCCGATCCCAAACCTGCAACTGAGGAGTGCACCATGAAACACCTGCAGATTCCTCACTCCCTGCCCTGCACAACCCAGCCCAAGGGAACAGAGCCTGCACCTGCATTTGGAGGCTCCAGGCAGCCTTGCCCTGCAGAGCTCTGAGATCACAACAAGGAACAGCATCACAAGCACTGTTCCCATTGTGCGTGGATTCCAGGGACAAATTAATTTCCCAAACTGAACCTCACCGAAGCCAAGCACCACGGCCAATGAGAAGTGACAGGAAAAAACAGGAAGCACACGTACTTGCCAGTAGGAAAATATTTAAACACTCAAAAGGAGAATCTGTTTTCCAAAGCACTTTTAAGTGTTGTGTGTGATGGCACGAGCCAGGCTTCACAGACCTTTCCCTGCTGGGAAACCTTGCAGGGAGCAGAAACCACGAGGAACTGACCCTGCACAGGGCCACCTGGAAATCTGTGTGTTCTGAGGTAACACAACACTGCTGCCCTTCTGTACCATGCCCAAATACACAGATCAACACTGGAAAAGCTCAGTATTTGTTGGATACTAATGCTAGTAGTATCAATTTTCTTTAAACAGTATGCAAATGAGGCAATGTTTTAAAAAAAAAAAAAAAGTCCTAAAAAAAAAACTTGACCAAAAAAATCCATGACTAAAGTAAAATTTGAATGTTTTTCTCATGTTAAAATTCACAATGGAAGTTGCAGCGGCGAGTAAAAATATTTTTATTTTATTAACAAAACTCCGTTGTCTGCATATCAAAGAATGACTTCTTCAGAGAGGAGGGTATCAAAATACAGCCTTCTTGTTACTAGAGTACAAGGGCTTATCACCCAGCACCTCACATTTTCTCTTGGCATTCCAGTTGGTCCTGTTATCTAGGGAATTAATGCAAGTTTTGGTTCAAAACTCTTGATGATACCAGCTAAAAACTTGCCACATCTGAGTGACCAACTAAGAAAAGCACAAAGAAGAAGGAACCTGCCTGGCCTGCTGCGTTCCACGTTACTCGATCAAAGGCAAACCCAGCACGGAAGTCCCTGCAGCTCCCTGGGAAGTGCCACAACTGGGAGCAGATGCCTGTATTCCACTGGGTATTCCACCGAGGGAAAACAGGTTCTTTTTGATGTTCTTTCAAAACAAACTTGCTGAGGATTACTGGCAGCATTTATATAAAACAGGAAAGGACGTTGTGTTTAACACCCCAATTCAAGCTTGAAATTGCTTTAAGCCACTTCAGCTGTTCCCAAGCCAACACATGGGATGCAGTACAGGAAATAAAGCCTAAAAAACCGAATTTCTTTTTTTCCCCCCTTTTTACTGGCATGTTTTCACCTTCTCTTTGTGGAGCTAGTCTTGATATTATTATTTTCCTGAAAGTAACTGCCTCAGCAGTGAGGACCTCAGGCAGCTTCTACACAAAGGTGACTGTACCCAGACAAGTCCAGAATGGTAAATATAATTTAGAAAACCAACCCAAACCCAACAAACCAACCCTACTCGTTTGTGTAAAAGCTTGGAAGGTTAATTTGTTGAATCACGGGCCAGCTTTCCCATTTTTGAAGCATTCCTACCAGCCAGGAGCTCCAGCTTTAGGAGGGAGGGAGGGAAGTCCAGCTTGGACCAAACCAGCTTTGTCCACCACTGCCCAAGGATGATGAGGGTGATCTTCAAGAAGGACCCAGGCTCAGCCTGAATATTTGAAGTTTATCTGATGAAGCCCTCAGTCCATTCACACCCTTCCCACAGGGAAACATGCCCACACTCACTGATCCTGCAGGAACTCTGAGGAAGCCCCAGGCTGGTCCCTCACTAGCAGCACTCTTGATTTAATTTTCTGCAGCTTCCAACAGAACAAATAAACCTTCCCATTTCTCCACTTCAAGACACAGACCAGGTTTCTGTGCTCACGTGTGGGGACAAGCTCAGTCTCGTTCCACCAGTACTGGTACAACCTTTTCAGGGAATTCTGAGGGGGAGAGCCAAATACCACTTCAGTCTTGCAAAAAGTCCCAATCTAAGCAGGCTGCTGCAGGAAAGAAGCCCCAGTGCCAGGCTACACTGCTGCTGGGAATAAAAATAACCCATTTTCCATCTGGGAGTAGGTGGGAAGCAGAGGAGCTCAAAGCTCCTCACTCTAGAAGAGGAAATGTAACATTGGCAGTGCTAAGGAACAGAAAACAGGGAGAATTCCGCCACGGTGACACACTGAGGTTCTGACCCAAGTTCCTCTGGGATTTTGGTGTGGAGTGGGGGTGGTGGAGCAAGCACACTGCAAGAGCATAAGGAAAGACACTAATTAAAAATAGGGCTTGTATCTTATGGATGAAGACAGAAACAAAAAAATCCTGTAACAACAGGCTTTCAGTTAAACCTGAGTTGTCTCCTGTATGCAGTGTGGAGACTGTTACTCCAGAACATCACTAAGGCCCATTAATTCACCCATTTCCCTGAATTTTGCTGCAGTTACAGCCATGAAGAGCCCTTGACCGACCATCATTAAAATTCAGAGCTTTGTGACTGAAGAGTCTGCATTTAAAACCCAGTCACGAAAGAAGATTATCCACTGCCTTCTCCGGAGGTGAGGTCAGGCCTAATTCCATGCAGCAACCACAGGTCCTTACCCGCCACAAAAAAAAAAAACAAAAAAAAAAAAAAAAAACAAAAAAAAAAAAAAAAAAAGAAGAGAATAATTAAGTAAAAAAATGACGATATTTACTTTAAGCACCGGAAAATAACGTGGTTTTAGTGGGAGCTGAAGATTAAAGGAAGGTATTTTAGAGCAGCTGGGGCAGAAGTCAGTGACTTGTTTATCACCCGGTGATTCCTCCTGCGAGTCGGCAGCGCCGGCCCAGCTCCTCCTTATCTATCGAGATTAGCACACGGCTCTTATCAAGGGAGCTGATTATAACCGTCTAATAATTATACTCGCCCAATAAACAGATTTCTTAATCAAATCCACGCGGGACGCC
>VZRH01000393.1:66621-94141 GCA_013397555.1 Urocynchramus pylzowi | reverse complement strand
CAGCATCGGCCGGGGGGCGGCGCGCAGCACACCGGGACGGGTAGTCTTTTCCACCACCCTCCTCCCGGCGCGCGGCATGCCGGGAGCTGTAGTCCCGCACGGCACCTGGCGGCCATTTCGCGTGGCGGCGCGGGGCACGCCGGGAAGCGCAGTCCGGCGGGGCGGCCGCCATCTTGTGGCAGCGGCGGTGAGGGGGCGGGGGCCGCACACCCCCGGGGCTCTCAGAGGGGGATGCGAACACTCCCCGGTACCGGGCACCGCCCTCGGCTCCCCCAGCCTCCCTCGGGACAGCGGCTGAGCCGGGAGGCGCAGACCTCGCCTCACTGAGGGAGGGGGTAATGGAACACTGCTAGAACACCACCCTGTTCACTAAGTGGTGTTTCTGCACGGAGGTCCTGCGTTGTAAGGCTCTATATCAGGAAATGTGACACAATAAGAGATTCTTTTCCGAGTACATGCCGAGGCTTCAGCCCCATTTACAAAATGCGTTCAAAAAGCAGTTTTTATTCCCTTTTGCTTCTCCTCTCCCTTTTCCTCAGGGGAAGGTGGGAATGCCTCTGTTGCCCATTCACAGCCTCACAGAGGCACAGAAACCAGCCAAAATCTGGAGCCACAAACCCTCCTTGAGCCAGCTGCCCCAGCAGCAGCCACGCGTGGCACACAGGCAGCTGGAAATGCCCGAGTGAGTTAGTTTATCCTGATTTCATCAGCCACCATCACCAACTTGTTCCCAGGGCCCACAGGTTTCCCCACAATCCATCAAACACTGCAAAATAGCCCTGCAAGCATCATCCTAAAAAACCCACCATGCTCTTGCTACTCTTATTTCCACAACTCCCAACTCTACAAATCCAGCAGGATGTGGTTTTCTCATCTGGAAGAAGTTTCTCTTTCTACTCACTCCCCACAGCAATGGGACACAGTCTCCAGGTTACTCCTCACAGCTGAAATTTGTGCCTGAAGAGCCCAAACATTCCACGCTCACCCTTGTGCTCCGGGACTTCCCTCACTCTTCACAGTGCAGTTATTCCCAACATATGTGTCTGGAACCTGTCCTCAAGATCAGGTTTTTCTGGCACCTTTTCCTCAGAAATTACTCTAAGGGATCTATTCTCTCCAACCTCTGCATGGGAACAGAAGACACTTGGCAGAAGCAGGGGGTGTGATTTAACTTCTGAGGTATAAAATCATCCTTACACTTACAGCCACTCACACCTGGGAATGCTTGATGTTCAAACATTAAACATGACGTACATGTTTACCTGTACACAGGTCAGCACTCACACAAGTTACAAGATTAACACAGGTATTAGCTAACAAAAGGCTACTTTAAAAATTGAATGTAGTATTTTGATGCATTAATCTTAAATGCACATTGTAAGGAAACTTGAAAGACCTTTGAAATAAATTATCTGCCCCCCTCAGAGAGAAGGGGTGCCTGGTCTGCAGCCAAGGCAGAGGGCCTCAACAACCTCTCAGTGACAGGTGAGTGACAAATGCCACCCTAACTTGGGCTCCAAGCCCATCCTTATGACTTAGTTCTGCTCTAAGTGCAGGGCTGCTGGTGTTTGCAATTTCTTTCAGGGGCCTCAGAAAGCTTTAAGATTCTATCAGTGCCTGACATTTAATCCATTTCCTACAAACCCAAACATCACTTTGCATACTAACGAGTGTTGTGTACAGAGCAGCAACTGCTCTCTGTACAGGGATGAGTCACCGCATGGTAAAACTTTAATCTGGCTGTGCTATTTCAACAAATCCTGCACTGGAGCTGCTCCTCAGCACTCTTTCCCTCTCCAGGCCCCCCCACAGAACCTGCTGCCCTCGATGGAGGTGGCTCAAGCTCTGTGAGGGACTGCACCCCCTCGGGTGAGGGTGCAACACTAAGTCACAGCTGGAAAAACAAGTTCTCGAGGCTTGACTTGCACACAACACAAAGTTCTGTGTCTGCTGGGTGTGTCTGCTTAATAAAGGACATTATAACTTCATCAACACTCAGCCTCCTGCATGCCAAACCCCTTCCAAGCCCCAGATCTGCACTGGTGGAGGCTCAGGCTGCAAGAATGGGCCCCAGTCTGTTTTGTCTGCATGAACGGGATGTGGCTTCAGCTTTGATAAGAACACCCCAAAACTCCAGAAATGAAAATGTCAGCAGAATATACCTACTAGGGTTTTAACAAGTGGTATTTTAATTTGTTTGGAAATGCAAGAGGGTTTAGGGAAGAGAAAAAAGAGTTATGCAGGAAGCTGCTGAAGCAAAGGTGTTAAAAACATGCACATTTTAAAAAGAGAGCTCGAGTTTTGGTGTGGTGACGTGACACAGGATAAAAAGTTTAGCAGACACACTGGTTAACATGCCAAACATCTATAACAAATCACTGTGGTCTAGCTTTGTTTATTGGGAATCACTTTAGTAACCTGAAGTCACAAATAAGCAGTAAATAACAAAAACTACAGATAAACACAGGTTACACATGCAAATTCCTGTTCACATCTCACATGTGCAGGTACATTAAATGCACAGTTCTAAAGAGTCTTGACAAAACCAGGTTTTAACAAAAAAATGGTGTTAAAATGCAGGTATGAAAACTTCCATGTGAAGAATATAAAGATACCTTTGTCCCTTTTAGGACTCCAATGCTGCTTTTGATATACCAGAGAATTACGACAGCGACGAGATTCAAGTAAAAGCAGGAAGAGCTCGAGGAAATAATACTGGTCAGAGAATGGGCATTTACTTCTCACTAAAAATACACGGAATAGCTGAATAGGAAAGTCTAGCAAGAGCTTAGGGAAAAAAAATCACAAAGTTGTAAAGCTGACTAATCACTAATTTTCCTATTTGCTATAGATAACAGCAGTGACATTAAAAGAAACTGCAATTCAACATTTAAAAATGCAACTTACATTAAACGACTTTTCCAAAGTGAAATGCAATGACAGCCTTACACTCAAAATTAAACAGCTGCTAGGCTCAGACCAAAATACGGAATGTTCTAGATAAAATAAAAATACAGTATTACTTTTCATTTTTTATTCAGAATGGAATTGAAAGACAATTTCTGAAGCTTGAAAGTAGTAAGTTTCATTTAAACGCAGTTTTCTTCTCATAGATGAGCTTTCCACAACGGTGCAAGATTTCTTTTTCTTTAATAGCTTGAAGTGTCAAATGAAAAGTTGTTGCCATTCTCACATTAAGAACAAACTGTTGTCATTAACTTAACTGCATATTTGTTTTGCTACAACATTTAACACATGAACAGACCTATAATGCCTACTGTATCTCACTAAAACAAAAAAGAATACAGTATTTCCATCTACTACTTGTACTGCTTTTAAAAAAGATTAACATTAAAAACAAAGCCACGCTTTCCTTACATCCATCCTTCTTTTTAGCCTTCTTTCTTTTGCCTGAAGTCTTCTGCCATTTTATCCAGAATTTTCTGTTGAAAGAAAGCAGTTATATTTGGGATATGTTTGAAGAGTTTCTCACAGGCACAACATAAAGAACGGAAACACAAATCCAATTTTCAAGTTTAAAATCTGTGAGCATCTGTGACCTTTGCAATTGCAAAGGTCATCACTAACAAGGCTGGCAGTTCTCCCCACCCTGGAGTGGAGCTATCCTTGGCAAGCCAAGGTAATTCCTTCCCCTTTTGTCATGGACTTGTAACATGACTGAGCCACTTACCTGGGTGGAATCTGCCCTCTACAGAGGCAGGGACACAATATCTCCCCTCCCCAGAGAAGGGTTAATTTGGAAGTCTGAGGAATTTGGTACCACTTTGATGACATTTGGCAGCAACATCAATTCACCTATTTCATTTTCCCAGCTCTTCAAGCAAAGGAGACTTCCATCTCCAAGCAAGTGCCACTGTGAAACAGAAGCTGCACTCCTCCCTCCCCTCCCCAATTCCAAACCCCACCACAGTCACACAATCACCCACAAACAGCTCACTGATCATTTCTGCCATGGAAAAAGCAAAGCAAATCATGTTTCATTCAAGTAATAAAGCTCACAAATTGGCATTTTCCCCCCTTCCCTTTTTACATCAAGGCTTTAATGTCCCATAAGCAGGTCCCTCAATGGAAAAAAAAAAAAAAAGAAAAAAACACTATGGTGATGGATGAGGTGGATTTTCTTCCTGCGAGAGCCTGCATGGGAACTGATTTTGATTTTCTGATCTACTCCTTCACAGTGTTGTTTGGTGACAATTTTTGTGCCATCTGCCTTCCTGGGCCCTCTGTTTATTTAGGGGTTCTCTGTTACTGCAAGAAGGCAAATGTTTGAATTAAGAGGTGCCACATTCTCCTTCTCTGTGGAGCCCCTGGGGTTTGCTTTCAGCTCAGGGATCAACTGCCCTGAAATGCATTAATGTGACACTGCAGGACTATCAGAATTCCTTTGGGACTGCCCTTTCCTGGAGGTCACATTTGCAGCTCACAGTATGAGGTTACAGCAGCAGCATTGTCACTCATGCCATGAAATCATGTGATACCTCATCCAGTTAGAAAATGGAAAAAGTGCTCACAAAATCAGAAGTTGCAAAGTTTTTTGCTTTTTTAAACATATAAAAACTTCATCTTAAGCTTTGTTGACTGGTTGAAAACACTCTCAGAGGGATAACTGGAAGGGATCTGAGCCATCTGTATTTACTCTGCATCACTACTTCTAAGTCTGGCCTTATTCCAATTGGAATTCCCTCTTTAATCCAAATTTACAAGATAAAAAAATGCTGGAGCCACTCTTCAAACTGTGTATTCTGCATATTGTTTTCACAAGACGAAGTTTTGGAGAGGTCTAGCTAGAGTTAAAAGTTATTGAGTAAGCCAATTTCCACTGCCTGAAAGATATTTTTATTCTCAGTCCGGTCTCGTTGAGCTCTATTCCCCAGAAAGAATCAAGCCATTTAAAATGAACAAGTTTTTGCCTTACCTTCAACTTTTGATAATGAGGAAGGCTGCTGCAATGGGTCTTTTTTGCAACATCTTCATTTGTGTAGAACAGGGAACACAATTTGCAATAAAACCCTGTTTTGGGTACCACATAATTCACACCTAGAGGAGTAAACACCACAAAATAAACTAAGAGATCTACTCTACATCATTTCTTTTAATGTCATATGTCATTTCAGCTAAATCTTAAAACCATAATTCACTTTACATCAAAAGCTGCTTTATCTTTAAAAGTCTGTTTTAGTTTAGTCAAGCAGGGGCCTAGTAATAACTAAATATGTGCAGGCTTTTTTTTTATTTAAAAATCAACATTTCAGATTAAGGGTCCATTTTATTGGGTCCTTCAAGAACTCACAACATTTTGTGATCAGTTTTGGAGTATTTAATATGACTCTGAACTATTACCACTGTTGTGCTTTGTGCTAGCAATTGAATTTGTGTTGCTAAAAGACACCTCTGTTAATTTCTGCCTAAGGAAAGGGTTATGAAAAACGCTATGAAAATAAGGAAAAAAGGAAAAAAACACTGGGTTTAGGGCAGGAGTGAAGAAGGGGGAGGAAGGGAAAGCCCTAAAATGAAAGGCTATGGGGCAATGTATTGCCAAAAATAAAAAGTCAAGATGAAATGAGAAATGCTACTGCAATGCACAGAGACATTTTGGAAAAGAAATGGAAACAGCCTTACCAACAGGAATGTTTGGCTGGTATGGCCCAATCCTAAACTCATCTGGGACAAGAGGTTTCTCCAGAACACTCTTTGTTTCCTGCTCGCCCTGGGGGTCTGTGTTCTCCTGGCTGTTTTTCTCAGTATCCTGTGCTGTCGGAGCATCAGAAGCTTCAACGCTTTCAGCCTTGGCGTTCTCTTCGCTTTTCGTTCCGTTTTCTAACGTTTCACTCTCCTGCTCTGGCTCCTCAATCTTGTCCACCTTGATCTCTGCCAGGCTGTCCTCGCCCTTGCCCGCGGCCTTGGCTGCCAGCCCGGACTTGCGCAGCTTCTGGTGGTCGGAGTCCTCCTCGTCGCCCACCTCGTCCAGGGTGACGAAGCCCTCCATGCTGCGCGGGAAGCCGCCCACGTAGCGCTGCGGGGACAACGGGGCCGTGTCAGCTCAGCCTGAGCGCTCCCCGAGCCCTCCTGAGCCTCACAACACAAACACGTTCTCCAAACTCCTCCTGCAAGAGCTGCCTCACTCACTCTAACCGTTACTCAAGGTTTAACCAGCTTTTTTTGTACCCCACTGCCCCAGAATCAAGGATTCCCTTTCACTATTTTTTTTTTTTTTGAGTCAGGAGTGGCCTTTGTTTAACCCCAACATAATTTCAACTTAAGAACAGAGCCAAAACTACTTAAACTCTCAAATTGAAAGTTCTCTTAGCATGAGTACCTTAAGTGAAAGTAATTTTGGAGTGCACAAATTTTGTTTCTATTTGAGAATCCGTAAGATCCTTGAATTCATGGCCTGAATAGAAGGCAAAACCTTACCAGAACTATTCTGTCCCCACTAATGGTATGAAAGTTCATCAAAAAGAATTAAAAGCTCTTTTCAACCAGTAGCAAGCTGAGAGCATCCACATTAAAACAACCACTAAAACACAAACAAAACCAAACAAAATCCAACCCAAACCCACCAACCACCCAAACTGTGAAGGTCTTTCAAAATCCAGGTTTCATTAGAAGAGGGACTGTCTAAATTCAGAATTTTTGGAAATGCTCCTGCTGATATGGAAATATCACTATTCCACATACTTAACAGCAACTGCGAGCAGGACTGAGGCAGCATTAGCTTTGTCAATGTGGGTCTTCAAGGAATGAAGTTTGGCTCTGAAGCAGTTTATCACAGCCAATGCCCACATACTAATAAGGAAGGAACACTAAGAAAACTAGGCAATGCCATTTGCATGGCCAGTATCCATCTCAGCACCATTAACCTGGTTCCTGACAAGGATCCCCCAAAACTGAGATCCATGCACATCTCATTCATTAGTTAGGAACACGCCTTTCTTGCAAAACAAGATTCCAAGTCAACAAATTACTAAAACTTTGCACGCTACTCCACAGAACTGAGTATGATTAACAAAGCAGGTAGGACATAAACCCATGAGAGTGTGGGATGATGTGGTGAGAAAAAGGGAATTCACAGCAAGTAGCTTGTGACTGGAAACATCTTGAAACCAATTCTGACTTTCTCCAGTGGGAAAGGGGCCCTGGCTAACTGCAGATGGCCCTACCTGCCCCTCAGTGTAAGGTGTAAGCTGTATATCCAATTCTGTCCAAGCCCAGATTAGCCTCAAGCCCCCAGTACATTATTTTTTGAACATCATTTCTGGGCTCATGGGTAACTACACACAGTTTGCTGAGAAACTGCTCAGGAGAACACAGTTCCGGGCTAAGTATTAGTCAAAAGAAGGGTAAAGAGAAAAGCAAGTAAATCCTCAAACAAGCAACAAGGGTAGAAGCCCACAAATTAAAGGCTTCTGTCAGAACCGGGGATTTATAACTGAATCCAAGTGTAAGCTACATGTGATCCAGTGAGATCTTCCATTTTTTTTTCACAGGAGCTTTAACACCTGTTCCTCTCCAGAGAGGTGTTTTAAAGACCTACAGAGGAAGGTCTACACCAGAATGTCCATGGTCATGGTCTAACCTAAGTTAGACTGGGCTTCCCCCACTCAGCACCTCATTCTGTGAGTTACCTTTTTAAGCTTTTTCTTGGCTGCTGGAGTGGCTGCAACATTCCCCTCCGTTTTTACAGTCGCATCATCAGGTGTGTCCTTTTTTTCCTCAGTAGCCACATCAGCTAAATTGGCAACATCTGCATCCTCTCCTGCTGAGCTGCCACTTTCTAACAGTGCTGCTGCCTCCTCCTCATCCACCAGCAGCTCATCTTCAGACTCCAGGAGTAAACTGGGCTCATCTTGCTCTGTTTGTTCCCCACTTTTGGCACCTGAAGGCTCAGCAGCATCCTCCTGTTTCTCCTCTTTCGCTTTTTCTTCTGCATTGCCACTTTCAGGTTTCTGAGCAGGTTCTGTTTTGGACTTCTTATCACTGGGAGAATCTTTGTTGTCTGGGGAATATGTTCTCTTTCTGTAAAGAACAAAGAACATTGCTGCTTGTAAACCTGGAGAGAGCCCAGAAATTACTAAAGAAAAAGATCATATTTCTTTAGACAAGTCTGCAAACTATTGTGTTTCAGTTCAGAAAATGGAAGGCTGAGGGAAACCCTGAAGGACATCATTCTTCAAACATACAAAAGGCTGCTCCAAGGAGAAATTATCCTTACAAGAAAGGAAAACTGCTTGTGGGTTTAAATTGCAGGAAGGCAAGGCTAATTAGGGACTGCAAAGGATTTCCTGAGGAGCCTGAAGAGGCTGTGAAATCTCCATCATTAGAGGAAGAGGGTGAGTAGCACATTTGAAACAGTTAATCTCCGGGCACAACCTCCAAACATTGGATCTCAAAGCTTGGATGACTCTTCTGTATTGTTTCTATACTCTACATAAGGTATTTTCATATTTCCTTAAACAACATTATACTTTAACAATAGGAAATTACCTGGTTTTATCCTTTTTCAGCAGTTCAACTCCTTTGTTGGGAATCTAAAATAAAATTTTGAAAATCTGTGAGTCACAGCAAACTATGACTTACACAACTGCTGCAGCATTAACTGAGACCAGAATTCAATCCAGCCAAGTGCTTCCAGCTACATTAACCCCCAGGAATTCTGTCCATGCCACCCACCAACTGATCAGTAAACCTTTATTTCATGTCAGACAGGATCTGACCAACCTAGAAATCCCCTGCCTTTATTCACAGTAATTATTCAATACAAAACAAATGGGATATCCTGCTCCAGAAAATCCACTTACAATTCCTGGTTTGTTTATGAACCGACAGCATGTAGTGCAGGCACTGGCACAGATCAGTACTAAGCTGTACTCTTCTCCACCATTAGTGGAAAACCTCTAGCAGACTTCCATCACTTTACTTGTTTATAAATTACTGAACAGGAAATGTCACTTGTAGGCAGTAACAAAGAAATCTATTCAAATTGCCACTAAGTGCTCTTTTTGCTGCACTACCATGTGCATCATTAAGATTTCTTCATGCTCCACAACAAAGCTGATGTTTCTAGGAGACAGCCTGACAGTTCAGATTTCTCCTGCTTTTATTATCACAGAACTTTATTATTATCACTGAATATTCTGAGTTGGAAGGGACCCATAAGGATCATCAAGCTCTGCAGTGAATGGCCCAAAAGGGTTGAACCCACAACCTTGGCATTATCAGCACCATGCTCTGACCAGCTGACCTCCACTCAGTTTTCTACCTACTGTCCCAGTCTGATGAAGAAACACCTATAATTGCATGAATATTACCCTGGTGTTATGTAAAAAACCCCTGCAGTCAACCTTTCCCTCCTTTATATCACCTGCACAGGCAGAGGTGCAGTTCTAATACATTTTAAGTTTTCATAAACCTTCATAATTTTCAAAGACAAAGGGAAAAAAAAAGGATCCCACATTAGAGAATGTTCTAAATTGAGTAATTTTAATTAAAATCTACATAATTTACTCTAAAATCTGAATTATAGTGACCATTTGGGTTTTGTTTAATCTGAAAGGAATATTCTTTAACTTGTCCTCATAACACTACACTTGTGCACAGTAACTGCACTTGAGGAGCCCAAAAATATTAAAGCCAACTGTTCAATTTTACATACAACACTGAGTTTTCAATAAGCAATGGCTGTCATCTACTTCCCTTTACATCTTCAACTACAACTTAAAAAGTCCTTACCCTTAACACCAGTTTCTTGTACTTTTCGGATAAATCCACTTTCACACATCTGCCTTGGAACCAAAGCGCTTTGTTGGCACAATGCTCAACCATGGCCAAAGCATCTTCTCTGGTCTCCATCTCAATAAAGGCCTGAAAAGATTAAAACACACATTAAAAAGGACTCTGAAACACAACACTTTTCCAGGCAAAGTTATTTAACTTAAAACACAGCATTTCCAAATACTGAAACAAAAATCACGAGGTTCAACTACATCCATCCTCACCAAACAATTGAACATTTACCCAAGTGCTCTACAAACCACAGCTTTTCCATTCAGAACATCTGTCCCAGAGACAGTTCTGAAATTAAACAGGCATTTAAATAATCTGCCAAAAAATTCACCATACAGTAAAATATGATTTAAATAAAAAAGTATCAGGACAATTAAACTCTTATTTAGTGCTTATGTACCGGGCAATTTCAGGGGAGTTGTGAGACTACCTCCGTATTTTATTTTTGGTTTTTGAGAGAAAAGAGAAAGGCAGCAACTGCTGCTCCTCCAGCTTTTGAGGAGATCTCACAAGGTTGCTGAATGAGCTTTAAACAAACACATCTGGGTTGGAGTATCCTTGCCAAAAAACTGAAAGCTGTTTCAGCAGCCAACTTAGATAGCAAAGGGATTTTGTTTTTCCAGTGAAATAAGGTCAGGGAGGACTTCCTAGGGGTCACACAATAGTTTAGTAATTTTGCACTTCTCAAGTGGGGCATTAGGGGATTCAGGCACCCATCTCTTTGTAAAAGCAGTGGAACTTCCTTTTTTACTCAAGAGAGCAATGAACTGGGACAGTAAAACTTAAAAAAATTAAGAGCTAAATAGTTTAAACTCATGTATATTTATAGAAATCTTGTCCGTGCACATCCAAAGCATTTCACTACACACATGCAATGGTCTGTCTTCAAGGCTAGAAAAGCACTGCAGGACTGCTTTTGTTTAGTTTTAAAGAATGAAAAATAAAGGGTAAATAAGAAACATGTAACAGTGAAATATATTTATGTTTCTCAGGTAATGGGTTCTCAGCCCGAAGAAAACAATCCCAAGGCTCCACGGAATCCACATAATCCAATAATTAAACCTCCATGCTAAATTACTTTTTTTCTGTTTTTAAAGCAGCTCATATTCCAGGGACACAGGAAGCTTTGAGGAAGCTTCACACAAAGCTCCAAAGCAAAGCCCCAACCCAGACAGAACCTGGGTCATTCCCAAACCTATGCCAGAGCACAAAGTCCACACATGCCCCAGCTGAAGGTGTAATTTCTTCCCAGCTAACACCCCCTTCAAGCCCTGCCCCAGGGGACCCCCTGCAGTCACCTGGCTTTTCATTCTCATGAGGATGTAGTTCTTGATCTTCCCGTAGGGCTCGGCCAGTTTGAGCACGGCGTTGTCAGAGTAGCCTGAGTGGGGCAAGTTGCTCAGGTGGATCACACGACCAAGTTCTGGTTTTGGTGGCTCAGTCTTTTGGTCAGGTTTACCCTCAGGTTTCTAAGATAAAAAGGGAAAGACATTTTTAAAGACCTATATATAAAATATACATGGGTGACTGTCCCTTGATTAGTCTGATGCACTGAAAAGTACAGAAATTAGAAGTAACTTCAATGCAGCAGCCTCATAACACTGACTGCCCCAGATTAAAATAAGGCAATGCTAAAAAAAGCAGAAGCATTTTACCTTTATTCTCTTATATTTCTGTGACAAGTGGACTCTGACTGGTTTACCAAACACTAGGGCAGGTGTTGTTGAATAATACTCCACTGCAGCCTGGGCATCTTCAGTGGTTGACATTTCAATAAATGCCTGAAATCATACAAAATCAAATTAAGTGCTGCTCTTTCAGGAATCTAATTTTGTTCCTAATTTTCAAGCTCTTCCATGCTTCCTTTTAAAAATAACTGCATCAGAAATGAAAACTGCTTTTTGCTTACAATGTGAACTGACCTGCAGAACTTGGCAGATACTTTATTTAGGTGCACAAACAGAACTATTTTGTTTGTTTACATTCCACCTAGATTTGGATTCAAAACATTCAATAGCTACCTGCTTTTTCCACTTCTACAGTATTGCTTTTTTCACATTTCAAAATAAGACACACTCCATAATACAAAGTAAGATCAAATAAGTTTTCAGATAGTTTTCAAACAAGAGCAGAATGTGGTGTTGTTGAGAAAGCAATGAACAACCAACCAGGAGGATTTTTCAATATTTAAGTGAAAATGCAGTAGTGCAGCATTTCTGGAAATGAAGAGGAAACACACTCCTCCTTTCCCACATGCCCCTGATGACAGATGTGGCATCTCAGTGGGAGGCTGAGCAAGTCCTTTTCCAAAAACAAAGCTCAGACAGTGGCAGGAAGCCCACCAGACACACCAGCCAGCCCCACCAGCAGTGCCCTGGGACCCGACCTTACCTCATTTATTTTGTTTAGAATCAGGTGATTTGTGATTATCCCAAAGGGCTCAACAAGCTGAAGCAGCTGGTATCTCAGGTTCTTTCCCCTCTGGAAATCCATGATGTGCACAACTCTACTTGTTTCCTGTTGAAGACAAAGCACGTGAACACAGCATGAAAAAACCTAAGTACCAGCAAACAAAGTCTGCCAAGGCTCTGCTCTACTGCTGTAACTGTTTAAATTTTTAAAAACAACTTTTATCTATCTTCACTAGCAACCAAAAGAAGATGCACCCAGAAAAGGCACAGAGTTTCTACGGATTTCCAGAGCAAGATGCCTGCCATGCCAAAGCTGCCTTTCCGGAAGTTCACTTCCCACAGCTTCATCATGAAGAGGATGTTTAAAGAAGTTCTGTACACTTTTGGAATAAATATTTTGTAGAGTACTCAACACAAACTCCCAATCTCATGCCAAAGCTTCAGTACTTCCACACAAATTCTAAAATCTCACTTCTAAAGACAATCAATTCATTAAAACAACAAACAAAACCCACACCTTAAGAAAACACAGAAAAATTATACAACAAAAATGTGAGTTAAAAAAAAAAGAACTTCAATACTAACCACTCTGCCCTTCTGCATGTGTCTGGGTCCTTGCATATTTCCATTTCCAGCTCCTTTAAGAAATTAAAAGAATGAACAAGCTTAGTTCAACTTGTAAGACTGGGATTAACATGTCTCATCACAAGTTCTTAAAAGATATGTCACTTGTAATACCAGAGTGAGATCAAGTTCTGAAAACTAATTATTTCATTGCACACTAAAAAGGCTTTTTATTTATTTCAGAGCTCTTGTAACTTCGGGTCCTTATTCCTGCTCCTTCTCTTCACTCTAACATTAGAGAAAAAGCTGCATTTACTGCTGTTCAGGAACAGCAGAGAGTAAGTACAGCCCATTGGAAAAAAAAAAAAATCTCCTGTTTTAAATAAGATTTGCCAGAGGAAAACTTCTCTGTACACAAAGGATGTGAGATTTCTTTATTTAAGACACTCTTTATACAATTGAGGGTTTAGGTTCTAAAACATTACCACTTCAATCACAATACCCATTAAAAAAACCCAAAAAACCAAATACAAACAAAACTCCCTTTCAAATAGTTTGGCCTATAGTTAAATCTGAGATATTTTTAAAAAAATTTAACAGTGTTGTTTAAATGTAATAAAGTATGAGTGCATCTGTCATGTAAAAAAAATGACTAAAAATACTTGTACTCTATCAGGATATCCCGGTAAATTAACTAGTTTTTCTCTTTTAGTCATTTGAACTATCTAAAAGGTAGGAAATAAGAGCATCAGGCAAGAATCTGATTCTTAGCCTCCTTTCCTGAGGAAGAGGCTTGCATCATCCATCTTCCCACTTCTCACTTGTATTCCAATAAATTTCTCCTTTTCACTTGAAAATTGGGGGAAAAAACACTTAGGACACTGAATTCTTACCAGAAAATTCCACCAACATGTAGCTACTCAGAAGACAGATAGAAAAATCTCCTACATAGGAAAAAAAAAATCCAAGTGCTCAACACATGTAGATTAATCTCAATTAAAAATCACCAGCCATAGGGAGTTGGCAGCTGGCAAAAAGGTGACGTGTGGGAACTCAGTGCCAGTCCTTAGTCCCACCACAGCCAAAGTATTTTAGTTCTAGTGCTGAGAAAAACATTTTCATTTGTTGTTTTAAAACACTGGTGACAAATTAAAACAAGAGTAAAAAAAAAAAAAAAAAAACAAAAACCAAAAAACCTAGCAAGAAATTAAGCCTGGTGAAGGTAGGTGCCTGTTGAGGTTACCTCTGGGCCCAACAGGAGGTCCTCCAAGGTGGAATGGAGGTGGTGGTGGTCCCAAAATTCCTGGTGCAGGATTTGTAGATTGCTGCAACATAAAGGGATCACCCCTAGAAAAAGGAGAAAACACACTCATTTTAAGGCAAGAAACTGTGAAGCTTACATTCACAAAACACCCTAATTTCTGCAGAGCTTCTATGCAGACAACTCAGGCTACTTTTACTGCTGCCCTTCAGCTGGAAAACAAAGGGAGGAATCCATCTGAACCTAAGGAAGTGCATTGTTTCACATAAAATGTTAGGAACTCCCTCTGCTTTAAATAAACCATTATAAATACTTCAAAATTAATTACTACTTACATTCCATGTCCTGAATCACTGTCAGGATTCCATTCTGGGTATCTTAAAAGAAACAAAATTAAAAGAAAATGTAAGAAACATGCAATCACCTCTAGCTGTGTAACATAAGCAGCAATACCTAGAGGTGTAACACAGCTGCAGCACAGGCAACACTCCAGGCCCACTGCCAGAGCCATGAGCAGCCCTGACAGAAATGCTGCTCTTCAGGACAAACTCCCTACTCTGTTTGCACAACTGCTGGTTTTATAACAAAAATGTACAAGCTGGTATCAGTAACTATGGTTACAACAGATTCTCAACTGGTAAGTCCCAGCTGTTACATATACATCAGTAGGATTCCAAAGCTATGAACCAGGATCCCCTTTTGTCCTGAAGATGCTCCAAGTTGCTTTTATTCCCTAGAAGACAAAGTAAGTTTTCTGAACCTGCTTTGTGCAACAGTTATTTAAAATCAGGGAACATCTTGAGCTGGAAAGGACCCACAAGGATCATCCAGTCCAACTCCTGGCCCTGCACAGAACACCCACGAATGCCAGGCTGTGCCTGAGTGCTGTCCCAGGCTGAGCCCTCCTCCCCAGTTACTGTACTTCCAGTTCATACATTTCGAGCAGCAGCTGACAGCGGCGGCTGTGAGTCGCTCCATTGATGTGATGGTTCCACTCCTGCAGCAAAGTAAACAAGGCACAATTAGCAGGCACACATGGGAGTCCTTCCCACAAAGTCATGGCCTACAGCAGTGTCTTCTCTGCTAAGCTGTGGAGTTTTGCAGATCCAGAGAATGGAATCTGTTGGTGGTGCTTTGAGGAGACACTGACACTGGACCTACCCCTTCTCTGCTAACCTGGCTGAAAAGGTGTCTGGTGGGAATGGGGCTGCTCCTGCCTCAGAGTGCAAAGCTCCCTGGAAAACTCCAGCCCAGGCACAGAGGGCCATGGCAGCCTTTGGAACTGAAGGCTGTTTGTATGTCTTCAGGCATTTCAGAATTTCCTCTACTCTGCTTCATTCCTCAGATTTCTACAGATTAATATGAAGTAAACACTCCAATTTTTAGAACCATAAAGAGGCCAAGAAATTGCACGGAATTCAGAAAGGAAAGACTAAAAGAAACCTAAGTGCATAGCTAGGACAAACTACAAGTATACAGGTGAAATATAAAATATATGACCACTCAAGGGGCATAATAAAGGAAAAAAGCAGATCTAAACCAAGACGGTACAAAGGTGAAATAATGAAATTGAACCAAATCATCCAGGTAAAACTCCTCCTGCTTCTGGTTTTAGCACTAGAAAGGAATGAGGGATTTCTACTTTTTCTCTGCAGACAGCTTTAACTACAAAGGGAGTTACATATTTTAGTGCCTGATCTCTGTATCTTTATATTCTTACAAGTAAGAGCACAAATCTGTGCTTTATTCACATTTGTGAAGTGACAGAAGCTCTGGAGTTTCCCTGCTGCAAATCTGGGAGCCACAGCCTGACCTTCACTCTGCTGCTCCTCAGGGAAGAAAAGAACCAGCAGAGATAAACAGGGGGGAAGAGTCATTCAAGAACCTTGGGGCTGAAGGTTTTCTCCAACTCAAGTTTTTTTCTTATCAGCCTCATTTTCAACTATGAACACAAAGTACACTGGCAACTGCTTTATTTTCTTAAATGTCTTTCTGCTCTGCACCCACAAAGGATTTTTGCCTAATCCCTTATCTTTCCAGATTTTTGGTCTCTGCCACACTACAGCCATCCTGAATACAATGAGACATTCCCAAGGCTAACCGTAGTGTTTCCATACTTAAATGCCTATCCTGCACTTCCTACAAAGGAGAAAAATCTGGATTTGAAGTCTCTCATAAAGTACTACACTATTACTCCATGACATGGAGCAAGATGAAGTAATCCCTTTTATCAAGATGTAAAATGAGAGCACCACTTTTTCTTGTTAACTGCTCAAGATGTAGGCTGTGCAACTATAAATAGGCTGGCAATTAGGATGAAAAATACCCACAAAAAAAAAAATCTATGAACCATTCAATATGAAGTTTCTTCAGTTGAACACCTGCTAACAAGTGTTAGCAAACAGTCCTTTAAACCCCAAACCCCTCTAAATTCAGGGGCACAGCCAGTAAAGGGGCACAGCCTCAGTGGCTGGTTCCACCAGACATAACATACTTTGAATCTGTCTCAACACAAAACTGATGTAGAAGTTATCTGCAAACTACAGGCAAAATTTGGGAGATATAATTCTCATTCAAATGCTTTTAAATTGGCAAAAAAGGGGGATGTGATTGTAACTTCAGATTTTTCTACTCCCCCAGGGAATGGTAGCTCATCTACATTAACGTTTTATGACACAATTCTTAATCTGGATTCCCTTTGCTGCCTGCACCCATTTGGAAGAATCCCTTCCCCAGGGTTTTGGGGCATCAGATTATTTGTATTTACAGGAATTCATTAACACAAAGGCCCCAAGTTAAGTGAGAGAAAACCTGAACTGAGTTTCTAAAAACCCAGATTCCCCTTTGGCTCGGTCGATTCAAGCCAGAGGACACTCTGTTCCTCAGAAAATCAGGCCACACTCAAGCACCTAATTTTAGCCAGCCCTCTCCCAGGGCCACAGCCAGGTTCTCCCTCTGAGAAGTACCAGGTTCAAGTGTTTCACCTCCTAATTCATCTGCTTGGGTTGCATCAGCCTTTGTCTCTGGCAGGAAAACAATCCCTCCACGCCTAACACCTCATTCCCTGATAAAGGGATCAGGATTGACAAAATGCCTGAAGTAACTGGGGCACAATTTACTTCACAGACAGAAAATAAACTCGGACTTAAAATATACACACATCAAAATAAAGAAGCAATTAAGAACATCATTAAAATAAAAAAAAAAACCACAAAACAAAACCACCAGAAGACTACTCTGCCAATTTAAGTTTCACTAAGGATGTTTAACACCTTGCTTGATTTAAAATACACATGGCTTGATCAAACACTTTTAAAAATCGCTGATATTTTTATTTGGAGGTGGGGGAAATGCAATTTTGTTACTACAGTAATAAATTTACATAGTCCCAGCTATGAAAAGCATTCCCTTTCTGCTTTCCATAAATTTCCATTCAAATTAGATTACTTTAAAAGTTATGTTTTACTTGATTTGATTTTGTGGAAGATACAAAACAAGAAATTCTCTAATGGTTGGGTATGCAAAGCAGAGGAAAGAAGGAGAGAAAGAGAAATTCTTGTGGTAACATGATTTCTGAAATCAGAAATAAAGCCCCAACTTGGGTCATAAGAATCAGATGATCCAATCACAAATATTTTACTGTGTACTAGCAGTTTTAAAGTCAAAGTATGTTCCTAAAAAAAAAAAAGTTTTACATGTTACAGAAGAGGTCAGCCACTTAGGTTATGCTGTTAAAAGAATTTGGTATTTCTCATACCTGGAAAGGTATTTCCATGAGGATATCCTTTCATTAGATCTGCACTCCAAAGCACACTAAGAGCCATGAGCCTTTAAAATAAAGAGCTAAAAAGACCCCTACTTACAGGATTACTGGTTGCCATCTTCAAGGGCCTCAGAAGTTAATATGTTCAATCTAACCAAATGAAGTCCTTTCACAGAACTGAGCATGGCAGCTAAACTGTTAACACTTAAAACTTTAGTGAAAATAAACGTCAAATACAGGAGACAAGAAACCTGGATTACTGTATTTTATATCAAAAGCAATTAAAGCAACACAAGTTCATAAACTGTCAGATCAGGTGGAGCCATACAGCGTGTGCTCTAGAAGTGGTTTGATCCTTTCCTTGCAGGGACAGAATAATTCTTGTGTTTCAAAAAGATCAGATGTACAGAACAGCACTTTTTGAGAGGTAACTGTAAAGAAATGGTTAGTAACAGCAATTCCACATCGTATCAATTTTACAGTAATAGCACGTATTATGTTTTCAATTGAAGGCCTTCAAGCTAATTAGCCACTAATTGTGACAAGAGGGGCACTGTATTAGCCAATTAGCCAATTAAATTGCCTAGTATACTGGAAATCAGCAAGATGAGTACATTGGAAAAGGTGAAAGTGAGAAGGCTCTGAAAACACCATCTGAATCATGTTGAGTAACCTGCTCCCTTTGCAGAGCTGCACTAGGCATGGATAACTAAGAGGGAAGTTTCAGCATCACCGAACACACCCGAAGATCCACTCTACTCGTGAGCCAAGTAAAGAACACTACTAGGAACACAGAGCAGGATACTGCAACAGCAGACTGATTGCTCGGAGAGTCTACAGGGATAGATGCAACATGTGACAATAAAAAGTGAGTCTGAAGTGTTCTAAGAAAGTTGTGAAAAAAGGAGAAAAATGACGACAAATTTCAGCCATAGTATGAGATAGAGTGTTAAAGTGAAATTAAAAAGGCAAGAATGAGCTAATCTAAAACGTGGTTTTTACTTTTGCAAATAAGTTCCAGGGCTCTACATTAACTCTTTCCCTCTGGACAGGGAAAAAGCAGAACTGTGCAAGAATGCATCTTAACTACATATAAATCAGCAATCAAGACAGATGTGGAGGAGAGCTGAAACTAGCTTCCGGAATGGCACAGTAGATACACTGCAAAAAACCCAAACCAACAAAAAAATACCAAAACCCACCCCAAAACTGCTTGAATGCCAGATGTTTGTGGTTAAGAGAACATGTAGATGTAAAATATAAACAAGATATCCCAGTAGATGATAGCTGTTTGACTTGAAGTTAAGCAATCTGGGCAAATAAAATACATTAATGTAAAGCCCTGGTTTACAATGTTTGTCAACAAATACCTTGCAAATAAACCAAGTGCCTTTTTCACTCTCAAACCAACTTTCAGATCATTTCAAAAGCAACCAGGCCATAGAAATAATTAAAGAAATAGGTAAAAACAGAACAGATACTACAACGTAAAGGAAAATAGAAGTATCTGGTGCATAACTCACCTTATTAGAATGAACTGGCATATCACATATAGAGCACAGATGGGGATAACCCTTCGGTAAGAATCCATGGAAGTCTTCAATATTGCTATTTGGAGGAGCACCTCTCTTTTTCTCAAAGAGAGATCTCTCGGGACCAGGACCACGACCCATTCTGTCATACTCACTGTCAAATTTATGATAGTTATGCGAAGTCTCACCATAAAAAGATTCATCCCTACACCTTTCTCCATCTCTCAATCTGTCATCTTCATAATCCATTCTGTCATAATAACCAGATTCTTGAGAACGACTTCCATGGTCATAGTCAACCACTGGGTTGAGACTAGGACCACGATCATCAAAGCTATCTCTTCTAAAATGCCTTTTTTCTTCCCAATCATCCCTAGGTACTCTGTATGGTGGTTCCCGTGTGGATGATCTGCCATCTCTACCATAACCTTCTTCAGCTCTCCTCCTTTTAAGTTGTAGAAGGATCTGAGGCAAGTTTTCAGGAGTGATCTTGTCCTCGGGATAGCGACTCAGTTCATCTAAGTCTCTAGCAGACAGACCAAAGCTGGCCAAAATGTTTGTGGCCTGGTCTGCATCTCCACGGTGCTGAGAAGACAAAGGGAGCGGACCTCTACTTCCAATGTTAAATATAGACTGCAAATTATGGGAAGAGGTACTACCAGAAGACAGTGCACTATGAGATCCTTGTTGGTTCAATGAAGAACTCATTCCAAGATTCATTAAGCTAGCAAGGCGTGCAGTACCCTGGTTCATCCTTCCAAGAGATGCTGGCATATTTAAAGACTGGGTAGCAGCAGCAAGAAGGCCTATTCCTGCAGAGAGGTCACGCCCATGACCTTGTGAATCCCTACTCAGAGATGACTGCTGGAATGACTTGGACATTGTAGAACTAGAGCTTGTCTACTTTATGGATAAAAAAATTCATTTTGTTTAGTTTTTTTTTTTTTTTTTAAGATGGCTGCAAAGAGAGCTCACACTAGAAAGCTAGGCAAACTTCACTTCAAAAACGGTAACGCCAAGAAAGAGGATCAATAATGACTGCAGATCTTCTTCAAGCTGAGAAACACCAGACAATTCTGTAGAAAAACAAGCAGTTTTAGTCATAAATCCCTTTAAACAGATGCAGTTTTAAACTTATGCATCATGTTGAGCTAAAAAAACATTAAAGATCTCAATCTTACAAGGCTTTTATCACATAACAGATTCAAGAGGTACCCAGAACCTACATATATTATTGCAGATAAAAATACAGTAGTGTTTCCTATACATACTACTCTTCCACAAAAAAAAGCTACTTTCACACTGAAGAAAAGTGAATTTCAGAAGTTTGCGATGTCTGAAAGCATCTATAAAGTTTACTGACATGTAAGCCTTGATCTCTGGTTAATGGCTTTGTTCATACCCTACATTACTGCACTGTGTCTGTGAGAAGAACACAAAAAACTTAGGCCCATAGAATCCAAGATGACTTTGGCATATAACACATACTTGAAAATGAAACCTGTACCACCACAGAACAGGACGAAAGGAAGTTAAAAGTAACTGAAGTCTGGGCAAAAAGTTTCTGCTATAAGATCTGTAAATAAGACCAAACATAATATTCAGTCTTTGTGCAGTAAAATTCCAATTACTGATGTGAAGACAGATGTGAACAAGAAAAACAAGTTTTACATTTTGCAGGAAGTAAACAAGACCTCTTGTTCCAATTGCAGTTACAATGCTAACAGCATTTCTGAAGGGATTCTTTACTCTGTTACATGGCAGCTGTGACATCAGCCTGTACTCTCAGACCTCAAACTAAACAAGGTCAGGCTTAGTGCTGGGATGGGAGACCCAAGGAAAACCCTGCTCCTGCAGGAAGAGACCCCAGTGAGTCAGGAGATGGCACCACATCCCAGTGGCACTGTCTGCCTGGGGCTGGCACTGACACCGTGACCACCTGTGGGAGTTAAAGATCCTAAAACACTGCTCACAAGAGAGAAGTGACTCTCTAGTGCCCCACTAAAGTACTAACCTAGCACTCAAATATTTGGTTCAACTGCATTCACACAAAGTTCTAGCTAAACAGTCTATCAATATCCACAGCATGCTGCAATGAATACATTTCATAAAATGTTCTTTTAGGGCAGAGCAGAAATAACTGTAATACTTCACCCCATCCTCCTCCAGCCTTGGGACTGGAGATACACAAATTTTAAAGCAATTCAACACATGTGACAATATTCCAGCAGGAATAATCTGTTCTTGGGTCCCCGACGCTGCAAAGCCCTTTCCAGTGAGGGCAGAGCAGCTCTGCTTCTCCAGCACTGCCACTGAGGAGCACATCAAACACACAATCACTGGGAAAAGAAACAGGCACACACTGCACAGCTGCAAATGAAGTCAGCTCCCAAGAGAACAGGTACATTTGGGGAGGAATGGAAAGGACAAAATGAAAGCAAGGACTTTTCCTCGAAGAGACCAGCTCTGCAGAAGGCAATGGCTCTTGTACTGGAAAGAGAAGGAAAAAGGTCAAGGTTAGAGGCCTCTAGCCCCACTGCCTGCTCAATACACAGCCTGTTCCAACAGTGCACAAAGCTGAAAGGCACTTGGGGTTTTTTCCTCTATAGCAGCAATTATGTTAAAAAAAAAAAATTCCCTGAAAAAGACACAAAACACACGTAACTCACACAACTCTACCTCTGCAAAGTAACTCCTTTATAAAATTTGCTACATACTCTGTTATCAATGCATCTAAACTCATTTCAGCTACATTTTTAAGATTCAAATATGCTGCAGACATTAAAAGGAAGCTTAACTGCGTGACATTTGTTAAGAGTAAGAGATTGAGAAACATGGGGATGAAAATAAGTTTGAAAGTTCTGAGGCAGAAGACAGAAAAACACTGCAGAAAGCTTCAGAGGAAAACAGTAACACAAGAACACAGGGGGAGCATACCAGCTGAATTTTAAGGGAGATGTCCCAGAGAAGGGGGCCATACTGGAGGACACCTGAACAGAAAGCACTGAAGAACTATATTGTAAAAATCAAGACTCTTTTGAGTTCAAACAGAGAGGAACTCTAATATTCACCTGGGTACCATGCTCTTATCTTACATTCATTCAGCATTCCTCAAAATACTTTTATGACAATTCCACAAGTTAATCCTTACTCATTCCATTTTTACACCTGAATTTCCTCCTAGTTCATTCACACGCTTTCAGAAGGGTCTGAAGCTGAACTTACTGGGTTCTTCATAAAATCAGGTATTGCAGAGGGCTTTCTGAGCCTGACCCAGCTGCAATTCCACACATACCCTGTGGTCAGGACAGGCCTGCTGTGTACTGCTATTGGTGCAAGGATCCACACTATTTAAGTTTCCATTAAATCAGGAAAGTTCTCCACTTTTCAAAAACACCCTTTATTTGAACAAATGCTCCCTAATCCTCTTGTCACAGCTGTCAACTGGCAGTTCATTGTGTTCTGCTGCAGAGATTAGCAGGGAACAAACCCCATGGCACCCCAGCCTAGCAGGACCAGGGATGCAGGACCCTATGGTACCATGCTGAGACCCCACACCAGAGCTCTACAGAACCACACCCAGCTCCTGCAGCTGCAAACACCCAGGGAAGGGGCAAAGGGAAAATAAAAATAGGAAAGATGGGAGAATAACCAAGACAAAGACACAGAGAGGGACAATCTTATGGAAAAGCATGAAGTGGGACAGTAAGACAAGTATATGATGAAGACAGAGCACACGTTGGCAATTGGTGCTAGTCAGGAAATGCCCTACATCCAGTTAGATACTTGAGTACTTAAATTAACAAGTTTGAATATCCTCAAAAAACCACTATTTATCACACTGCTCATCTTGCAACGGCTGCTGCACTCCACTCCTAATGGGGTTACAAGGGAAAGAGGTGGGGGAAGAGCTCTACCCTCACACCAAAGGTGTTTAACTTCCACAGGGTCAGGTTTAAGGTGATCCTAAGGCAGCACTTCCTGTGCTGATGATTCCATGCCAGTATCTGATAAGGACAGGTTCCCATGGAGCAGGGCCAGCTTTTGAGAGAGGGTGCCATCAACTGAGTCACAGCAACAAGATGGGTAGGACTGAACAGAGCTGCCTCGAGAGCCAGACACGAGTTAGTTCCAAGTGTTATGCTACTTGTTCTCCATGTAATTTCAGCAACTGGCAACAGACAGACTTTCAGATACACCTTTTTATAAGATTTGTGGGCAGAAATTTGGCCATATTAAGATTTGAAAATATATAATATCAAGCAATCTTGAAATAAGTTGAAAGTCAAAATGTGATTAGTTTTCCAGACAAATGCAGACAATGAAAACCATTTGTATCTACAAGTTGCAAAAGAGTGTTCTATAAAGGCAGACAAAAATAAGAAATTTGAATCCTAGAGAGTACACTGTTATCAAACAGAGCCCAAAATGAGGCTGATTTTCAAACACTATAGGTTTTTCTCTTAGTGTAAATCTGAACATATCTTTTCAATAAAGCTAATGAACTCTTGCTCCAATATTAAGTTTGACTTGAGAACAGTTTAATTCAGTTAATTTTTGGAATATATTGATCATACTGAACACAATAACCTCAGCTTGTCACCTTTTATGAAACACAAATAGGTTGAAAATAAGTCCCCAGCTCCCTATTCCTTCTGCCACTCTCAGGGGGTTTTAACTTATGCATAGTTACTGTAATTTTTATGTTAATCTTGTTCTTAGAAGAACTCATCTTTTACCCATTCCTCTTACACTATTTACAGAAAAAAGTCTTAAAAATGAAAAGTAACTGTTTTCACTTTCTAGTCAGTTTCACTTTCACGTCAAAACACATTGAATTAGAACAAATAAATTTGGTTATGGTAAAAACATGAAATTATCCACAAGCTGAAATACACATCCTCATTTTGCAACAACACAATGCTTTTGCAGACCGTACACCCTTGGGAAAAAAGTACCATAGAAGTTTTTGGAGGTCTGCTCTTTGGATAAACATGTATAGGCCTTCCTCCTCCTCTCTTACACATGATACTTGGTGTGGCAATCCCTTCTGCCATGGGAGAATTCTTCTGCTCCTTGGCAAAACTGGCTCCACAGCACATCACGACAGAAAGGGCTATTGAGGGAAGAGATCCGGAATTTGGACACGCAGTCCTCCCATGCTGCTCAGAGAATTAATGGTAGCAAAACCAAGAACTTGCAAGGAAATTAGAAGCAGATGTTATCTAGTTGCCAAATGACCAAGTACAATGGATTTCAAATCCAAGGGATTAACTTTTGAACAATACAGAAAAGGCCACTGTGTTGTCCAGAGGCAAAGGAGGCATTGCCCAGCTGCCTTAAAGAAATGCAGATTCTCACTCATTTCAGCTCCCCATACTCAGAGTGGTTATTTAATACTGCTGTTCCATATGCAAGAAAAGCACTCATCTTGTTCAAGCCACCTCAAAGGTCATGGCCTTCATGAAACTTCAGGAGCACCTGGCACAGGGGACTCACGCTTTTTCTGGGCACAGATTAACCAGTCTGTTTCAGACACGACAACTGGAGGAGTTTCAGTTCTCAGGATTATGTTTAGCTTCATCCCAGGGACTTCCTTGATCAGAGAAACACAAAATAATCTGAGAGTTGAAGTGACTGTAACAGAGGATTACTTCAGAACAGGGAAGTGTGACATCTGAACAGACATATTTACAAATGGGGAATTAAAATTACTGGTTTAGCAATCAAGAATCTTAAAAGAACTTACAGTTTTCAACATCTGAATGCAAAAAGGAACACAAAAGAGGTTGGTTTCCTATTTCTGCTCATTATATAATTTAATATATTCAACCAGCCCTCTTCTGTAAGAGTTGCATTTTAAAAGTGCATGTATTCCTTTACAGAAACAGAAGTAGAAAAAAGAAGATCCAAGAACAGTAGAGAAGGAAGGTAAAACCCATGTATTTTTTGAAAAGGAAAGAACACCCAGAAACAACAGGTAACTGTTGTCACTGTGGTGACCACACCACAAACACCTATATGGCTGCCAGCCATTCTTTCCTACTGCCTTCAGTCCCACTGACACCTTCAAACCCCCCACTCTCCAGTAAGACAGATGCACACAGACTCCTGCAGCTCCAAAAAGCTCCACGGAGCCACTGACAGAGGGGCTCTGCCAAAAGCACAGTCTCTGTGGAATGCTGTGGGATTTCACTGGGAAACTCTGGCAACACAACTGTGTCCTCATGCACAACAAGGACACAATCTCCCTTCGTTCCCAGCAGGTGTGGGGACCAACAGCCCCTCAAAATTTTTACCAAAATTTTAACACCAATCCCAGAACAAATCACAGACTAAATTTTACCATTAAAAAAAAAAAAAAAACCACACACACACACAGAACAGTTCTGTGTTCTGAGCTGGTAACCTGAATTTCCATCTGCCTGCAGGCATTTCCAGGGCTGGGATAAAATCCTGGTGTTTCCCAGCTGAAATCCTGCTTGAAGTTGCAAGAAGTATTCTAGCTGCAGAGAAAAATCAAGGAACTGTTTCATTGGTTCAGTGCTCAAAATAAAAACCCTTTTGTTGAAATTATGACTGCATTTAAACACTCACAAACTAAATGAGTTCAGAAATAACGTGAAGTATTTGCTTTTGTTTTCAAGACTTGTTGACTCAGAGAGCTGATGAAAAAGCAAGAAGCATTGAAAAAAAACACTCATAAATTAACAAACAATGGAAATAATTTCATTGCAGCTCTGCTTGCAACAGCTTCTCCCCCCGATTTGCTGAGCCACCCAGAAGCCTGTTGAGTATTACATTATAAAATACTTTTGTATTCATCAAATCTCTCAGCAGAGACATGTGCACATCACAGCAAAGGGCAAGACACACAGCTTTTCCTAATTTCTCACCCAATTAATGAGAGTGTTTATTTAAGTGCAGTCCTGAATAAATCACGTGGCTATAATGTAACAGCTGTATGAAACTTCAGTCTGGAGCCCCAAACACTGACTCTTCTTCCCCCTCTTTAATTGACTTTCAGTTTTTATCTTTAGGAACATGGATATCCACATTTTAAGGACACATTTAGGAATTTCTCTGGGGTTCTTGTCCCATCATTTATTTTCAGAATGTATGTAACACCAAGTGCACAAAGCAGAAGTACACACACTGGCTTATCACTTCACAAACACGTCCAAGGTCTGAGTGCCACTACCCTCACTCAGAATTCAGTAATGAATCATTTTGGGAAGTTTTTTTGATAAAATTCAAGACAGAAGCTCGTGGAATTTCTTGGAAATACAATAAAAACGTTAGTATGTTCCACTATATGTTATAAAAACAATTTAGCATTTTAGCACATTAAAAGCTTAAAATATTAACACTTCAAAATATGAGAAGATTAAATCACTGGATCAATAGATTCTTTGTAAGGAAGCTTGTGAAAATGCACCCTTTTCTTCTCCCCATGAAAACTACACAGACTGCTTTAAGAAACTTACATTTTTGACCAGAGCTGCTCCCTACTTATCTGACTCCAGGAAGTCAGGACCACCTACAGTTCAAAAAAACCTGAAGAATTTAAGGCTGAGTAAAAAGAACAAAGATTGTTCAGCAGTTTGAACCACTATCAGATACTTTTTTCCCAAAGGTCTGCATCGTGGAAAGAAAAACAGCCACCCATTTGGAATCTCAGGGATGGTTCAGCTTTCTTTCAACAGCATAAATGCCTCATTTATCATTTAACAAAGCAGCTTTTCAGGCTCCTAGAAAGTTCTTTTCAACTTCTGGATGTTTTCAGAATAGGTGAACTTTGTATCTCATTACTCAGACTCTGGAAGCAGAGTGTGTACATTAAAGAAACGGAACGTTATCAGTCCAGCACAGGAATAAAAAAAACATCCCCGCAGCTTGATTTGTAAGCACAGGCTGAATTACATGAAAGTGAAACTGAGTAGAAAGAGGGGTCAAACGGCTGCCTGCACTGTCAGGATTCTTGTTGCTCAGTTCATTAATTCTTCAGGCCAGATTGGCGTCAAAACCAGCAGTTTTAGACTCTAACGGCCTTTAGAGAGTTAAGGAAGGCGGGAGGAACAAGGCCGCCTGCGAGGCCGCGGCTGGCGGCAGCAGCGCTGGCAGGGCGCAGGGGAGAGCTCCGGGCAGCGGGAATCGCGGAGGAGCTGGGCAGGGCTGCAGCGCC
>VZRH01000393.1:0-49872 GCA_013397555.1 Urocynchramus pylzowi | reverse complement strand
AAGATTAGGGGGCGGGACCAAGTGCGGTGCTGACAGAACCAGCCGGGTCAGGGGGAGTGGCCAAGAGTGGGGCTGTGCTGAGCAGGTAGGGTGGGGCCGAGGGCGGGGCCAATGGCAGGAGCTGGTCCAAGGACTGCGCTGATTGGCNGGCGGCTGGGGTCGGGCCGGCTGGGGTCGGGCGGAGCGTGCGCAGTGCGCGCAGTGCGGAGCGGTGAGTTGGGGGTGGGGGGGTCGCAGTGGGCGGTGTTGCTGGCTCCCCGTGAGGGCCGGGCCGTAGCTCGGGGTCGGGGACCCGCGAGCCGGGACAGAGCCCTGCCAGCCGGACAGAGCCCTGCCAGCCGGGACAGAGCCCTGCCAGCCGGGACAGAGCCCTGGTCCCGGCCCCGTCCGCACCGGCCCTGCCTCCCCTGCTCTGCCCTCGCGCAAGCGGAGCCGGTGTTGAGGCCTTGCCGGGGTGGGGGCTGCCCGCCGCCCCGGTTCCCCTCAGAGCAGCCGTGGCCGGGCCGTTAGGGACGGTGCGGGCAGGCCTGGCAGGTCAGGCAGCTGCTGCCGCTGGAGTGTTGCTGCAGGGATCGCAAACGCGGGCCCTGTTGAGGGGCGCAGGCACGCAGTCGGGGCAGGTCAGGGATCCCGTACACTGAAGGGTTTTNGGCGGCTGGGGTCGGGCCGGCTGGGGTCGGGCGGAGCGTGCGCAGTGCGCGCAGTGCGGAGCGGTGAGTTGGGGGTGGGGGGGTCGCAGTGGGCGGTGTTGCTGGCTCCCCGTGAGGGCCGGGCCGTAGCTCGGGGTCGGGGACCCGCGAGCCGGGACAGAGCCCTGCCAGCCGGACAGAGCCCTGCCAGCCGGGACAGAGCCCTGCCAGCCGGGACAGAGCCCTGGTCCCGGCCCCGTCCGCACCGGCCCTGCCTCCCCTGCTCTGCCCTCGCGCAAGCGGAGCCGGTGTTGAGGCCTTGCCGGGGTGGGGGCTGCCCGCCGCCCCGGTTCCCCTCAGAGCAGCCGTGGCCGGGCCGTTAGGGACGGTGCGGGCAGGCCTGGCAGGTCAGGCAGCTGCTGCCGCTGGAGTGTTGCTGCAGGGATCGCAAACGCGGGCCCTGTTGAGGGGCGCAGGCACGCAGTCGGGGCAGGTCAGGGATCCCGTACACTGAAGGGTTTTAAACATAAATATTTACACCCCAAACGTAAGTTTCCCCCAACGGGCACAGTTTGGATCCTGCCTGGAGCACGAGGCTGGGCTGCGTGACCTCCGGCCTACTGTATGCCCAGGCTGCTGTGGAATAAAAATGTGCTGGAAAAACTGGAGTAGCTCTGGGATATTGAAATGGATGTTTCTTCAGGGTGTACACTCTGTAACACGAGGTCTGAATTTTAAAACTGTTTTAATTGTTTTGGTACAAGCCTTCATATTGTTTTCTGGCTGGTGAAACGATGCATTCCAAAGGCCAGGAAGGGAACACTGAGCAAATGGGATTTTGTATATAAACACTGTTTGGAATGTTGCCTTAAAATGTTTAAGTTCAGTGGTTGACTAACACTTGCATTAGGAGTGATCTTTGACATAGCTCTGATGCTGCCTGTCTTCAGGAGGGTCTGGGTTTACACCGAGTTCTATAGACACAATTTCTTAAGGCCAAGTTATTTATTCTGCAGTGTTTCTCTGCTGGAACTAACCTGGTCCAAGTGCAGCACAGAGGCAGAGCTGCCTGCCCTGGTGCTGCTCAGTGTGCCTGCCAAAGGAGGATAATCTGCAGAGGCATTTCTGTGGTGGAGCTGTCTGTGGAAGAGGCTGGTCCGTGCACAGCCTGGCAGGAGCCTTTTAAGTGCAGATAAGTGTCCAGAGGACGTTAGAAGACGATGACACGCCCTGTCATTTACCGAACTTGCTGCCGCAGTGTTCCTGCTCCCTGTCATCACTTGAATTCATTTGTTCTCTGGGAGTAGCATTGTTAAGGGATGCACTTCTAAGTTTCTCTCTTTTCTTTCCCCCAACCCTGCCTTAAAGTGGCCCAGCCTGGTCCACTTTGTTTTTCAGCAGCCTTTAGGGCATTTCTATGATGGGAGTATCCAAAATACTGTCCCAGAAACTTCAGTGTAGGAGTCCAGCTGCCAGAGGTGAGAGAGCAGTGTTGTGAGTTCCTGGAGGCTGCTGTCTGTCTGACCATGTATTTACTAGATTTGAAGGGATACAAATACGATTCTTGAGAAGAAATCAGCTGGAAAAAATTCCCGGTGAACTCAGAACAGTCTTTGAACCCACAATGTTGTCCCTGTCCTGAAGCAGCACAAGAGCAGGGCTGGTGCTACTGCCACTACCTTCTTCATTTTTACAGTGGAGAATTCCTTTAGCCTGAGCAATAAAACACCTGGAAAACTCCAGCACCCCCAAACCTGTCTCTGCTTCTGCTTGGGTTGGGCAGATGGGGTCAAAAGCACAGCAGCCATACCTTGAGAATTTGTGAGGCAGTGGATTATTGGGATAAATTTAGGGATAATAGTCAGCCTTTCCATGTGCTAATCCTCTGTGCTACTGACTCCCTCCGTGGCTTTTATAACCCACCTCAGCTCTTACACTCTGTGTTCTCCTCTGAGAAATAACGCTCGACTCGGGCTCGTGAGGGAGGTGAATCAGCTTTAATTAAGATTTGTCGAGCACTTTGTTGATAAGTTCTCAATAGCTGGTTGCTATATTTTATGAACACGCAGATATTCTTAGCACCTGCAGTGGGAAGTGACACAAGGCTGGGGATCTCTGGGAAGCAGCCCTGCCAAGGGAGACGGCGCCTGCTCACCGAGGCTTTGTCAGATCCATTCTGGCTGCGGTTCACCAGGCAGCTCAGCAAAACCCCAAATCCCTCTGAGTCTTTGGGAAATATGAAATGTTCCTGAGAGATAAGCCCTGCTTTTGCATGAGATTTGTAGCTTTTGCCCCCTCACTGGGTTTCTCCCAAGCTGCTGTTTGGGTTTGGTGCAGCTGTGTTCTGGCGGCACCAGCTGCTGTCACCTGCTTTGGAACACTTTGTGGCAGTGACTTCAATGGCTTTCAATGACTCTCCTCTCAAATTAAGGTGTCTGGGGTAGGCAGGGCTGGGTGCTGGCCCTTGTGGGCTTCAGGCAGTGCAGAGGTCGGTGGGGCTGTGTGGGGTGGGAGGGGAGGAGGGAAGCTGGGAAGCCATGCCCTTTCCCAGGGCAGCATCCCATTCCCTGCTGACTTCTCTGCTGCAGCAGCGAGGTGGCAAATGAAGCTTGATGAGCTTTGTTTGTGAGGGATAACGAAGGCGTGAGTGGAAACGGTCACAGTGGTGCTGGGTCTGTGTTGTGTGGGTGCCCCTCAGCAGGATGAGGAGCTCTGTTGTATTTTGGGGAAGAGAAGGCTGTTCATTTGGCTTTGTCACTGCTGTAGGAGTAGCCAGATGGAGGATGCTAAAATGAAATACAGGGCTGGAACAGCCTCCTTGTCCGTGGCCCTGTCCTGAGCCAGGTGAGAGATACTTGGCTCCAGGGTGGACATTGGTGGATGGTAGTGCAGATCTGGACAGGGCCCAGTTCCCTCTGGGCCTTGATGGAACCCCAGTCTCAGAGAGCCTGACAGCTCATCTAACTTGCCCATGCAGCAAACTGAGCAGCCAGTTTGTCTCTTGCCTTCATAGAGTGGGGAGCCCCGTGGCTGGTCATCCTTGTAAGTAAACCCTGTTAAAATCTGAGAGCTGGTACTGGCCCTGGAGGGAGCAGGGGTGGAGAAACCCCTCCACAGCTGGTATGGGGCAGCATGTTTATACTGCTGACTGCTCTGCTGGCTGCCCAGACCCTCTGGTTTGTCTGCAACTCAGAGCTGATACCCAGCATGGAGCCCAGAATTGGGTATTTATGTTCCTGGATCACAGAGTGGTGTTCAGCTCTTTGGAGCTGTGGTATCACAGCATTGGCACGTTTAATCTGGTCCCCACTTTTCCCCAGGTTCTCTCTGTCTGGAGAGCTTTCCCCTGGACTCTGTTTGTGTGCTTGATCTCTGTGCTGTTTCCAAGTGCACTTCTTTGCATTGTTTCCCTTGCTTTTCTTTCTATTGATTTGTGGGTGTTTTGGGAACTTTTCTTCAGTTTATCAATTCCAATCATGACCTCCAGAGTGCTTCCAGCTCTTAACTCCTGGGCATCCTTTCAGGTTTTATAAAAGTGCTTTCTCTTGGTTGTTCAAACTATTAATGGAAAGGTTGAACAGAAGCAGACCTGCACTGAGCTCCCAGGGCCCATACAGAAGGATTTCTCTTGTGGTGACAGGGAATTGCTGATAAGTGTCCCTCAAGTGTGTGGGGTTGAGTTGCTTTGGTTGTTTTTTTCCTAAGTTAGTAATGAGCACTGGGCCTCATGAAGGTGAGCTTGCCCACACCCAACTCCTCTGGCTTTTGAAAGCATCAGATGGATGGAGTGAAAAGCCTGCTTTGTGCTGCTCAGAGGTGTGATGGGCAGGTCTCTGTAGTGGGGGATTGTGCTCTCCTTCTGAAGGCCGCGGTGATTTTTAAGAGCTTTCATGAACTTTGTTCACCTGGGAGCTTCTTGCTGACGCTTGCTGGGGCTGGCACAGCTCCGAGGCAGTCCTCAGCCCTGCTTCCCACTCAGAGCTGCCTCAGCAGTGGGCTGTGCATGGGGGAAGCTGTGTCCAGCATCTCCTGCTCCCCTTTACTCTCCACAGGTCTCTCCTCAGTGAGAGTTGGGCTTGTCCATAGGTGGCTAAGGTAGCAAAAATACATTTTTCTCCTCAAGCAATTCCAAGTTCCTTGTGTAGTTGCTCTTCTCAGGAAAAGAGAAAACAACTTGCTCTGGAGAAATTAATGACACTCATTCCTAAATAGTGTGTCACAGTGAGTGTGGTTGCAGGATACCTCATTGCACCAGGCCTCTGCTGTCACCTCAGTGCCAGCTGCTTAAAGAAGAGGAGTTACTTGAGCTGAAATAGGTTTCACTGGAGCAAATGTCACTGCCCAAGCAGGACCAGCTCTACCTTCCCCGAGTTCTGTGAGTACTGAGCTGCTGGGCTCAGCTGCCTGAAGTTCAAGAATTGGTCCTTTTCTGAAGTGCTCTTCCACCCTCTATTCCATCTTTCTTTGTACATGGGTGTAACTGTGGGGTGAAATTTGGGCCCCACCGAATTTAAGGACAACACAGGATTCCTCTGTGGTGTTCATGTCTTCCTCCGCTCCAGGCTGGTAACTTGTGGTACCCAGCTGTTCACTCCAGCTGTGCTTCAGGGACACCATCAACAGGATGGAGACACTGTGCCCTCTTTGTTCTCCTGTATTGGTCCGTGCCTGATGGTAGAGATGGTAGAGTCATGGAATCATGGAATATTCTCAGTTGGAAGGCACCTACAAGCATCATTGTGTTCAGCTTGGTGGATGTCCTGACCTAATTTCAGTTCCAGGGGAGAAAATTCAGTCTCCCTGAAACCTTCTTATAGCTTCTGTTGGATTCTTCCTCACTTTTCTCCAGGGGGCTGTGTGCTGTAGTTAAATATGGATGGAAAGGTTGGGTTCCACTCTGGATTACAGCTGATTCTCAGTGGTGGATAAATTGCATCCCAAGTCTAGTTTGCAAAGCCCTTTGGGTTTCATGGGCTGCAGGAAGCTGTATTTTATTCTAGATGTGTGTTTGCTGATAATTCTATAGGATTTGCAGACAGCAGGTTGTAAGAGCCCTGATTATACTGGTTCCCTGTGCAGTCAGACTCTGCCCAAATAATTCAAGTGCCTGCTGCAGAGAGAGGGAAAGGAAGATGGAAGGATGATTTAGAAATCTCTGGAGTAGATGGGAAGAAGATGCAGAGGTTGATCTGAAGGTGATACCAAGCCACATATATGCCTTTAAACATCTAAATAAAAGTCAGGATTTTTTAAATGGTTGCCTACTTTAAACTCAAATAATTCCTTTAACAAGAGGTTTTAAAGGTTTAACTTAATTTTAGAATTTTTATTTCAAGTGTACTTCCATAAAATTAACTTTTTGAATGCAGAATGCTTTAATGTCTTCCGTCTTGGTGCTCATTTGCAAGAAATCTCTGCACAGTTATTTCTTATGTACCAGTTAAATCTATCAGCCAACAGATGTCAAGTGTAGCAAAAATGCTATAATAATATTATGGTCTAATAATAGTTATAATGATTCTAATTACCTGGTGCAGCTTTAAAGAGAGGCAGATTCAGAGATGAGTGCAAAGGAGGTGTTTAACCTTGAACTGCAGAAGCAGGGCACTTCCAGAGGTGCCTGTGCTGCCTGTTCCTCCTCCCTATCAGACATCCCCCTCCCTTTATTTCCTCCAGCAGACTGGGAGCAGCACTCTGGTGTGTTTTTAATGTTCAGACCTCCTTCTGGCTGTGTTCAAGGAGTGCTGGCAAGCTGAGGATGAGCACGTTTCCGGCAATACCTGGGAATGTGAAGCCTGCTCATTTTCAGCCTCTGTCTGCCCTGCTCTTGGTGTGCTCCCACTGCCTGATGATTGTGGCACTCGTGGATTGCTGCCCCCTCGGGAAGGCTGCGGAGCCTCAGCAATCCACATCCTCTGTGCAAGCTGCTTGTGCTGCTGTTAACTGCCAGGGGAGGCTTTGCCACAGCCTGGGAAGCACAAAGGCAGAGTCTCCTGATGGGAGAGCATTTGGGGGTGTGCAGGTGAGTGGCTGTGAGTTGTTGATCCCTATAGAGGCTTTGGTGTGGGTGTAGGAGAGCACTAGGCTGATGCTTGAGTGCTGTGCTTGCCTCACCTTTGACAGTCTGGCCCCACAGAGCCTTGTCAGAGTCTCCTTCCCCAGCTGCTTCATGTGCCAGCTCTGTTACTTCACTCCTAATGCCCTTTCACCACCATATTTTTCCTTTAGGAAGGAAAAATATGTTTGTTTTTGTCTGATGTTGCTGAGTGCTGTTAGTGCCTTGGGGTCCTAATGCTCGTTGTTGATGTAGTGTAATGGATCCCCTCGTGCCACAGCTGCTCATTTTAATCCTGTGCCATGCAGGGGTGAGGAGTCCCTGGCTCACAGACCAGCATCCTTTCCACAGAGGAAGCTCTGCGTGGGCTGGAAGTTGACAGCTTTCAATGATTGTACACTGAACCTTCTTCCTGTAAATAATTGATTCACAGGCTGATGAGAACTACAGGAACTTGCCTCTCAGTTGCTGCTCCCTGGCATGGACAGCAGCTGGAAATCTACTGTTTTCCTATACAATGGATCCAGAGGTGCCCTTGCAAGGTTTTCTTTATTTCCTGCCTGCTCATAGGCTGACATGCTCTGCTTCTTGGGAAAGCCCTGCCTGCCAACACCTGCAGCACACCTTGTGCCACGGCTCGTGCTGCTGAGAGCTCTGCCACCTTCGGCCTTTCTCTGGGAGAGGTTCAGCCTTTCCCTCGGGGAGGTTCAGCCTTTCTCTGGGGGAGGTTCAGCCTTTCCTTCGGGAGGTTCAGCCTTTCTCTGGGGGAGGTTCAGCCTTTCCCTCGGGAGGTTCAGCCTTTCCCTTGGGGAGGTTTGCCGTCTTGCTTGAGTCAGTGTGTGTGTGTGTGTGTTGGTGCATCACCATGGAGATGAGGCCACAGGAGCTGCAGGGCGCAGCCTTTTCCAGGCTCATGTGAAGAAGGATGTGATAACGGGCTCCTCTTATTTAGGGAAAATGATTTCTTGGAGTAAATAAATCGTCAAAGAACACTTGGCATCAGCCCAGGTGCTATTAAGGAGAAGATCTCTTGAAGCCAGAGCTGTGAGGCTCATGCAATATTCACCTGCTTTGCTGTGTTCCACATCAGGTGTTGCCGCTGTGCCCAGCGCTGACTCACTGACCCACTTGTACTTTTACTTACCCCGAGATAACAAAGCTCCTGTTGCTTTTCTCCTCCCTGTGTATGTACTTCTCATCCTGCCACAACAGCACCTTCCTGCATCCCTTTCCTTGGCCACTGAGTGTCCAGGCTTTCAGTGCTTCGAGTGGTTACGAGGCTTCACTTCCCACGACTGCTGCTGCTCTGGCCGGGTTTGCTAAGGACGTGCAGGGTGTGTGGCTGCAGTGAGCTCTCCCCCATGCAGAAACACCTCTCTGGGTGGAGAGGTTCAGTCAGCACACCCCAAATCCCTAGTCTTGGTCTGGTCATGCAGACATTCTTGGGGGGTTGGGGACACTGCCCTTTCTGTGTTCCTGGCCCTGGCACACTCTTTCCTTTCTAGTTTCTGGTACATAGAACCCTCCCAACAAGGTCTGGAAGAGCCCTGTGGCAACTGCCTCATTACCTCCATGTCTCGTTCCAGACTTCATCTGTAAACATCTCTTTGCCCTTGCTAAAAACACTGTCTCTTAATTTCTCTCTGCAGGAGTATTATTTAATTTGTAACAGTTTCAGGACGTTATTTGAAAAATCCGATATGAAGCTGTATTTCATTTACTGTAATGATCCACTAATGCAGGCATATTTCAAAGGCAGGCGATGCAGTACTGTGGGGTTTAATTAAATTTTGTTTTTCAACTGAGCATCAATAGACAGACAATAACAAATGGTGGACAATATGCATACAGAACAAAGTCTCTTCATTTTCCTTTTCAAGACTGTGGAAGTGAAAATGTATAGCCCTTAAAATGGACTTGGCCTGCTCACAACTGCTGCTTTAGTGTAGTTAACTCACTTCAGGAGGAGTTTTTTCTTCTTACTCTGCCTTAATTAATTTTCTTGCTCTCTTCCTGCCCACAAAATAAACTCTTACACTGTGGAAAATTTCCAGCAGGAGCTGTGGGTGATCTAAGTGCTTCTGCAAGTTCTGGATGTAGTTTTGAATACTGTGTTGGTACCTAGTGTGTGATGGCTCCTCCAGATGGGCTCTCCCGAGGGTGACAGAACAGAAGGGCTGGGTGTGAGCTTCCTGTCTCTGGGAACTGGACATGGCATGTGGCAGCCTTGGAAAGAGAGGCAAAAATGGTGTTGCTGCCATGGTTGTACTCAAATCAGGAATCAGCACGTGGCTCTGGAGTGCATTTTGTTCCTCTTCTCCCAGCAAGCGTGGGGTAATCAAGTACAGAGTGTATGTGGGGAAGCTCGGGAAGAGTGTTCCACGTCAGCAGGAGGCTTCTGGGAACCATCTGAGTACTCACAGCGTGGCACTTGGACAACACGTGTTCTTGGGTAAAGAAATTTGTCAGTGGTGCTGTAAGTGGGCTCCTTTGTTCAGATTTGAGGAGCAGGATGAGATGGGGTGGCTGAGGCAGATTTGGTTTTCTCCAGGCGTCTGGAGAATTTACCATTGTTCAGGAACAGAACCAGAGTTTGCTGAGGAACCCGATGCGAGTGTGTCTCCCACTGCATTCCAGCCCTTTGATTCTCTCAGAAATCTCTCAAAGGCAGAGAGCTGAAAAAAGCATTAATTTTTCAGAGGAAGAGTCTTCATTCAGAGATGTGAGTTCAAGCCATGTCCTGGGTTGATGCCTAAAGCTTTGCCTGCTTAACCTGCCTTCAAAAGCTGGGGGCAAGGGCTGTGCCTGGAGCTGGCACTGCTTTCCACCACTGAGCTGGGCTGGATCACAGTCCAGAGAGCTGCTGACTGGAAACTGGAGCATGCAAAGGCTGGGAATCTGTGGGAACCTGACTCCTGATGTCTGTGCAGCTGTAAGTGCCTGAAAAGCATGGCTGGAAATGGCAGACTGGAGTCTGTAACCTCCTCCCCCTCCCCGGGATCTCGGTGTAACGCTTCCCGCGTTCCAGGCACAGCCTGTGTTTGCTCCTTGCTGGAAGCAGCACCGTGAGTCCTTTAAGCTCTCCTGGTGCCTGGGCTGGCTGAGTGTTGTGTTCTGAGCTGGGTGAGAGGCTCCTGGAACAATGGATGGGGTCCTGTGCTCCATGCCAGTCCCTGTGGCTGGAGAGGATACAGATACAAGGGGTATAAATAGAACTTGTCATGAGGCACCGGATGCTCTTTAAATAAACTGGGAAAACCCCATACAGCTGAGGTTTGTACTGGCCCTGCTGATGCTGGGGGAATGCCCTGTGCCTGATTCCTTGTTCTTCCCTTGTTCCTTGCTTTAGGCTGCCAGATGTCCCACTTGCTCATTTCTTTTTGTTCATAGGCAGTGTCGAGGTTCTGTTGCTGGGGTTTGGGGCAGGAGGTTGGTTTCTGGTGACTTGAAGCAACACCTCCAGCTTCTCCTGTCCTTCCTTTGCATCTCCTGCCTTTCTCCTTGTGGCTGCTCTCACTCTGCCATAAACTAATCTCGCCATAAACTAATCTCCTTCCAGCCAGGAAGCTCAGGCCTCTTGCAGACTCACTTTTATGGGGTTATTATCCATTATCTATAGAAGGAGAGGGTTTCCTGGCTATGGCAGGGCTCAGGTGGCTGCTCCCAGATGGAGCACACTGGAACATCTGGAGCCAGCGGCTGAGCCCTGGGCTGAGGGATGTGCCCTCTCTGCAGACCAGGGAGTGCTTGAGCCTGGTCTATGCAGGAGCAGGTGAGTGATTTGAGATCCTCACAGTATTGCTGCCATGATTTATTCTTCAGAAGTGCCCACAGCAGCTTTAGGGGTTTGTTCTGCCCAGCAGGATCACAGACAAGGACATGCCTGGGCCCTGTGCTTTAGTGGTTCTTGCAGGACTGTGCAGCAAATGGGACCTGCGAGGGGCCTCAACACAAGGGCACAAGCCCAATGCATGGGAAACTGCAATGGTGCTTGGGAATGAACAAACAACAAAAAGTCTCCACGACCAAATCTTAAAATGAAAAATTAGTAATCTGTAATTCAGTTTTGAGGGAATTCTTGTAGCAGGAGAGCATGTGCTGGCTGGGAGAGAAGAAGCACCTGCTCAGACAAGTGGTAATCCATTGCAGCCCATTCCAGACACCTGACAGGTATCAGCCTTCCTCAGGCCTCCCTGGGATGAGCGAGGTGCTGTGCCACTGGATGAGGAATGTGGAGTTTCTGTACTATGTGGAGTGGTAATTTAAACACCAAATCCTTGTTCCTCTTGGGAACTGCTGGTGGCTGCCTGGCGTGGGGGTGCTGCACGGGAGCTGATGTCTCACAACAAGAAGTTTCTGGGCTCCACAAGCACTCGGGGCTGACACCGGCCGGCTCGCTTCCTTGGATTCCTCCTTTGGAGCTTGGCAGCTGTCTGCTTCAGGGAGCACAGTGGCCTCATAAGAGTTTATTTGATCTGACACATGACAAATTGTTTCTGCTGGCGGCTACTTGAGGCGCAGTCTGTTCGCTGGCAGCCGCGGCTCTGCGGGCGCTGGGAAGTGGAGGAAGGCAGCCCTGCCTCCTCCTCTTAGGAAACATCAGCGCAGGGAGCGTTGCTTTGACTCCCCCCCGCCATCCCAGCCTCCCTTCTGCTGGTTGATAATGGTGCTGTTGGCATGGATTATTAATGATGTTTGTGTGCTGGGTGTGTCTGCAGGTGCTGGTTGTGGTTCCCGTGGTGTGTTGGCTGCGGGGCAGAGGAGAACCTCTGTTCTGGAACCAGACCCAGTTGCCATTAAAAACGCTTTGTTAAGTTCCATTTTTTAGGACACCCTTTTAGCTCTGCAATGAGCAGCAGAATATTACATTCCTCAGCAGAATAAAAAGTACATGTCCCCTGTGAGATAGTGTAAATACATTTTATCTGTTCTATTACCTGCAGTTTTCAGAATATGTCCCCTAAGCATTTTAATCTTGTTTTCCAGAGTTGTCTCAGAGTGAGGAATTGCTCCTATTTGCAACTTTGGGAATGATTACTTGTTCATTAATTTCTTCCTTTTCCTGCTGTCCATCTATTATTGCTTCCAAGAGAAAAAAAACCTCTCCGTAAATCTCCGCTGAAACAGGGCTGAGTGCCTGATGAGACAGAGAGTTATGTGTGCTGGGAATGTGTTCCTGGGAGATCATCCTGGAGCTGTGCATGGAGCCCTGGGTGCTGCTGTTCAATACCCTTGGGCACGCAGAGCCTGCCAGGTGATGGCTTTTCCTTGGTCTTAAAATTAAGAGCCAGGCACGGTTAGGGGATAAAGGGTTTTTATCTCGGTATTTAATAAGGATCTTTATGGTGCACCACTTCAGCAAGGTAGAATGCGCTGAAATGCACACAAATGGTAGATCACATATACAATTTTATAGACCTTGCAAATTAGTGTATTTAACAAAGATGCCTCAATGAGAGGCTTGCGTGATATCTTCCTATTTTGAAGTATTCCTCACTAGATGGGCTTAATTTTAGTTTACAGGATGTATTTTAGAGGGAACCTTGGTTTCTCAAGATAGCGTAGGGCTTTCTGGTGTCCTGCTGAGAGGCCTTTAGGATGTTTGATTTTCTGGCCTAACAGAATGCCAGGTTTATGTTAAGTTACCAGACTTAAGGAATTACAAGTGTGCATGTTAAGGGCACTGAGAATACATAAAAGGTATATTAAAAAAAGGGCAAAAATTCGTCATGACATCACAATTGCTGGGCTGGCTCCCTGCTCCTTGCCCTGGGAGGAACAAGCCCAGGAGGCAGCATGTGCCAGGGCAGCCGGGCACACCTGGAGCACACCTAGAGCACACCTGGAGCACACCTGGAGCATGGTGGCGAGGCAGGAGCTGGAGGTCAGGGCAGCTCCAGCACACGAGCAGGGCTTTGCTGCTGCTGTGCTTTGCCTGCAGTGTTGGGGCTGTTACGAAACAGGAATGAGATGGGACAATGCGGAGCAGTTCCTGCTGCCACGCTTTTGTCCAGCAGCTAAAAGCCAGTTCAGAGGGCTTTGTGGAAGCCTTGTTTGCTTTGGTCTTTTTTTGCTCTTTCTTTAAGTGCAGACTTAAAAGAGCTGGAGACTGGAGGCCACTGTAGTTATTATTTCTTCCTGAATAGCACAATAAATGTACCGTTTGTTCCATAAATGACAGGGTCCTTGCCTCAGAAAACATGTCGCCTGTTCCCACTGCTGTTCCCTTTGACATATGAGGAACTGCCCCTGCCTGCCTCTGGGTGTGTGGAGATTTCTCACTCCTCATTGGGGTCAGTGCCAAAACTTGTCTTGACATGTGATGTGTGTGGTCACTGGAAGTCACTGTGGAGGCTGTCACTGAAACAGCCTGGATTCACAGAGCAGCTTCATTTGGATGGCAGCTGATGGAGGAGCTCTGCAGAACAGCTGGGTATAAAATCTGTGTGCAGGAGGGGACACCTGAGGGCTGTGATCATTGTGGGAGAAGCTCAGACATGTACAGACGTGGTCTGGCAGACTTATGGTGGATGTGCCATGTCCCCACCTGCCATGGCACTGCCAGGATGCACAGGCAGCTGCTCAGGATGTTCTGGTGTCTCACAGCAGAGAGGAAGGTGCTGCAGGTGCCTCTTTGATCAGAGCTGAGGGTGTGTGTGGGAACAGCCTGCTGCTCACTCTTACAGCAGATTTTGAACTCTTGGCTTTGCCAATCATCTCACAGCAAACACCAAGACATGGAGAGTGAAAGTCCCTGTGTCCTTTGGCTGCTGCTTGGGTGTTTGCAGAGCCAGCAGGTGCAGTGACAGCCAGGACTGTCAAAGGAAGAACCCTGTGTGGACCAGTTCTGCTCAAGTATTGAGATATGCCAGTCTATGAAATGGCTCTTTATGGGGTGATTCACCAAAAGGATTTTCCTTTTGAGTGTCTGGATCTCCTGCTGTTGGTCTGAGCTCCAGATGAGAAACAGTGCATTGACTGGAAGGTACTTAGGTTACAAACAGGGTAAATGTCCCTTGGAAGAGAAAATTGTGGAGGAAACCCACTCAGTTCTGGTCTCATCTCTGTTCTCCTCCTTCCTCAGGGCAGGTTTTGGAGTGCTGTGTCTGAGGGGCAATGGGGATGGAACTAAAGTACTGCTCCTGAGTGAACCCCACAGCTCTGAGGAGCAGGGAGCCTGGTCATGGAGCCCAGGAGGGACCTGTGGATTGGGAGCTTTACTACCTCTTTAATTCTCTCTCCATAACCTGTCAGTGCAGATCTCCCTGGGGCAGCAGAGCGTTCCCTGTGAGGGGAGCCCCACGGCGCCGTGGTGCTGCGGTTCCAGTGGCGTGCAGGGTCCCGTGGCGGTGCAGGCAGACACAGGAAAGCTGTTTCATAACCTCTGCTGGGATTCATGAGATGTTCAGAGACAGGTTCTCCATTTAGTCAACGTTTTATAAGGATTTAAGGCTGAGGAGCTCTTTGAAGCACCGAGGCAGCTTGTTCTGCCATGACAAGGTGGAGATGAACGCTGGCATGACTTCCATTCCCAAGGAAAATGCTCTTTTGCACGGATCACAAGCTGTGGCTCTGCTGCTGTTTGAAGAAACCAGAGGAATCTCAGATCCAGGCACTCAGTGCCACATCAAAGCCTTCTCATCTGAAGCCGAGGTGCTGGGGAGCTCCAGCTCCATGTCCTTCGTGTTTGGGCAGCAGAAGGAAAGAAGGTCCCTGAACCAGGAGCTGCTTGGAGGATCGAAGCTCTGCTTAGCAGAGGCTGATGGGGCAAAAAGCCAGGATGGCAGCAGGAAGGACACAAACCCTGCAGAAGATCTGGGCCATCTGATAGCAAACATCCAGAGGGGCCTGGGAGACCTTCTGCTCTGCTGGAGGAGTGGGGCCAGCATCTCCCCCTGAGGAGGCAAACCTGCAGTGTCCTGGGCTTGACTGGAGCCATTCCGTTGTACCTGAGGCATTGTTTAATTAAAAAGAATGCTGCACCATCACATTTCAACTGTTTTCTCCATACACTGCTGCAAGTAACATCTAAAATAGCTCTAAAAGGCAACAAACCATTCCCCAAAGCAGGGGTGGCAGATGAAGAACAGGAGAGGGAAGGAATTATGTTCTCTTTCAGCTTTCTGTGTCTGTGCATTTGCTTCTGCATTTGCAGCCCTTGGGGCTTGTTTTAATTTAAATTTCCTGAGGAAAAACCCTGTTGAAGGAGTGCTACCTGCAGTGGCTGGCTGTTCTGCTTTGGCTTTGTCTTGGGAAGTTTTGATGGTTGGGGAGCAAGAGTTGCTTTTCAGTGTTGGTGGGAAATGCCTGGATAGAGGAATGGCAGCCACCACGAGAGTCACTTCTGGATGGTGGGACTGGCAGTCTCTCAGCTCTCCCTTCGTGCTCATTCCTGTCCCAGGGCTTATTTAATTGCTTAACAAAGGCATCCTCTGCAAACACTGAGAAAGGACCAGTGCAGGGAAGGAAAAAGCAAACTTGCATCAAGCCTTTTATCCAAGCACAGGGAGATATTGCTGCTGACCTCAGTGTTTGTAATTGTGGTGTCTGTGCTGGGAATGGAGCAGCTGAGCCCCAGCGTGGGGATTGATGTGTCCAGATTGATGCAGGGACTGGTCCTGAGGGAACCTGCGTGGCAGCAGGCTGTGTTCATCCCCAGAGAGCTCCTTATTCCCCTTCAGGGGCGGGTTTGAGATTGACTTGTCAGGGCTTTATCCCAGGTTTTGCTGCCAGTCTGGCAGCTCTTGACTGGGTTTGACCCACAAGGTGGATCCCAGTGCCTCTGCCTTTTCATCTGGGAGCTTGCCACAAAACTGTAAGCGTGTGGGAGCCAAGCCAGGGCTGAACATCCGGCCAGGCACCCCATGCAATCACCACCAGCTGCTATGCCATTTCCAGAGCATGCAGTGCACGACCCCCCCCACATTTGCTGCCCATGTGCTATCCTGCTCCTTGCTGCTCCCTGTCCCCTGGGTTGTCACAGGGAGTCAGAGCTGTCACCACTGGCTGGTGCTCTGTGGAGAGGTGAGAAAATGCATTTTTCATAAAGCTCACAGCTCATGGTTCCTGGCGGATCGATAGGGCAGCTGAAGGAGTCCTTTGCGTGCCCACTGTTGGGGCACCTCTGTGCCAGGTGCTCTGCAGGGGGTGGCAGGGGGGTTCCTTGGCTTGGTAATCCCCATGGGAAACCTCCAGGCTGAACTGGGGCTGGCAGGGAGGGTCCTGGCTGGGACAGGCTGAGATTCAGCCAGGGGCAGGGATGGTTGTGCTGGGCAGGCGGTGTGGTGTGGGTGCTGCTGTGGGAGTCGTGTGCTGGATCCATCACTGCTGAATTTCTATAACACTGGGCAGGAAATTTTCACAGTTTCTTAACCTCTTAATTGAGTTTCTTTATAGGGAAGTTGGCATCTGACAGGGGAAGGAGGTTGTTATTCCCTATGAGAAGCACGGGTGAACAGCAGGAACTTGGAAAATACAAAAAGCTGTTTCCAGAGAGGCTGGGAATAAGCCAGTTAAATCTTTGGCAATTCGCAGGCCCAGCTGCAGTGGGACATCAGGATTCTCTGGGATCTTGTTAGTGCAGCATGTGCTTTCTTTCCTGTTAGATTCTCCAAGCTTGGGAAAGCAGAGAGGATAAAAAACACATGGAATGCTGGGAGACTCCTGGGATAGTGTGAGGCAAGGTGTCACCTTGCAAATAGGAACTGATGGAAAGGATAGATCTGAGTGGGGGAAGAAAACACCACTTATTGTATGTGCTGTGCATGGGAAATTGCAGCAAGGAGGGGGAGAAGGGAATAGGTACGGGCAGGACAAGAGGTGGTTTTGGCTGGGATTCAGGGTGGTGGGGAGGTGAGGAGGAAGGGAAAAGCTGTTTCATGTGACTGAGGGCAGGCAGTGTGACAGCTTTCAGAAAGATGTTTGTCCTGAAAGTCCCTGTGCATCTCTCATCTCCAGGCAAGTCCTAAAGTCCTAAATTGAAGCAAATCAGCACCCGTGCTCTGGTGTGGGCCCAGAGGTCCCTGCCAACCCCAGAGCTCTGAGGAGTGAGAGTGTCATGTGGTGTGCAGGCAGAGCAGAGCCCTGTGAGAGCAGCTGCCAGAAATTCAGATAGATGCACTGCTTATAAATAATAAATGATAAATTCAGCCTCTGATCTCTGAGGCACGCTCTGCTTCTGCACACTCCATGCTGGCAGAGAAGATCTCCCATCCTGGACTCAGCGGTCTCTCTCTGGCATGGAGGGTCTGAGGGATGCTGGGGAGGCAGCTCATGGAACTGGGGTCGTGCTGAGCCACGGTGGAGCGTGGCCCCTTCTGCCAGCAGCACTAATGAGCGTGGCCCCTGTGCCACGGCTGCTAACGAGTGGTTGGGAGGGTGAGGGCAGCCTTGCTCAGGCTTCAAACCACCCCAGCTCAAAGCTGTGCTCCTGCCCTCTGGAGAGCAGCGTTTTGTGTGAATGCAGCTTGCTGAATGAATTAATTAAGTCAATTTAAATGATAGACTAAACGATGCTTAGTGTTAAACTGTGTGAGTTGTATAAACAGCAGGGTCAGGGTTGCTGTGGCCGGGTAGAAGGGGCGCTTCTGGCTTTATCCAAGTGATGCACAGCAACCCCCTCCCCTGCTCTTGGGGGAGCTGTGGCACCGCTGGTGTCAAGAGCTGCCCCTGCCATGCCCGGGCACTGCTGGGCTGTCTCCTGCTGCTGGACACATCCCTGTCCTGCTCCTGGCACCTGGCAGTGCTGTCGGAGCTGTGTTGGGTGGTGTCATGGCCAAGCTGCTGCTCGAGGGGCTGATGTGAGCTGATGGCTGCACAGGTAGCCTGGAGGGGTTATTAATATTTATTGTTATTATTTGTTAGCAGCGGTTACAAAGGTTGTGTGAGTGCTCAGTAGATGCCAAGCTCTGTAAACATGTGTTTGTGCCATGGTTATCCTACCTCTCCCACCCTGTGCCCGTGTCACAATTCCCTCCTGGGGGCTGGTTCCAGTTTGGAGGGGGGCTTCTGCTGCAGGTGGGAGCAGGACCTGCTGCCCTGCTCAGCTGGGCCCAGCCAGCCCGGCTTATTCCTGCCAACCTCAGAGTGCGGCTTCCTTGCTGTGTGGGTTCTCTGTAGGCAGAAGAAGGTGTTCCCACAACTTTCCCTTTGTGTAGGAGTGTTTTTAACACGCCAGAGCAGAGTCCTAGTAGGAGTAAATGATGAGGAGCAAGCAAGAAGAATAAATGGTTTTTTAAAAGCAATTTCATAAGCGACATGAATGGAATGGTCTGTATGGCAGCTACACCCTCTCCACTGAGATCCTGGAGGTGTGAGGGGGCTTGCAAACAACTGCTGCTCCCTGGGCTGTCCTACCTGGCTGGGGCTTCGTGCCCACGTGGGACCCTCTGGCAGGGCTTGGGGCTCTCACTGTAGTGGGCTTCTGTGTGGTGCTGGGGATACCCACTGGAGGCACGGGGGTGCTTTCCTGAGGACAGGATGCCTGGAGGAGCAGAGCTGCTGAGATCATCCTGGGCATTGACCTCAGGTGATGGTGCATACAGGTCGTCCTGCTTGAAAGCACAGGATTGTGCAGACCCAACTAGTGACTGGGGAAGGGCATTGGTCTGTGGCCTCCCAATAATCCTCTGTGGCCTCCCAATAATCCTCTCTTTGCCCACCAGCTGTTTCCTCTCCTAGGCACAGGCTGAATTTCAGCTCCAAACCTCCTCTTTCTCCTGTTGGTGTAGCTGTACAGTCATCAAACAGGAGGGACAGCTGGCCACAGGGTGCTCCCAAGGTGTCTGTAACATACCAGCAAACAAGAGCACTCCTCACAGACCTGGGGAGCCTCTTGCTCAGAGGAAGAAAACTGCAGGTCAGGTCAATGCATTTCCTTCTTTTCTCCGTGGCACTGCACAGCACTCTGCCTGTCACGGTGGGCTCGGCCGTGGGTGCCACCCATTAGAAGGACATTGTGTATGAAGGGGATCTCGACTTGCTGTGAGTGCACTCTGTGTCCTGAGAGCCTCTCCAATCCCACAGCCCCTGTGCACGGCTGGCTGGAGATCATTCCCTGAGCTGCTGTTGCCCAGGAAACTTCCCCTTCAGCTGCAGAGGCTGCAAGTGCCGGCAGGTCTTCGTGCCCTGGTTCAGCTGGAGGTGCCTGGGCCGTGTTCCTGAGGGTTTCCATCTCTGCCCTGCACTCTCTGTTGGTGCTTTGTGCTGGGAGCCACACGGTGTGCTGCTGGTGCTCCCCTTGCCATCTCAGCGAGGCTGGCTGCACAGAAACCTGGCCTGAATTAGTTCATCTGCAGGCAGATTTGCAAGACTGTAGTACCAATCCTGCTCCCTCAGGTCATCCCTAGGTGAAAACAAGGATTAGCTTATTGCTATTGTTTATTCTTAGAGATAACTGGTATTTTTGTATCAGCACTGGGGCGGCAGCAGGACCAGGACAGTGCCCATCCCCTATGCTGGCACTGCTGAGGGACCTCCAATCTTGTGTCCAGTTATGAGCTCTCATGGCAAGTAAAACATGGAGGGGCTGGAGCATGACCAGGGAAGGGAACAGAGCTGGGAAGGGGCTGGAGAGTCAGTGCTGTGAGAGCAGCTGGGAAAGGGGCTCAGCCTGGAGAAAAGGAGGCTCAGGGGGGACCTTCTCCAGAAGGGTGGAAGCAGGTTGGAGTTGGGCTCTGCTCCTAGGGAACAAGGGACAAGACAAGAGGAAATGGCCTACAAGCTCTGCCAGAGGAGGCTCAGGGTGGACATCAGGAGGAATTTCTCCATGGAAAGGGTGGTCAGGCCTTGGCAGGGGCTGCCCAGGGAGGTTTGGAGTCCCCATCCCTGGAGGTGTCCCAGGAACACCTGGAGGTGGCACTCAGTGCTGGAGTTGGGGACAAGGTGGGCATGGGGCACAGCTTGACATTGATGGTCTTGGAATTCTCTTCCAATCTCAATGATTCTGGAATTCTGCTTCCAGCTGGCTGCAAAACCAGAGGCTGATGTTGGGGCTGCGGTGCTCTGGGATGTCTGTGTTCTCTCCTGGAGCAGCAGATCAGAGCTCAGATGAGGCTCCTGGCAGATTTGTTGGAGTGGCACAGGACGGGCAGCGTGGGCTCCCTGCCGGGATGTGAAAGCACGGAGCACTGCCAGCAGCAGGAAGCATTAATGAAATGTGCTCCTCTCGCTGGCTTCCTTGGAGCTGTCACCTGTGACTGTGGGAGCTGCCACCTGTGACTGTAGGAGCTGCATTCCCAGGGCTGTGCAGCTCCCTGTGCACAGCTCTGCCCTCAGTGGAATGTCCCTGCTAATGGGGAGCACAACTCCGGGCTGCTGTTTCTGCCGCCGCTGGCACAGATGGGGATTTCTGGAGCTATGGAGCAGAACCTCCCAGCCAGCAACATCTCCTCCTCTGACAGGAGGGTTACTGCCAGCAGTGGAGACTTCTTGGAGTCTGACCCTTTGCTCTTTCCCTAGTATCTGATTTTGTTTGACAAAAAAGGATTATTAAGACAAAAATCAGCCCCTCCACTCTGCACAAGGGGAATTTCTGGCCTTCCTAGTCCAGTTTTGCTGCTGCCTGGCTGCTGTATGTGCTGGATCCCCAAAGATGCCCTCAAATCCAAGCAAACATTCCCTGTGCAGGTGGGGTCACCACGACCACCCTTTCTGCTTCACAGGCTGCAAGGGTTGTTTCTGAAAATCCGTTGTGTCCACAGAACATTCTGTGTGGAAATCCTCTCCTGCCCTCTGCGTGCATCTGTCTGTAGCGAGATGTCAGCCTGTGCAGGCTGCTCTCCAGGAGCTCCAGAGACCCCTGTTGCACATGTTGGCTCCTCCTGCCTACCTGGGACCGAAGCAAAGTGCTAATTGTTGTGCAGATGTCATCTGCCAGGCAGGCAGGAGGCTGGAGGCTTGAAAGAGGCTGTGCTGTCATTTGCTAGCAGCCTCCTCGGTACACGTGAGCTCTATTTTTATTGGGAGTGTGCGTTTGCTTTCAGCCACTGCTTTGTTGAATTTCTCTTTCTTTTTTTTTTTTTTTTTTTTTTATTTCCAGGCTTGCAGATAAAGTTTGAGGGATACATCTATTTTTCATTATTCCAGTTTTGCTGCTTGTTTTATAACTGAAAAAAACTCAACCAAACCAAAAAACCTGTTCCCTGTGTAAAAAGCAGCAGCTTGTTCTGAGATGAGAGGGAATTGTGTGTTGTGGTCATGCTGGACTGAGGTCATAACTATGATGACTGTGGAACTGTCCATAAGGGCACAAAGATCAAGATCTTCTAGGAGCAGAGGGAGTTTGAGCCTGTGCATTGTGCTCTGGGTGTGCCAGCTCACAAACCTGGGTGTTGGTTGTAGCCTGGTTTTGCTTGGCCCTGTCCCAGGAGAGAGATGGAGGCTCTGGCCACTGGTTGGCTTATGAAAATAGGGAGCTTTTCTTCTACTCCAGCTGTGGTTTAATAAGGGCTTGTGGGCTCTTGAGGTGGTTCTATGACCCTTTAGAAAAGAGGAGGCACTGAAGGAGGAAATGGGAAGGGATGCTTTCCTGCACTGTGTGAGTTAAGCAGGGGAACTCATTGCTCAGGGATGCTGTGGGTGTCAGAAATCCAGATCTGTTCCAAAACCAATTAATGAGAAAATCCAGTTGATGTGGTAGAGGTGGCTCAGAGGTAGACCCTGGCTTAGGAGTTTCTGGAAGATGCAGACGTACATCAGAAGTGCACTGTTACCTCTGCTCCCTGCTCTGTCCCTCTCCTGTCCTCCACTGACCAGTGGGATGTGGGGAGATGTTTTTTCTTTTTCTGGCAAAAACCAAGCAGGGAGAAGAAGGAGTAACAAAGTGGAGTGGAGGGACAAGGTACCAGTGAAAGGGTGGAAGGAGAGGAGGCTTCCCTCCATGTCCCTGAAGGCTTCTGGGGGCAGAAGCTCTTTGGTGGCAGGAGCTCATGTTGGGTGCTGCTGTGAGCAGGTTTCTGCTTTGTGGAACACAAAGTGGTTGCTTCAAGGAGGGAAAACTCTGCTATCTGATGTGCCATCCTGATGGACAGCAAAGCAAGATATTTCGGACTGCGTGTAGGGGAGGAACTTCTTTAAAACCTGGATAGGAGTAGGAGCAGACTTGATGGAGGGATGAGTAATGAAGGAGTGTTTGAACGGAACTAATCAGTCCTATCTTCTTTCAAAAGACCTCATTTAGTTTAATTTAGCAGCGTGTAAATTTAGAGCCAATCAAAGGAAATACTTGTGCAGCCTGTGTGCTGGCAGGCTGCTGCTCTCCCTAGCCCAGCAGTGAGCTGAAGGCTGTAGGTGGATCCCGAGCCTCGTGTGAGGCACTGGGGGCACACGTGTGTGTGCTCACATGCAGGGTGGGCACAGCAGCTCCATGCCCGGGCACTGGCACCCATGACAGTAGAACCCTTCATTTCCCCCCTCTTTTGTTCAGCAGGAGCTCTGTGGTCCATCAGGGTGGCTCTGTGGTCCATCAGGGTGGCTCTGTGGTCCATCAGGGTGCCTGTGTGGTCCATCAGGGATGCTCTGTGCCATGGCTCTGCTCCCTGGTCCCCCGTGAGCCTGGTCAGAGCCAGCTCCTGGCCCCACGGCTCGGTGAGCCTCTGCTCTGAGCAGCAGGGAAAGCCTTGTGCCGTAGGAACCACCAAGTAAACCTTGCTGACCTCTGCAAAATGTTGTTTTCCCCAAGAAAAACCTACATATGGATTAGATGAACCCCTGATCCTTGGACAGCTGGTCGTTTTGTTTAATTTGGATTAACGCAGCTACTTCTGTGCTTAAAATGAAGCACAGGCATAAAAAGCCTTCGCGGGATTGCACTGCTTTTTATTTTTCCCTCTAGTTGTCATCCACAGCACTGACACAGTGATTTTAAACAAGTCTTGCAGGTCTCCTTATATTTTCCAGGAGAGATATTATCCCCTGTGGGGTCAGTATAAGTTGCTTGGCATTACCTGTCACAAACCCCATTAGCAGTGGGCCCCCCACGAGCCCCGTGTGCTCACACCTCGAGGTGTTGTGCTTCCTGCCGTGTCACACCCCTGATCCCACGCTGCGTTGCAAAGTGTTGTGTAAAGAGTCCTGAAACCTGTGAAAATGGAAAAAAATACTGTTGGGTTTGTTTTGCTTTGCATTTCAGGCTGGTGGCAATGTCTCCTTGGGCTGGGCTCCTCTCCACCACTGCCAGAGTCAGCCTGCTGCTGCTGCTGGGGTCTGTGCTCTTCTCCTGCTCCAGCCTGGGCCACAGAGTGCCTGTAAGTTTTGGCTGCTCCAGCTTGATTTCAGACTGATACAACATGGATGCTTTTTGCCTTTAAGGAAATGCCCATTATTCTTTAGGAAATGTCTTTCTCCTGCTTGAATTTTGAAAACAAACCAGAAAGGGTTCTACTGATTTCTGTGTAAATGAAGAATCACTTGTGTGGTGCTGCCCGTTTTTGCTAGAAATGCTAATGAAAATGGGGTATTGCACAGCAACTGTGGCCAGGCAGTGACAGAAACACTTAAATGAACCAAGTCACATCCTTTTATCCTTACTGAGCATTTAAAACCCGGCACTTGTCCTAAGCAGAGCTGGTAAACATCAGCTGTCTCCATTATGTGTTTGAAGAGATCCAGCACTGGGAGGCCTGGTGGTAAATTTACAATAGCCTGTATCTATAACTCCCTCTTGGATAATCATAGAGCCGTGGAAATCAGCTAAGTAATAACTGCTCCACTCACTCCTTTTTAGTCCTGTTGAGTCTTGGCTCAGAAAATGTTAACATTGATTTTCATCTGCAGAACCTGGGCTTTTATGGCTGTGATTGTTCCTGAGCTTTAACCATTTGTTATAATTTGAACAATTCCAAGCCCCTGATGCACTCAGCAAATGCAGGAGTTAAGATCTGGTTTCTCGTGCATTTCTGAAATTGCAGTCCCTTTCCACAGCTGAAATAAAAACATTCTATAGGTTTGTCAGCCATCTTTATGTGTTACCACAATCATGGAATCATGGAATTGTTTAAGTCAGGAGAGACCTTTGTGATCATTGAGTACAACCTTTAACCCATCACTGCCAAGGCCACCACCAGCCCACATCCCCAGGTGCCACATCCACACTGTCGTTGCTACTGTGCGTGTTCTGCTCAGGTTAACATTTCTGTTGCTCAGAAAGACTCTTCTAGGCTGGAAACAGATATTTATATGCAGAGCATCCAAATTCTGACAGAAAACGTGCATGCATTTTTTTTTCCAAAGAACTGAAGGCAGAATGTGTCCTAGAATTTCCAGTTAACCTCTGAATTTACTTACATTTTTCCCTGTGAAAACATCCTAAGGATTAAGATCCAAACACTTCATGAAGTGAGCTGTAACTCCATCCTAATTGCCAACAATTAGGACTAATCATTCCCTGTAGGGTGGTTGTCTCAAATTCTTCAGTGGTGACTGAACTGGTGATCTTAGAAGCTGAAAATATTCCCTTCAGCAGACACTGAGCTGTGGGGATGATGAGCCTGGACCAGTTCATCTGTTCCTGTTGGAACCAGAACAGCCCAGAGCCTGGAGTCAGTACCTGGTGTGAGAGTACAGGTCATTTCTGTGTACTCTCCAGAGTTTTTTGGGACTCCCACCAGCTCTCTAGGGAGGCTTTCCATTAAACACCCAGGTTTCCCTCACAGCAAGGATTTTTTCCCTGCTGTTCTCCCCCGTTCTTCCCTTGGTGTAGCGTTGAGCTGCTCGTGCTGGCTGCTCTCCCACACCTCTGCCAGCCTCGTGCTGCACTTGCCATGGAGGTGCTGATTAAATCCCTGCCTCATTGTTTTAAAAGCCTTGGAGAACACTGGAAGAGGGTGGAGAAGAGGATCCTCACATTTGTATCATATGGGAAGTCGGTGTGTTTTTTCCTGTGTCCTATTTTGGAAACAGCTGAACTATTTTAGCTGAAATCTTCTCCAAGCCTGAAATAAGTGCATTAAAGAAAAAAAACCCAAAAAACAAAAAACCAAAAAAACCCCCAAACCCCAAACCAACCAACAAGCCTTGAGGCATTCCACTCGTGTGGAAAATTTCAGCTGAAAAAGTTAAAAGTTTGACATATTTTTAGGCAAGGGAAAATGGGGTCTTACAATGTTACACAACCCTAATAATAGCCAGGGATCCTGCCTCTGACTGAAATACAGGTGAGGCTCTGTGAGAGCTGGTTTGAAACCTGCAACCTGCTCTGGAATAGGAAATAAGCTGCGTTGCTTTGTTCAGCACAAATGTCACGCTAGTTATGCATGTTTAACCTTTAATATACTTTAAATCTAAATTTAACCATGTGGAAAGAATCTCAGATGTCAAAAAAAAAAAAATCTGCTGGCGAGGGAAAAAATTTTGTATTCTCAGCCAGCACTAAATTACCCAGATGCAATTGCTAATGAGCTGAATCTCTTCTCTCCAAAAGGAGTTTGCCCTTACAAAAATAGAAGAGAGCGACATAAAAGATGACAGTGGGAAGGAGCCGGGGACAGAGGATGACGCTGATCCTGAAGACCTGGAAGTGTTTTACCCCACGGATCAGTGGCAAACCCTGCGTCCAGGTAACTGCTGCTGGCTAATTATAGCATGCCTCTGGAACCCACCTGCCAGCACTGACAGGAGCCTTGCAGACACTCCAAGAGCTGCTTGTTCCCATGACAATGTGTGCTTTTGCTGGTGCACATAAAGAGGAGGACTCGGTGACCCAGTGCAGGGACTGGAGCCCGTGGGCAAAGCATCCAAGGAGGAGCGCGGTTGTTCCAGGGCTTTCAGGTCACTGGAGCAGGAGGAGTGGGCTGCCAGCCCCCTTGTGGGTGGGGGGGCTGTCTCTGTCACTGGCTCCACAGCCTTTTCTCTCTTCATTTGTCAAGGGCCACGTTTTATAACATTTGTTGGCATGTGGATTCCCAGGTCTGCTGTGCTCCGGTGTGGAGCTGCTCAGTGGCAAGCTGATTAGGAGCTGTCACTGGAGCACTGCACAGCTTTTTAACAATGGGTTTTCTGTTCCTCAGCTGTTTGAAAGCTAGCTTTTATTTCCATCTGTGCAAAGCACAAAAAAATCTCAATCCTTTCTTTGGGTTGGTGTCTTTCATTAGACATGCCTGGGACTCTGTGGTGAGAGGAGCCCAGCGGAGCAGCTTGGCCTCCGTGTGCTGGGAAGGCTCTGGAGGGGCCAAACCCATTCAAACACACACAGATGCACATGTGCATACATATTTCAACAATTAGCCTGTCTCTGGGGTCCTGAACGAGCTGTTTAATCCACTTGTGCTTTGGTGTCCTCATGTATATGCAGGTGTAATACCTTCCCACCTCACAAGGGTGAACTAAGTAGTAATTAATTTTTATAAAGTGCTCTGAATTTAAGAGCTTTATCCTGTGCTCAGTATTATCATTGAAAGAATAAGTATGGGTTCCATTTGTCTTGAAATTTCTGCCAGATATAGCAGAATGACTTTTCCAAATGTAAATCTTTGTATAACATAAATGGCTACAAAAGCCCCTGCGTTCCACAGAGCTGCAGTATATACTTATATTCCATTTCTGTACCATTATGTATGGAAGGCGTGTGGTGTCCCTGCTCATTATTCAGCCTGGCAGATCCCCACCAGCTTTGTTGGAGCAGAACATGTACATACTTGCAATCATTAGAAACCTCATTGCAGGGTTTGTTCACAAGCACCTTCTCCACTGCTCAGGTGCCTTATTCTGCTTCATTTTTGTAGTTATTCCATGTTGGGCACTTGCAGTGAATGGCTTGTGGAAGTGGGGAGCTTGTCAGTATTCACAGAGGAGAGTAATTTTGGTTACTCTTGTAAAGACTTAAATGGTGTCCTGCCTCATGCTCTGACTGCTACAGATCCCAGCACTGGGGACATGGCACAAAGAGGAGCCTGCCTTGGTCTCCTGCTGCCAGCCTGGGTTTCTGTCTCCTGGGGGTTTCTCGGGTGAAATCCCTGTGAGGACTGGCACTCACACCTTCAGCACGTGTTAGCCAAGGCTGGGGGCCCTGCTGCCAGCATGAGCCCATCCCTGTAGCCCCTGGCCCACACTTTCCCAGTGTGAGCACGGCTCTGGCTGGGCAGGGAGCTGACTTGGCACGAGGGAAGCTGCTGCTGTTCCTGCACAAGGATGCACCTTTTGGTCCTGCAGCAGAGCCACGCACCTTGGCAGTGTGTCTCACCCACTGGTTCTGCATCTTGCCATGTTTTCCATGTGGCTGCACTAACTGGCAGCTGAGCAGGGCGTGGCTGGGCTGGGCTCAGGAGTTTGCCTTCTGCTGCCCATTTCTCCAGGACACCCCCACTCCCTCTCCCGTTGTATCCCTGCGGCAAACTAGGCCAGTCTCTCTGGGGGAAGCAAATGTTTGAATTTAGAATCTGGATCTACAGTTCTGAACACTGGGAGGGAGCTTGGAGCTGCGTTTCCCCCATCTCACTCCTGTTTCAACTTGCTCCTGTTCTGAGCTCACGCAGGATTTTGTGCTTCTTTACAATGATGCAGCAGCTCATCTTTTATAGATGTATTCCCAGTTTTCCTCTGCTGAGTTTCCAGTTCCCTGTTGCTAATTGCATCAATCCACATTTCCAGTGGGACTGCAGCAGTGTCATCAACCTGTAACCTGTCAAATACCACCCCAAATTTGATTGTTATTGTGTCTGTAACGCTTTGGGCGCTTGTTCCTTGCTGTCTACAGTGTGAGCTGGATTTTGATCAAGTGCTTCCTTGCACTTTGAGCACACTTCAAGCTGCTGGAGGTAGCTGGATGCAAACACAGAGAGACAGTTGCCCTGAGAGCTGTGCTGCCTGTAATCTGGAAGCAAGATCAGTTGTCTCTTCTGCCAGGCAGCCTGAGCTGACGGCTCTGGGAAGGTTGGTGAAACTTCCCAAAGCCCTTTTAACACTTCGTTAGGCATTGCTTCTTCCTCACTTGGCACTAAATAATGCACCAGGTGCAGGGCTCAGACTGAAGGGAGACGTGTGCCTTGGAGAGGCTTCCAGCACCTCTGCTATTGGACTTCTGGGCATCATCTGTGTGGCTTTTCCTTCCGTCCATGGTTGGAGTCCACAGGAACCTGGAGGTTTTTTGGGGTTTAGTGAGTGGGATTGCTCTGTCCTCTGAATGAAGGTTCACACCCCTGCTCAGACTCCTCGTGGTCAGGTAACAGAGTTTGTTTGAAGTTGTGCTTCCTCTGCTTTTTTCGTTCAGAATACACTTTCTCCAGGTGATCGTACCCTTGGGAGCTGGAACCTCTTTTTATTTTTGTTATTTGGGCACCAAATTTCCCAATATTTTGTTTAGCATTCCTGATGATGATTGGAAGTTGGATTGCTCTGACCATCTAGTTGTATCACTGAGCAGCAGATTTTCCACCCAGCATTAAGGTGGGAAATTTTCCACCCAGCAGTGGCTCCTCTGGGAAGAGTTTGCTGTGAAGATTCAGAGCAAGGATATAAGAGGCAGGGGTTTAATTGGGAAAGGAAAAGGGTGTTAATCACCACCCCCCACCTCCCCCCCAGCAGTGATGAGTGGAGAGCTGGGGCTGCACAGGGCTCTGCTCTGCCCATCCCCCTGGCAGCAGCACTTTGCTGTTCCCTAATGTGGCAGAAACCCTCTGGCAGCTTTTCCAGCTGACAGTTGGGAGTTAATGAGTCCAGTTTCCAATCCAGATGGACAAGTGAGAACCTCCTCTGCCCAAAATATCAAAATATTTACAGATTGCTCCGCAGACAGACAGCAGTGGGGCAGAGAGGCTGCTTTTGCTGCAGAGCAGCTCCCTGCAGACTGGAGGGATGGAGCAGAGCCTGGCACTGTGACTGGCATGGTGCAGTGTGGATCTCTCTGGGGTTTGGATGGATGTCTCAGGGCAGAGCAGGGAGCTTAGCTGGCCTGCACCTTCAGCTGTGGTACAAGCTCTGCCTTGCAGAGCTGAACCTGCAGTGACTCCCCAGCGTTTGTGCTGCCCAGAGTAATTTTCTGAAGTGCCCAAATATTTCACAATTAAAAACCAAGGAGCCATAGCTGCTGCTGCTGATCAGGCTGCCAGAGTGAAGCTGATGTGAACATGCTGTTGGTGCTGCTTCTGCAAAGATGAAACCATCTTATGTTCAGCAGGGAGCCAGTGATACATTGCTTGGCATTTAAATATCCATGACTGCAGCTCCCAAGGATCCTCAGGCTATCTTTGCTGCTCCTGCTTGTCACAGGTCTTCTCCCGTCTCATTTGCTGCTCAAACAAGGTTTTACACCTGTGGAAACACAGTTCTCCAGGCAGCCATGTGTGGGAGGTGTTTTCAGAGGCTGCTTTGGAGGACTTGCTGTGGAAGGAACAGGGCTGAGGATGGGCAATAACTTGGTCCAGTTTCATTGCCAGTCTGTCCTCCTGGAGATTTTGGTGGCCAAATGAGGCAGCCTGCTTTAAGCTGAGAATAGGTTTTTAAAGCTGGGGGAGGAAGGAGGCAGGAGGGATCTGTGCCAGGCCTGTCCCACGGCCCGTGGTGGTGACCTGGTTGCTGCTGAGGGTCCCCTCACACCTTGTCTGTGGGGACCTTGCTCCTGCTGCTCGTTGGGATGTCCTGAGCTGCAGCAGCTCTTGCTAATTGCTTTGCTGCATTAATCACTGTCCAAACCATTGGCTTCTCATTGACCCAGACCTAACTCAGACAGTGGTGGCCAGGTCTCTGAAATATTTATGGCAGCACGGTCAAGAGAGGGCTGTGAAATAAAGAGTGAAACTACCAGTGCATGCTCGTTTTTGCAAAGTTTGACGTGTCTAATCCAGGAAATAGGAGCTTCATCAGATCAGCACAGATTTGCATATAGAGGGAAGGCAAATGGAATTTTTAAAACCTCATCTATGCTAGATGAAATGCTTCTTCTCCAAGTTTCTTTGTAAAATGACTTGTTAGTGATGTGCAGAGGGGAGAAATCTCGGCTCTGGAGTTGTTATAATCTTGTCTGGCCAGCAACAGGACAGCTGGAGGATGATTCCGGCAGGTAGGGAAGGCCAGGCTGACTTGAGAACAAATGTTCAGTGCTTGGAAGCTGAGTTATGGTCCCTGGTAGCTCTCCCTCTGCTTGTTTTCAACCTGACCTCTTGCATAGGAGGCTTTTCATCTCCTAAATATATCTCATGCCTATCCTTTTTATTGCCAGCTGCCTTCATGGGCTCCTCTCTCAGCTTCCTACCCTCGTGGGCTTTCCTTTGCCCCTCATCTTCACATCACAGGAGGCACAGCGTCCCTAACACTGGCTTGTGCCTAATTCCAAGTCCTTGGCAGAAGTGCCAGGGCTGAAGCTTCAGGTGCTGCTCCTGCCTTGTGTGTGGGGCAGTGCCAGGCAGATGTGGCACACCAAGCACATCCTCCATGCCCTGGTCCTGGTCTGGGTAAGAGGGATAGTGGTGTTTCCCTGCCTGCTCTTGGTGAAAGGACAGGATTGGGGCTCAGGAGATGCTGGGACAGTGAGCAGACAGGGGTTCCCAGCCCCCTGCTCCAGCAGGAGGATGTGTTTGAAGGATGCCAGCTCTGGGCAAGGAGACATGGCACAAGTTTGGTTTCAGCATTTCTGTAATGAATTGGGAGCCCCAGTTCCATGAACTGGGAGCCAGTTTTTGCTCCTCAAATGCAGGTAAAACTTCTCTTATTTCCAGAAGTGGCAGTGTCCTGGCAGCACTGGTGTGGTGAGAAAAAACCCTGCATTGCTTGCTCAGGCTTGGGAGTAGAGTGTGCTTGGGGTGGGTTTTTGGTGTGTCAGGTCAGTCCTGTCCCTTACTGGCCGTGATGTTACTGGTTTCATTAAACTGGTTACAAAAGACTTTTGCAGTGATGCTCCTTCTGCCAAAAACTAACTGTGCTTCTGAGCAGCCAGAATAAAAGTCTGCAGCTTCTGTAACATGCAGCCACGGGCTAGGCTGTGGGGCACTGCCAAAACAAGGGTGCAGTGCTGTGTTTTCATGAGCCAAGCCATGACTCCTGCTAGTGGTTTGTGAAATTCTGAGCCTGCAGGGTATTCCAGGTGGTCTGGAGTGGTCATAAACCAGGGGATGAGGTGCTGAGAGTCAAGCAGTGGCTTTAGTGCAACAGGAGGAGGTTAAGCTGCAGCTTTCAGAATAATTTCAAACTTCACTTTAATGATGCTCAGTCTGGTGGTGGTGTAATAGCAGCAGACATCAGCAGTGGGAATCATTCCCATGGTTAAATGAACATTGTTTGGTGGGGGAAAAGTGCTTTGAAAAAAGAGAGACTGTTTCCCAGAGAAGACATCTCTCATTCCTTGCTTTTATCTCCTCCCTGCCAAGCCAGGGATGCTGTGAGCCTGTGAGCTGCTGAGAGGTGCTTAAATGTTTGCTGGGTGATGAGAAATACCTTGCTCTGGTTTTTATGTGCAAGCAGGCTGGATTTCCTGCAATAGCTCCAATAACCTTCACGTGGCTGTTTAGAAGGATGAACCTCATTAAAGAAGAGGTATTTAATAACAGGCCTATTTTTATCTCTGTCTTTATCTAACAGTCTGCACATTTATTTCAAGCTTGTAACAGTGCTTTGGAAGAAAAATGTTTTCCCTCCTCTAAAATGTTTTGGCAGCGCCTCCAGCCTCGGTTATCTTGAATTTCCAGTTTGGCTATCATCCCTCCTCCTTCCAAACCCAGCAAGACACAGCAGGCCCACGGCTCCAACATTTTCCTTGGAAAATGGGAAATTTCTATGGGAATGTGGTTTCAAAATGTAGGACTTGGGTCCCAGGGTCACTGAAGCAGTTCTGAATGTTTGATCAAACATAATCACAGCAACTCCTTCAGGCTTCAAATGTGTGATCTTGTGTGGGACAAGCACTGAAGGCACTGCAGTTCTTGCAGCAGGATGTGATTGACCACATGCTCTGGGAGAGGCTGGCAGCTCTGGGGATCAGGCATTCCTGCAGAGATTATTTTTTCCTCCTAAATTTGTCAACTTCATTCTGTAATTTCATAAATTAACCCCCGACCTAGAGATGTCCTGCAGACACTGTGTTTTCAGCCCACTCTCCTGTGTTTGCTGTCATTTGCTGGTGGTGATGGAGGCAGCCCCAGCCCTGAGGGGATGCACCATCTTTCCAGCTCCTTCCACATCCGTCCCTTTGGCATTGCTGGCTCTGTATCCAGACCCTGCCTTGACTAAAGGTTTGCTGGAGCACAAATGCCTGAGCCTGTGGCCAGGATGACCATTTCTGAGCCCTTTTCCCAGGACCCATGTGGCCATATGTTCCAGGAGATGCTAGATTTGGGCCCTGGGATGTGTGTGGCAGTTATTACAAAAGAACTTGGCTTTAGGGGCTAATCCCTTGTTTTTCCTTGCTGTTCAATCTGGGTCATGTACATCCCTTAATCACAGTTCTGCAGCATTATCTTTTTTCCATAATTAGGGAGTATTTTCCATGGTCTTGCTCAGGCCCTTCCTCCCTGCAGTTTCCCCAAAGGGCTAAGGCCTGACTTACTGAAACTTCCAGAGAACTGATTCTGGGTGGGCAAGGACAAGGTCAGAGGGTTTTCAGGCAGTCAGCACAGTCAGATGGCTCCTGTGAGGAATATTTCACTTGCTTCTTCACAGTTCTTGCCTGCAAATTGTCCTCTTGCTCAGATGGAGCTCCAGCTTTTTTTTTTTTCTCTGTTTTATTTTCTAAGTTATTCAATTTTCCATACATTTATTTATAGGGTCACACAAGCAACAGGTCTGCTTTTTCCACAGATCCTTCTGGAGCCACGTGCTGTGCCTGCTCCATTCTGGTGCAAAAGCACCTTGCTCCTCTGAGGAAAACTCAGAATATCCATCCAGCTGTCTTGACTGAGCAAGGCATTTTCTCTGAACCCTGCCCTCTGTTCATTTCAGAATCTGCAGGGAATTTGGGACATAAATTAAAAAGCTATTTGATGCTCCTTGACGTCTAGAAGCTGGTTTTGCATTTGTTCTTACTTGAACGCACACTGAGACAAACGGCTCTGCTTTTCTGAAGCTGCTTCCTTTAGCATCCTGAGGAAGCTTCCCAGTTAAAAAATAAATATGGCTCTGTATTTCCAGCCCTGCTTTACCAGCAAAAGCTGGAGAAAGAAATGTAATCTCCTTGGGTCTGTCCTGATGTTTTGTAGAACTAATTCCCATTTATTGGAAGAACTCTTCCACGCTAGATTCACGTTTAATTTTTTATTATGTGTTTACATTTTGGAATGAGTAAGGGTGGTGCTGCTGGAAATTCTAAGGAGGGACAACATTTCTGATTCAAAAGACTCAGGCTCCTCTCTCCTGATTTTTCTGCCTGCTCCTTAAGACTGCAGGAAGTTTTGCTTGGGTCATTCACTTGCAACAGGATGTTATCTGAATACAGAATTAATGTATGCAGCCTGTCACTTGGAATTGCTGCTGTTCTGCTGCTGGAGAGCTCCCGGGGTTGCAGAGTCCTTGCAAGCAGCAATAACAGGAATGTGTCTGTGATCCTGCAAAGCCAGAGGAGGAACAGGGAGCTGCAAGTCTCCCCCATCACTGCGGGGTGTGAATAAATAGATCTAATCAACAATTTACATGTTAGCCCCGGACCAGGTTTTATTTTTAGGGTATGTCATTCAGCCCAAGCAAAACGTCTCCATCTCAGGCTGGTGGTGTTTCTAAAAGCACCTCTAAGTGACCACCGAGGCTGGATTTTAGGTGCATTTACATTTTGATAGAATCTGCTGCTTTCTTTATCTGAGACAAAGCCCACCTGATCTTCATTAATTACACTGTCATTTCACCTGCTAACCAGGGTGCTACTAATTACAGTTATCTCTCTGTTCTTCATCAGATAATACATAAAAAATTGTTATCCCTGGCTGTATCTGGATTAGCTGGAGCTGTAAGGAGGCTGCACATGGTGATGGGTTTTACAGGTGGAGTGAAGGTATTTATAGACTGTCGGAGGGAACACTGGAGGAGTGGCTGCTGCCCCCCTGGCTGTGCTGCCATTCCAAGACACCTCCACGGTAAAACATACAGAAAACACTGTTTAAACATAGAAAAATCTGGTTACTGCAGGGTGATGGGAGCAGGTCAGCTCCACAAGAGAGGTGGTGGAGTCCTGGGGGTCTTGGGACATCCCAGACCCTCCTGAACACAGACCTAGGGCTGGAGGGCACACTGCTTGAGCAGAGGTTGATCTCAGAGGTGTTTCCAGCCTCAGCCATCAGGGACTGTCTGGCAGTGCCTTTTTTAAGACAGAAAATCTCACGGTGGCTTCACAGAGGTCTGCAACCCTGGTGGTGGTGTTGACTGATCCCTCACTAACATCAGCTGGAGTCTGGGCCAAGCACAGAAAGATCTTCTCTGAAAAGAGGCAGCAGGAAATGTCTGAGCTGCTGGGGAGTTGTGAGTCCAGAGGGCTGGAGCCAGGAGCCAGAGGCTGCAGGGAAGGGGCCCCATGAGAGCAGAGCCTTTGCTGGAAGAGAAGTCAAGAGGCTCTTCACTGGACTCCTGTTTCATCGTCCTTCCACACACTGATCTCTTCAGATGCTCTCTAAACCTTTGGATTGGTTTCTGGAGGGGAAAGGACTTGTCCTGGAGGAGGAGGAGAGCCAGGCTGCTGAGGAGAGCTGGTAGCTGTCAGCTGGCAAGAGAGGAGGGACACAGAGGCTCCTGCAGCCCAGGCTGTGGTCAGAGGGGTGGGCACTGAATGGGGAGATGTACACACTCTCCTCCATCCACTGCGAGTGTTCTCAGGCCAAACACACCTGCACTACCTGTTTGTACTGTTTGCTATACTTGATAAACTGATATATGTGAGTTTGGGGGTTTTTGTTGCCTTTTCTTATTCTGAAGAGAACTAAAGATGATTCACATGATTTCTTTTGTGCCTTCTGCAGTGCAGGTGATACAGGCAGGGATGGAACAATGGCATCTTTATACTTGTCAAATCTCCATCCACACCCAAGGAACTGCCTGAAGCTCAAAGGTGATTTTCTTGCAGTCTTGGAGCACTACACCAGCAGGGAGAACAAGAAGCTCAGTGGAGACTATGCTCCAGAAAAACTGTATCCATGGTCCAAAAGCTAAATATGGAACCATGGAAGTGCATACTGCAGTGGTACAGGAGCTGGGAATGCTGAAGGGGGAGGTTTCCTGCCCTTCTGGTGTGAGGAACCAGGGGTCCTCTGGTTCTCCATGAGGACCTCTGGTTCTCCATAAGGATCCCTGGTTCTCCGTGGTTTTCCAGAAGGATGTGCTGATGCCTTGCCCAGAGCTTGCTGTGACAGCAGGCAGTAGTTTCAGGTGGGGCTGCTCTGCTGGCAGGGCCACGGTGTTCCCAGGAGGGCAGGGCAGGGATGCTCCTGTCCCAGCAGGTCACTGGGCATGCAGGTACCACCCTACAGCACCCGCTCCTCCTCTGCATCACTTCCAGGGACAAACCTCCTGTCCTGCTGCGTGGCAGGGAGCCCTGCAGAGCCAGCACGGAGGGGACAGGATGGGCAGTACCAGGGCAGCCCTGGTTTAATCCTTTTTGCCTGTTCCTGCCACAGAAGCTGTGTGCTAGGGAGAGATGTGTGTGTTTGGGGGAGGGCTGGCCCGACCATTAGCTTGTCAGGGTTTGCAACACTGGCAGCTGGGGAGAAAACTGTTATTAAGTGTAACGTGGCACCTTGGAGACGGAAGCATGGGGAGACAATAAATACAGCCTTCCATAATGCCATTTTATGGTGTCACTCTTCAGAATTTATTAAGACTTAGTTGCAGCCATGCCTGCAGCCTCCTGTGCTGGAATCAGTAAATTGTGTTCATTATCTCCAGCACTTGCTCTGACCTGCTGTGTTTTACAAGGGGGGAGACACTGGAGGCGTGGGGACACCCCAGCTGCTTTCTGCAGCTGTTTCCTTGGTGCCAATCCAGCTTTTCTGGGGTTTCTGGGACACCCCAGGCAGTGCTCGGCTGCATGGATGGACCCCAAGTGTGATGTGGTGGTTGATGAGAACACTGAGGGACAGAGGACCTGCCAAAATCACCACAGTTCCATGGGGAGCAGGGAAGGAGCTGGTGAGGAGAGAGGCCATGGGCACCTTGGAGCACACTGGCACATTTGTCACTCCACTATGGGATCTCTCCAGCAGTCTGGGATGTGCTGAGGATGCTTGAGGTGGAAAAGGGTTCCCAGGAGCTCCCTGAACTGCAGACAGGGAGATGTTACACCCCTGTTTGGTGTCCTCTTGCACCAGGTGTTTTCAAATGAAAACACAAATGAAACTGTGCTCCTTTCACCCACTTTTTGTCAGGACAAATCCCAGCAGCAGCATGTTTGTGTACCTTCATCCTTATCCTCAGCATTTAGGTCCAGGATGGAGGAAAACAAATTCAAGCCCAACCTCCTGATAATTCATTATGCTCCTTGTGCTTAAGGGCAAAATTTAAGTTGCCAAAAGCAGATGTTTGCATGCTCTTTTTTTAGCTCTCAAAGTACTTTCTGTGTGTTTGATTGATGGACGTCCCTGTTACATTAATAGCTGGGCTTTGCAGAAAGCTGTTATTACCAGGAGAATCTGGTGTGGGTTTCAGTTTTTCTTCTTGCATTGAAAATCCATTATTAATGTCTTTCTGAGGGAAAAAAAAAAAAAAATTTCAATTCAGGCATTTTGCTTTGCTTTCTCAGGCTTCTTCTCAACTGTCTTCACAGAGGTGCTTTTAAAATCAATATAACAAGTGTTCTTTATATTTTACTGGGTGGTTGAGGGTTTCTGCATCTTGCTATTGATTTCTGATTGTACTGAAGGACATGTAGGTGCACACAGGTTGCTCTGTGATGGATAACTTCTTATGTGTCTTCCTAATCATCACTGAGTTGCCTTCTGCATGTTCCCTGTTGCTGGATGCTGCTGAGCTTGGAAGTCACCAAGAGAGCTCTGAGTTCAATCCTGAGACACCAAACTTGTGGGACATTTAATTTAGGTTTGGTTTTCAATCAGACACAAGGGGCACATGAGGCTTGTGGGGTCTCCTCTTTTGTGTTGTCTTTGCAGAGTTCTTCTGCCCTGGCTTCTCAGGCAGCTTCGTGTTCTGTGTTGTAGGAGCATAACAAGTTGTTGTCCTGGCTTTGTGTGGGGTGGTCATAATGCACCTTCAGCTTCAAGCACTGACCTTGGCCCTTGGGGCAGCTCTGCTGGCAGATCTCAGCCTTTCAGAGGTGCAGAATCATTGGATCCCAGAATAGGGAAGGGACCTTAAAAGCTCATCCAATTCCAACCCCCTGCCATGGCAGGGACACCTTCCACTGTCCCAGGCTGCTCCAAGCCCTGTCCAGCCTGGCCTTGGACACTTCCAGGGATCCAGGGGCAGCCACAGCTGCTCTGGGCACCCTGTGCCATGGCCTGCCCACCCTCCCAGGGAGGAATTCCTTCCCAATATCCCATCCATCCCTGCCCTCTGGCAGTGGGAAGCCATTCCCAGTGTCCTGTCCCTCCAGGCCCCTGTAAAAGTCCAAGTCTCAATGAAGTAATACAGAAGCCCTGACTGCATTGGTAACTGCTGTAGAGTTGGATTTGCAGACAGAGGCTCTTGGAGCACATCAGCACTGATGGCACAATCTGTGTGAGAGCTTGTTGGCACCAAAGGAACCTGTGAGGAGTGACAGGACTGTGGCCAGCACGGCTGCTTCAAAATGCTTCCATGGCTCCAGGTGGGCAGTACATGGGAAGAGCTCTGTGTGTGTGGGCACAGTCCTTCCCAGCTCTGCATGCCCTGGCACAGGCTCCACGTCTGCCAGGGGCTGTGGCTGTGCCAACAGGCAATCTGGCGAGGGCTGGCTGTACACAAACCTCTGCTGGCTGGGTTGGGCTGTTTGCTCCTCAGGCTTATCCTGGACAGGCTCCTGCACCTTCAGACATGGAGGCTACACTTGGCTTCTGAGGAGCTGGTTGTTGCAGTTTGTCTGTCTGTGCTGGGGACCAGGACAAACACTGGCACAGAAGCTGGTCCCATGTCCCCGGGAGCAGCAGGGCTCGGTGGTGGCAGCCCTGGCAGGGGACACGGCTGCCCAGCCCTGCCTGGCCCGGCAGAGCCGGGGAAGAGACAGGGCTGGCATGCATAACAATGGGCAGGCTCTGACCTTGCCGCTGGAACTCACTTAGCAATTCTGTTGATGTTCTGGAAACGAAAATATAATTCAGGCCACCTTCTCCTCCAAGCTGACCCTGAGAATCTGGGAGAAGAGCTACTGAATAATTAGGGGCTTTTTTTTTTTTTTTTCCTCTTTTTGCTAGAGTTACTGCTCAATGTTGAACTGTGCTCTAAAGTGTCATTAGTTCCCTTGAACTTACTGCTCCGAGTGTACTTAGCATTAATATAATTACGTAAATTGCAGTCTCATTAATCACCGGGGGCTGCGGCACATCCTTGTTGTGCTGTTTTGTGGGTGGCTTGGCTGGTGGGAACCCCGTGGCCAGGGGTGGAGGCTGCGGCTGGAGCACTCCCCCTCTGCTCCTGTGCCTGGTTTAGCTGTGCTTTGTGTGCCTCACCCTGCAGGATCTGGAGCGTTTGCCAGCTCTGCCGTGATTGCAGGGAGCAGCCTTGCTGCCGCAGAGGAGAAAAGGGAAAGGTGGGTTTGTCCCAAGGGAGTTTGGCTGGACCACATCCCTGCTGCTGCCACTGTGATTTGGGTCTGTGGGGTCCCAAAATGCAGAGCCCAGCCTCATGGCTTTGCGGTGAACACCCAGAGCCTGAGCTCTTGTGCAGGGTCTGCTGCAGGGCTGTTTGATGATACTGTGGCTCTGTCTCTGTGGCAGAGCTCTCAGCTTTCCTGGCAATGTAAATTCTCCTGGCTGCATGCTAAAATTACACTGAGTTATTGATTTATCTTTGAGAGGATTTCCTTCCCGAGGGACATTTCTGGCTGTTGTAGTGATTTAGTTCTTCTGCAAGTGCAGAATCCGTGGCAGAGCAGAGCCACCCTCCTGCCCTCGAGCCTGCAGCTCAGGGTCGCGCTCCCTCAGGCTTCCTCTGCAAGCTGATTTCTGTTCCAAGGCTGGGACAAGGTTACATGGCTGTTATTTCATTTTTATTAATGCAAATAAAAGGGCATTTTCAACTTTCCACTGCAGAAGCTGCAAGTCTGGGACAAGTCTTTGTGCCATGGCACCAGCATTATCTTGGGCATGTCTCAAAGCTGGCACGTGGGACATGTGGAGCCATGCCAGCCTTAATACATTCAGACTCCTGGGAATGGTTTAGTTCCTCAAAGTGGGGTATGATGGGAGCAGGAGCATGCTAACACTTCTCTCCTAAAGCTGCAGGGTACAGCCTCTCTTTTCATTGCTTTCTATTGACTCACCACGGACCGTCTCTAAAAACCAGGCCAAGCAAGTTCCTGCTGGTGTCCTGAGGAAGCAAAGCCAGTTCTCTTCTTCTATCACCAGTTTTCTCCCCTTGGCCCTGAAATCCCACCCCACTAGCTGTGGCTCAGCTGGTGAGCACCATCAATAGAAGGACCTGACCCTTCAGGACATGGCCAAATGTTTCAGCTACTCTGTGGCTGGAAAATGCCCAGCTCTGTGTCCTTGGGTGCCCATTTGAAGCACGTCCCTGTGGGTTCCTGTATTTAACCCCACAGTGGATTTGGCACTGATCTCAGCTGCACACTGATAAAATGTGAGGCTGCTCGTGCATGTGGTGTTATAAAACAGCATCCACCAATTAGGCCCAGGGAGAACATCAATTTATTTTCCTGTGAACCAAGTGTGGCACAGCTCCTTCCTTTCCCAGTGATCTATCTGTGAGATAAAACACATCTTTAGTGTCTATCTTAAATACTGCAGTGTTGACAAGTTCTCTTGACAGAAATTAGGCTAATGTCCCTTACGACTGCGTTAGCTGTAGAAACAAGGCTTTAAATTGAAGCTTCGCAAAGCGCTATTCCAGCACGCTCTCCAAGGCATCTCCTTATTCCAGCTTTTATTATCCAAATTTGTTCTCACTCTGCCTTGGCAGCAGGGCTGGCAGGCAGCTCTTTCCATCCATCCTGCTCGTCTCGCAGCCAGGTGGGTGGGACCAGCACCTCCAGGGCTGGGCTGGGCAGAGTTGGCCAAGCGACTGCGGAGCCGTGCCCTCAGCCCCGGGGATGCTCCGGGCTCGGGGGACGCCGCTGCCGTGGGTGAGGGGAGCCAGCCAAACACATAGAGCAGAGATGGGATCCGAGGCAATCAGCTGCACAGCGTGTCCTGAAACGCTCCCACTGGGAGCTGGAGCTGGGAGAAGGGAGTTTGTGTTGTCTCATCCTTGCAATTTCAGCGCTGAGTTACAGAGTCAGAAGCTGAGGACAGGAACAGAGAGTGCTGAGGCCTGGTCATGAACACCCCTTCTTGAGCTTCCCAGCCCTCCTCTGGAAAATAGTTTGTTTTTTTGCTCCTTTACCTTCCTCAAGTTGTGCACTTTCAGCCTTCAGCTCCTCATTTCCAACCACAGATTAACCATAGCCATTTTAAACCTCCTGATTCTCACACTGGTGTTGGTCCTGATGGATTATGCCTCCGTAATGTGTCCTTCCTGTGCCTCCACATTGCCAGGTTCTTTGGTGGCCATCTCCTGAGTCCCTGAGAGAGGAGGAGAGGCTCTCTGAGAGTGACAGATGTGGGAGACACGATGGTTGATGATGATCTGGAGGTGCTAATCTCCATCATAGTAAAGAAGCCTCTCCCGAAAGGTATTAAATGCCTAAAATTCCACAAAATTAATATCATCCTCAGTTCCTTTTGTCAGGTTCTCAATTCTCCTGGTCAGCTGCCTTGTCCTTCTCTGCCTACATCCTGCATTGATCTTCTCTGAAAGTAGCCAAGCCTTCAGCATCCCAGATGGGCTTTCTGGAGTAACAAATAGACCTGAGGAATGACAATTATTGAATGGATTGTAGCATTGGCTTGGGGATAAATAATGTAGTGAGTTGGAGAGGGATTAAAACTGGCTTTTGTAAATAAGCTTCTCATGGATGTTAACTTGGGGACATGGTGAGACAAAGGTCGCTGCAGTGTCTCTGCAGCCTGGTGTGCTATTTGAGAGATGAAATATCAGAGTGTGGCTGGATACCTTTGGTCTCTCTGTTTCTTCTGCTCGGATCTTTGTGGGATTAAACTCTCTAAACTGCTGCAGTTCACAGACTTCAAGCCCAGTATCAGAAGAAAGAATAAATCAAGTGCCTTGTATTGAATCCTGAGCACATGGCTCCTGCTGCACCCGGGGCTGTGGTAACTCACTGCAGTGCCTGCCCTGAAACTGGGGAGAAGGGTTTGCTGGGAAAGTGAAAACACGTTGTGCCCACTCTACAAAAGGGCAACCCTGCTTCTTCCTGCCCTGTGATTATTTTTTTCCTGGTGTGTTTGCTGCTGTTGCATTGCAAGGCAGAGCAGCCCTCCCAGGAGGGAGGTGGGAGGGCAGAGCACTTGTTGGAGGAGCTCTTTGCCACAGGAAACATTTCCCTCCTGCAGCAGCAGCAGCAGCAGCAGATAGGTCAGCAGATGCTGCAGCAGTGCCTCCATCAGAGGCACTGTATTTCCCTCTGGAGCCCTCCTCTGACCTCTCCTTCCCTGAGATCCCTCCTCCCCAGGCACCTCGCTGGCCTCCACCTTCTCTGCCATCACTTCCAGACTTCCTGGGGGGCCCAGGCACCTCATGGGAGGGCCACTCTGTGCCCTGTGTGTGACAGCCACCCCTCCTGTCCTCGTGGTTCCTCTGCACCAGAGGAATGAGGTTTGGTGTGTGTTCAACTGGCTCAGCTCTGGGCACGAGGCTAGGCCACGTGTGCCATCAGCATTATCGTCACCTTGGCTGCCAGCGAGGGTGGGTGGCAGTCACAGGGACCTGCTCTGGCACTGCCAGCCAGGGCCCTGCCTGTCCCAGGGCCCTGCCTGTCCCCAGGGGCTCGCCTGCCCCTCCTTCCCTCTTGCTGCAGGAGCTGGAGGAGAGGCCAAGTGGATTTGTCAGGCGGTGTGAGGAGTGAGCCCAGCCCAGCCTCACGGGGTGCCTCTGGTTTGAAAACAGCATTCAGAGCACTCAGCACTGGCTGATCCGTTGGGAGAACATAAATCCCAGTGCCACAGGAGAGCCCTGGCTCAGGGAAAAGGGCCAGTTGTGAGCACTGTCCAGCCCAATGTCCAAATGGAATGGTGCTTTCACTTCTCTAATCAAGGGTTACTTAGTGGAGAGCCCCTTCCTTGTGAGGCTTTGTTCTCTGCTAGCTGTGGATTGAATCACAGGAGGAGGGATTGGATTCTGGCATCATTTTAAAAACGTTTTCATTCTGTTTGCTGAGGGGAACAAATTACAGAGAAGACCTCTCAGCACTGTGACAAAAGAATGGCTCTAAAACCCTTTTCAGCCAAACAAGCGTTTGAGCTGAAGGCCTGATGGATAGTGCTTAAAGATGTGGTTATTGCAACAAGGTTGGCATTAAAAATCACAGGGTGCAAGAAAGTTCTCCCAAGGGTTACTGTGGGGGTGTGTCTCCCTGTAATCTTGGTGTGAGGAGCCCTCAACAGCCTGAGTCCACCCAGTGAGCTCTGTGGCATCAGCCACAGGAGAGCAGTAGCACAGCAAGCACAATGGGTCACTTCTCTCTTGCTAAATGAGAAACTGCAATGGGATCAGCCCTTTTGAGGTGGCATCACTGCCTGTGGCAGGAGGGCTGGAACTGGATGATCTTTAAGGTCCATTCTAACCCAAACCATTCTGTAATACTTTCCCTGCCCCTGTTCAAGTGGGGTTCAAGTCCAGCAGAAAGCAGTGCTGCTGCTTTGGGACCTGTGAGAAGCCTGGGCAGGAACATACTTGCTGTTGGGATGTATCAGAACAGGTTGGCTTTGGGGCTTTCCCAGGAATGGCTTTGCTGCCAGCAGCAGTGCTGGGTGTTGAACAGGGGACAGATTCACCCTTGGCAAGCTTGAAAGCATTTCAGATGGCTTCTGTCCCTGTTCCACTGCAGCACGGAACAAAATCAGTGTTGGAGAAGATGTCCTACTTAGACATCACCGTTCTGACAGGTCCATTTCCAGGATGTTTATTAACATTGTTTAGAATGTCACAGAAAGGTCTGTCAGATAAACTAACCAACTGAAGTATGTTGCATGAGACTTCCTTGATTTTGTTGAGGTGCTTTGAACTCTTCATTCAGTCTATCAACAATTCATCCCATTCAGACCTTTCTGGAAGAGCCTCTGCAAGGTCTGTGGCTGGGGGATGAGGCCCTGCCCATTCCCTGTGTGACTGGGTGCCCTGGGAGGCAGAAGGGAGCAGCAGTGCCAATTGTTTGCTCATGCTGTAAGGACAAAACTCCTCTCTTAGGGTTTCCTCTGCAATCCCAGGAAGAGGACATCTCTGTCCTTGTCAGCCCTCTGGGCAGGGATCAGACAGAACAGCAGCAATGGAACCAGGCTGGCACCACCAGGGCTGGTCACTTGCAGGCAGAGGCAGCCCAGCTCCTTCAGCCCAAGCTGGGCAGTCCCTGGGAGAGGTGGCACCATGGCACTGGGCATGGTGCATCACCCCAGGGGTTCATCCTGCATCCCATCCCCTGCAGAGCCCCTGCTGTCACTGGTTACCTGAGAAAAGGAGAGGCAGTGACCAGGTGGTGCTTCTCTGAGGAGATGCTGCACTCAGCAGGCACCTGTGGCTTCCCAGCAGTCCAGTGGAAGGAAGAGCTGCCCAGGGGGTGGATTTGTAAAGCATTTCTTCCAGCATCACAGGAGTTTGTACTTGGGATGTGCACACAGGTGTCTGAGCTTCCTGCCTGCCCAAAATGTTTTGAAGTAACAAACAATCTGGAGAGTGGTAGGACTTGCCTTTGTAGGAAGGAAAGGAAAAAATCAGAGGCAGGCTTTGCTGCTTCCTTGCTTAGCAGCTCTAACCAGAGTCTGGGGTCAGGGTGTGAGCTGAGCCCCCAGACTGGGCCTGGCTCCTCTGGTTTCCTCTGAGCACCCTGGGGTGGGACATCCCATCCACCCAGGCACAGCTGGAGTCAGGCACAGTGTCCCCTGTGTGCCATCAGCACGGGATGCCCCGGCCTCAGCCAGTTCCCCAGCCCTGGCACTGGTGGCTCCTGGAGCTGGGGATGCAGCTGTGGGGAGCTCTGCTGCTCCCTGGGATTTGTCTCCTGGTAGTTTTTAATCATTATTTTATTAAGGGAGAAGGTGTGGTGCCATCAGCTAACTTATTATGGATGCTCTGGCAGTGTGATTATTTCAGTACTGCAGCACTGCCGGTGTGTTTTGCTGGAACATTCACATATTGATTCCAGATTCCTTTGTTGCCTGTACTAGAAAGAAAGTCCCTTTTCCCTCACTCCCTTCGTGGAGAGAAACAAAGAGTAAAAGGAGGTAGATGTTATCTGAGGCTTGCTCACACACTGAGGTAATTTTTGAGAACTGCAGAGCCACTTACTGACTCATAACTGGGACTTGTTTTCAAACCCTTGATAGATTTTTGAATTCTCTTACAATGGCAAACAAGGATGCTCACTTGGGGACAAGCCAGGGATCTGCCTCAGCGAGCTGGATCATCTTTGTTCTGCTTGCTCCAGCCTTCCCAGGGGACATTGCTCTGCCACAGGGACAGGGTGGTGGTGCAGGGGAGGGTCTCATGTCCCTCTTGGGCTCCTCTTGGTGGGCAGTCAGTGGCTGGCAGCTTTGTCCAAGGGGTGGGGATGGGATGGGATGGGATGGGATGGGATGGGATGGGATGGGATGGCATGGCATGGCATGGCATGGCATGGCATGGCATGGCATGGGATGGCATGGGATGGCATGGGATGGCATGGGATGGCATGGGATGAGATGGCATGGGATGGCATGGGATGGCATGGGATGGGATGGGGAAGCCACTGCCAGGAGTGCAGTGAGTTATTGCACAACCTTGGTGGGAGGTTTGCAGGTCAGTGTGTGATGTACAACTTCCCTGCCTGTAGCTGTGCAGTGAATTGGAGCTCAGCCCTGTCCCCATGCTGGAACAGAAACCCACTTGTGGAGTGTGGAATGATGTGCTGGAAAGGAGCTGGGCAGGACCTTGCACCTTTAGTGAGGAAACACAGCTGGTCATTTGGTTGGTCTAGAAAAAGAGAGATGGGTTTCTTTGGATATCACTGCGTGCTGCATATTCCACACAGCAGCCCTCTGCTTTTAGTAATGTGGTGCACAATGTGCCTGATCCTCCCTCAGTTGTGAGCCTGGTGGAAGCATGTCCTGTTTTCCATTTGTTTATTAATTTATCATCTTGTTTTTACCCTCTGCAAAGCTTGATATTGGTATAGAGCCTGGGAAACGTGCACAGAGCAGAGTAACAGATAGTTGTGATTTGGTTACAAGGCAATAATTTAAGTGGACAGGTTTAGCTGATAACATAAAGCACACGAGAGAAATCGCTTTGGTTTATAAATGTCAGCAGAGCCCCTGCGAGGGAGCTGCTGCCTGGTGCTGCTGCTCCAGCCAATATATTATGAGGAGATATAAACAGATGTCTGAAAAAATCTGGCTGACCAAGATTAAAAGAATGGGGCTATAAATTAAAGTCTTCTTCGGCGTCTCTTTAAGCAACTTTATGGACAGAGTGCATCCAAATGAAGGAGTGCTAGTGCTCAGAGGGACCTCCAGGTGCTTTGGGCTGCAGAGGCAGCACCCAGGGGTGGGGACAGCTTGTGGGGACAGCAGTGTCAGTCAGAGCTGGCATGGGAGACCAAAGCCTGTCCTGGTGCTTCTGCAGCTGATAAAGGGATTAAATCAGGAACAGGAATAACACCATCCCTGCAGTGTCGCCACAGGATCAGTGTCTCCTGCTTGGAAAATAAACGCTGTCGCTCTGCTTTGACATTTATTCCCAATAAAGACCTTGTCATTTGTGCAGTGACAAGGGTTTTATCCTCTGGGTACTTTATCTGTTGGACACTGTCTTTTTGGCTGTGAGGCAGCTGAGTGACTGAGGGGCAGGTGGGTGGCACATCCCCAGCAGAGGCACTGGGGGCTCTGCTCAAACCCTGGGGCTTTCTCTCGATCCATCGTCCCAAAGCAATGCAATAACACCTGTTCAAACTGAGAGCAGGTTCAGATGGGGTATTAGGGAGGAATTCTTCCCTGAGAGGTATGGAGGCCCTGGCACAGGGTGTCCAGACAAGCTTGGGCTGCCCCTGGATCCCTGGAAGTCTCCCAGGCCAGGGTGGACACTGGGGCTTGGAGCAGCCTGGGACAGTGGGAGGTGTCCCTGCCCATGGCAGAGGTGGCACTGGATTAGGTTTCAGGTTCCTTTCCACCCAAACCATTCTGTGATCTTATTTTTAATTGATTTTAATTTATTTTAGTCGTGGTTAAAAAAATCGCAAGAGTGGGATATTTTTAAAATGGTAAGGGGTCCAAATCAATTGTGGGGGCAGGAGTTTGCTGCTTCCCCCTCCACAGCTGTAGCCCTTCTGGCAGGTTTGTGGAAGGGAATTCACAGCTATTTATACTCACTGGGTAGTTGATTTAGAGCTGGGAAATTAACTAGAATGGAAACTCTTCTTCCCTTTATGAGGAGCAAGGGATGAGGTCTGGCAGCTGTAGGATTTGCAGCTCTCAGGGAAGAGGGACTATTCAGTAACACATCTATGCAGTGCCTACCTGTGGATGCACATCTTTTATTTGTCTGAGGTGTCAAGGAGAAAAAAATATTACAAAATGGCTTAAATAAAAATGTGTTTTTGTATTTTTTTAATTGAGTTTCATTTCCCAAATGCAACTTAATGCAAACAATAAGTAAAAAATTAATTTCTCTCGGGAAAAAGCTATTAACAGAATGATTCTGTTTTAGCAGCATGTGAAGCTGTGTAATTGCTTACACATGTATTGCTCCAGTGTGTGCTCCCAGTTGTTGAATAGTATCAAATTATAGGAATCAAAGAGAATCAACTATTTTTAAGGGAAATGTCTAGAAGCTACATCCTGAAACATGATTAAAATTCAGGATTGCCAGCTTACTCATCTAAATCAGCAATTTTAATCACATTATTCAAGTCAACCCACCCTCAAACACACTTTTGACTTCAAAATACCCCAAACTAAATAAGACAGAAGACCTTCCTTGAACAGCTGTAACATTTTTAAGTGTCAATGTCAATCTTTTTGTTGAAAACAGAGATGTTTTTCATGGTTTATTTATTAAAGCAGCACGTTTGTCCTGCTGTGCCATGAAGCTGGGCTGCTGTGCCGAGCGGCCAGGGGAAATCCCTGGAGCACCAAGAGCTGCTTAAACACATCCGGGCTGTGAGTTTTGCTCTGGGGTTTGGATGCTCTTGGTTAAATCTCGTTTAGTGTGCAAAGCAGGAGCAGGAAGGGTTTGTGTCTTGGCTGATGCAGCCTCTGTGATTTGGCTGTGCAGTGTGTGCAGCTCCTGAGCACCAAGCCTGGGTTTGGTTTTATTTCCTGCTTGCTGATGTGACAGGTGAGTAATGCGATGGTTGACTCTCACAACTGAAAGGCAAATGTTAAGAGAAGTTTTATAGTTATGTTTTACCCCCTTGTGTTGTTATCAGGGGTGGCCTGGGTTTGGGACATTTGGGAGGGTGGGGTTGTTACCATGGCAGCACCTGACCTCCAACCAAGGTGTCAGGCAGTGATCTCCACCCCTGGACAGCGAAGAAGGAGTCGATGGACAGAACTTTGGGAGGCTAAAGGGTTAAAAGGCAAAACTTCCATTGTGTGGGTGAGCACATGGTGGGAGAAATCCTTTGCCCCCGGTGGTGTAATATTTTCTCTGTTCAATCTTCTGTTGTATTTTTGATAAGGTTTTAATAAACCTTTTGAATTTTTTGAAGTGAGTAGCATTTCTCACACTGAGAATAGGAATGAGAGGGCTGGGCCCCCCAGCCCCCACCCTTCTGGAGCCTGCTCCTGTGCTTTCCCTTTGGGTGATTCCCTCAATGGGATTCCATCCATCTCCTTCCTCTCCCCTGGCAGGCTGATGTGGCTGGATGCAGCTGGAGCTGTTCTGTGCTCCCTGTCAGGGGCCATTCCTGGCTGTGTGAGAGCCCAGAGTAGCCACTGCTGGGGCTGTGACCTGGCCTGCCCAGCGCTGGTGGCAGGGCCAGGAAAGCTTTGGGCTTTGGGGGGAGGCAGCCAGCTGCGGCCTGGCTCTGCCCCTGAGCGCCTCGGTGTCTTCAGAGGAGGGGATCATCCTCCTGCCTCCCGCTGAGCACGCCATGGCATTTCATCCTACAGCACTTGGCCTGGAAGGGACCTTAAAGCTCATCTTGTTCCACCTCCCTGCTGTGGGCTGGGATGTCTCCCACTAGAGCAGGTTAGCATTGGCTGTGTTTTCCTTGCTGGCAGAGCCCTGTCCCGGTGTTGCCTGAGCCAGGGACAGAGATGTGGTGTTGCCCTTTTCATGGAGATCCTACAAACTCATTTCTGACCAGCATGTCCCAGCTCCATCACCAGCAAGGGGCACAGATTGGTAATGGCACGAAATTCGGCAGAGCCCAACTTCTCAGTGTGGGAGGATGCTCCCATAGATAGACAGAGATTAAAGGTCCTGTGTATCGCAAGTTTAAGGAGCAGGAGGAGGTTGGGACCTGTCCATTAAAAGCATTCCAAGTGTGGAGGAGGCACATCTAGCCTGTCCTCCCCTAAAGTGGGGAGATAATCACACCTGTCCTCTCACATATCCAACCAATGCAACTTCCAGTGGACAGAACTGATGGAAAGAAAGAGAGTCTACCAGAAATGTAAACCTCGTTTTAACAGGAAATCCTCCAAGATGGATTTTTCTGCATTTTCTAAATGTATTTATACCTACTGGGTGACTACAGGCTTTGAAATGTTTCTGTCTGAATTGTCACAAACATCCCAGTCTTACATAGGAAGCACCAGGTCCTTTGATCAGGGAAATGTCTCTTTGGTCTTGAACAGGGAGGGATTGATCCAGTTGTTCCCGAGACCAGAGCTTTTTGTCTGTGAGTACATGTATTTATTCTACAAAATAATTACCTTTGCCTTCACTTCCCTTTGGTAGGAGATGCTCCCTGTCTCCTGCAAGCTGTTACTCTATCCCAGGTACCTTTTTAGGTAAAAGGAAGAGAGAAAGGAGAGGCTGATTAGGGAATCCTCCTCAGGAGGGAGGAAGGTGAGCAGCTGTGGTCTGTCTGTCCATCCGTGAACAGCTCTGTGGCTGTTCATCTGCAGCCTCACTGTCCTGGGCAGGCAGAATTCCTGCATTAAGAAAAGAAGAAATGCCATCAAGAAGTAACAACCAAATATTGCTTCCTCTTCACCCCAGTGTTGGGCTGGCCATTGAGATGTGTTTGTGGTAAACTGGTGAAAACCACTCTGAATTTCCTATCTTTTCTGCATTTAAAACTGAAGCTTAATGTATTCTGTGTATTTTTGTTGGCATAGTAGATGGTAGTGATCATAAATTCCTTTTAATACAGTATTTCCACACCAGCACAGCCTTGATGTGCAGTGTACCTGGCTGTGCTCTGTGGGATGCTTTGATTTCCTTTTGGCAGCTGCATTTTATTCTGTCTGCCCCAATCAGCAACAATTCCCCTTTCTCCATGTAACCTCCAAATCCACTCCTGGTGTGGAGTTTTAGTGCTCTCCTAGGACCTGGGCCAGAAGGGAGGAAGGAATCAGTGTCTGCTGGGCTCAGGGGTCCACATCCACTGTGGATCAGAGCCAGCCTGACTGCACAGGGACACTGTGACAGCAAAGTCACTTTGATGGCTTGGGGTGGCAATTCTGGGAGAGAAAAGCAGCACTTTAGGGCTGTTTCTAGATGGGAGGGGTGTCAGTGATAGATATCCCACTCCTCACTGTGTGAGATGAAGCTTTTCTGCCCTTCTCCCAGGGAGGAGCATGTGTCTTAGGCTCCCGCTTCCGCCCAAAGCGGGAGCAGTGCAGCGCTCTGAAATAACGTGACCTTTGTTTGCAGGTGAGGCTGTTCCTGCAGGGTCACACGTACGGCTGAACCTGCAGACAGGAGAGAGAGAAGCCAAGCTCCCAGACAGAGAAAATGGAGAAAGTGACCTGAGAGAAGAGAGAAGAAAGAAAAGGTACGGACATGCAAGGAATTGGGTTGGGTGGGCTGTGGGATTCATGCCTTTTATTAGAGGCCAGGTTCCGTGGTGCACTCAATTACTACCTCTTCCTGTAACTTAATTGATGGGTTAGGAGCTCAGCAGTGCTGAAAGCAGAGCCCTGTGCT